>OZ021723.1:10896592-11491592 GCA_963978545.1 Linyphia triangularis | reverse complement strand
GATTTGTGAGTAACTTGAAAAACTGGTTTCCGCTGCTGCGCTTCAAGCCAAGATCGGATTTGGTTGGTTGTATTCAGATTATCTGGCGCCGTCAGCAACTCGAGGGCTATAATGCGCCGAAACATTCGTCATTAGACAAGCCAACACACATTTACAAACACCCATGCCTAACACGGGACTCGGAACCCGCAACCTCGCGGTCTAGAAGCTAGCACTCTAACCACTATACCGTTTGGTCGGCAAGCCAAGATCGGAACAAGTGACGTTACATAAGCTTCGAGCCGAATGAGTCGTTTTTCCTACCTAAATAAACCAGTGATTTTAAGTCACAAACTCATGTAAATGTTACAAATTCATGGATTACAAATTCATGATTATAATTCACGACCAAACGGTATAGTGGTTAGTGTGCTGGCTTCTAGACCGCGAGGTTGCGGGTTCCGAGTCCCGTGTTTGGCATGGGTGTTTGTAAATGTATGTTGGCTTGTCTAATGACGAAAGTTTCGGCGCATTATAGCCCTCGTGTTGCTGACGGCGCCAGATAATCTGAATACAACCAACCAACCATGATTATAATTCATGTAAAAAGAGCATACGCCAGATGTTTATTTTATATTTTTATGGGATTTTTTTAGATCATTACAAAGTGTCTTTTTTAAGCAATATTTTATATCAGAAAAACGCTTTTTTATAAGTTTTTAAACGATGAAAAAGGTATGAAATGAAAACGTTGCCCCGCTGCTGGGAAGTACGGAGCGATCGTCCTTTGCCCCCTTGGAGTTAGCGCCTATAAAGACCGATAGGAAATTACGTCAAAACAAGAACAAACACTAACTAGGAGTGAGGAACATCGCACATCTTTTAATTACACTATAACACTGAAGTGGATTCGTGCCATTTACCGTTATTATAGTTTCAACATTCATTTTAGCGAAAATGGCTAGTTTGGCGATATTTTTAGCGGTAATTCTTGTATGGGCTTAAAAAAAAAAAAAAAAAAATGATGTTTTTGGCGATATGCTTTCCGATAATTCTTATATTATCCATTCTTGTAAGTGAAACTGAGGAGAGAGAAAAAAAAAAAAAAACGATCGTGGATGGAGGTATGCTCACGGAAAGAGAACTCTGTGTTAAAAAGGCGTTCGTTTTTCAACTTTTTACGCCATTACAGACTTTTTACGGAAATTTCGTTTTTTAAGGGATGTTTAGAACACCTTAAAAGGCAATACCACAGCGATTTTGATCAAAATCGTTAGAGCCGTTTTTTAGCAATCATTGAAAAACATGATTTTTTCAATGGCAGCTACTTTATGCGCTTGCGCAATTTTGAACAAAACCTTAATGGTAGGTCCCATGGCCACAATCCATCCGCGCACCAAATTTGAACATCGTAGGTCATTTGTTCCTGGAGTTATGCTGATCACAGATATATATATATATATATATATATATATATATTAATTTTTTTTTCTTTTTTTGGACCGAATCCTATACTTTCATTACTCTTTGAATACATATGGGTAATTGTAAGTAAGAAACTACAAGTATTCATACAAACTGTTAAAAACCTATATTTTTCTGCAAATTGCACTGATTTTCTACGCTTTCTTTTATGGTTTTTAATAGAACCACTATATCTCATGCAAGGAGGTAATTCATTTTTAATGAAGAGCAGCATTAGAAATAGACCAATCCCCCATTTTTTTTTTTTTTTTTTTTTTTTTTCAACTCTAAATGTTTCGAAAAGGCCATAAACACAAAAATTTCTTCTCACTGCGTTTTTTCTTTTTCTTTAATTTGAAACTTAAAATCTCTTGTTAGATTTTGTCGGGAAAACGACATATTTGTCTCGAATCAAAGGTGACGTCACTACATCTGAACATATTTGGCATGAAACTCAGCATTGCAAGTTTCTCAAAAATTACAGCGATTTTGAAAAAAATCGTTAGGGCCGTTTTTTAGCAATTACTGAAAAACATTTTTTCAATGGCAGCTACCTTATACGCAGGCGCGGTTTTGACGAAAACCTTATTGGTAGGTCCTCGCGCCATCACCAACCTGCACACCAAATTTGAACATCGTAGGTCAATTTGTTCGGGAGTTATACTGACTACGTACACACAGACAGACATTTTTCTAGATCACTCTTTTGAAATCGAGATGTTCCAAAACGTGGAGAAATGCAAAAAATAATAATAATAATAATAATAATAATAAATTCTTCTCACTAAATACTATACTTTCATTACCCTATGTATACATACGGGTAAAATACATAAAGTAAAAATAATTTTAAAAAAAAAAAGAAAAAAAAGGTTAAATTCTTATAACCAGATGGTTAAATCTAGCCTTTGAAATGCCGATGACAACTAATTATTATTATTATCATATTATTGTTATTATTATCATTATTATTGTTATTATCATTATCATTATTATCATCATCATTATTATTTTCATCCTTATTATCATCATCGTTGTTATTATTATTATTTAAATATATTATTTCTCAGTAGCATGAGTTTAGAAGTTTATGTCGGGATTCTATATGTAGACGCAGTTAAATTTTAGCCATTTTGTAGTAAGGTGATCTTAACGAAAGAAAATGACTGTAATCCTATAAAATGATAAGGAGACCAGGATAAGTCTTTTGTTTCACAACTTTTAACTGATCTTTATACTTGGATGTTTTCCTTTCCATTCTTCTTTCAGAATCAAGAAAGCGGAGTACACTGGGCAGCAAGGCAGGGCCACGGGCATGTCATCGAATTCTTGTATCAACACGGGCTGTCCATTAATGCCCCGAATAAGGTACTTTTGCTCATATTTCGAAAGATTTGAATGGTAGTGAAACCGTAGCAACTCGAGTGGTTCTAATAAAGACTCTTTTCATACACGCCAATTTATTGTAGACGAAGTCGGAAAGGGAAGCCACAAAAAGTGGTTCGTTACGAGAATATTTTTAGTCAAGTTGAGTAGTAAAATATAGGGCTTTGCATTACTGGTAAACAAGGTGGGGTGGTCTCGTGTACAAAAGACTGATACAACACATAGGCACTAGTGATTACTTTTGCCTAGCGGTAGAGTATCTGTCTATGGATCTAAGAGTCCCTGGTTCGACTGCCATCAGCACACATCGCTATATTGGTGACTACCGGACAACTAAATCATGCTGCCATCTATCACGCCTTCTGGTACACGACTGCCACACAATCATCACTGTATCTTTGGCGATTCACTGCCAAACGCAACTCACACAACTCACAAGTAACTCAATCGTTCGCCACCTTCGCGACTCACTGCGAAGGGGCTATGTGGTGGTTTCGTGTACAAAAGGCAGATACAACACCTAGGCACCAGTGATTACTTTTGCCTAGCGGTAGAGTATCTGTCTACGGATCTAGGAGTCCCTGGTTCGACTCCCGTTAGAGCACATCCCTACAAAGAGTTCTGAGAAGATTTTCCAGCCATGCTGAATCTCTAGCATCGTTCCAAAATACAGGATTATCTTTTTAAAGTACACATGTCAAAACAATTCCAAAACATATTTATTTGACCCCTCTGTTCTTTCTTACAACACTATATTTCATTTTTAAAATTCTGCATCAACATTTATATTATAACCGTATATTTTCCCCCTCAATGGGCATCATTGGCCAAGACCCGTAGTAACGAGCAATCTACAACGGTTCACATTTGGATCGGTCAGTGCAAAGTCAATATTGGGCAACGGATTTCTGCTTCTGGAGTTAGTTCATTCTGCACATAGACGTAAAACTTACGATTGACTAACGCGACAACCGGCACCTCACTATGATTGGTCTAAAATGATGTCATAATAATGTTACGAATTTTTGTATATTTGTAAATATTTCGTAGGGTTAATTTTGTAAATAGTAATTTATGCACATTTCGCATAAGGCAGTGCAATAGTTCGTCGTTAAATCGGCTTCCCTGCAGTGAGCATCTCAATGCTTGATAACGGGTTTTACAGAGGTAACTCTGGGAAGCGAGTTTCAAGGGGCAGGGCATTTAACATTATGGTAATGGGAATCTCGCCAAATTGGCGAGATAGAGCCAAGTTGTCGCCAAATTTGGCGAGAAATCGCCTAATGTCGCCAAACTTGGCGACCATTTGGTGGCATTTTCGGTACATGTTTAGGTATATGTATCCCATGTACATGTATATAGGACTTTTCGACTACGGTCTGGAAAGTTCTCCAAATTTCTCTCTTTGGAAGGTTCGTGAAGATTCACCACTCCTATATAAGCGCGGCCTGAGTTGGTTAGTCAGTCAGTTCTTGGATTTTGAGTCATTGAGTTAGTTGACTGATTTTGAGTCACTGAGTTAGCTGACTGATTTTGAGTCACTGAGTTAGTTGTTGGCTGAGTCCATTAGTTGACTGGAATTACTGAGTCTCATTGAGCGAACTGTATTGCATTGTCTATTGCAGTGATTTAGCAGTTGTTTGTCAAGTTTTTAACTGCTGTTTTGTGCTCTACTGAGGTGAAAAGAGCTGTATTGTGCCTTTTAGAACGAGAAGTTCTGGAGCTGTAAGAGAACTGTGAAGAGTTATTTTGGAATAAATTTCTGCAAGTTCTGATCTGCTTCGGCTTCAAATCTTTCGAACCCTACCAACGCAACAATATGTTTTGCCCACAAAGTACCAGATTCGGCACAACATCACCATTTTTCTTACTTCAAGCGAGCACACCAACCGACCAATATTTACAAATGCAATGTACAATAAAAAAAAGATTACAACAAAAGCGAGTGCATCGTAAATTGTTAATATATTTATAAACAAAACATGGAAATCTAGAAAATACTGTGTACAAATGAACTAAAAAAGAAACGTGGAGTTTAAAATATCCTTATGCCTGATCGAAACATCCTCTGTTTTTATGAAGAATATTTAATGTTCCATGAACCTTATTGCGCAATTATGAAATAAAAATAATTTCTTTGAAATAATTTTATCTTGCTAAAGGGAATACTATATGCACACTGACTGCATTAACCCTTTAAATCCCATGGAGTCAGCGTTGTGGGTTTCACAAAACCCCGATGACTTTCCATTCATAAAAACTGGAAATGAACTCGCCCGACTCGTTCTCCTGTCTGCCACTCCTGGGACTCCTGTGGGGGGGTCACTGTCGACCATTAAAAGATCATTACTATATGTCTACAGCCTGCAATAGGGGTGTGCGTGGGTCATCTGCTTGATATGTCAGAGAATTTAGTTGGCGTCTTATCAATGAAACAAACACCACCGCTAAGTACATGACAAGATTCGCATAAAAGAAAAGTCTCTGACTATCTTACTCCATGTCCAAAGGGTGGGGCAGTTTGACATTGAGTACTTTAAATCCATGTCTCCCCTCTACATGCCCCACAATAGCCTATTGTTGAGGACCGTCACGCTTTAAACAACTAAGGCAGGGCAGTTCCCCTCACTTGGAAATATACGTTTACCCCTGCACCCGCCCGAAAGGCGGTTAGCTGGGAAATTCTCTACAAGGCGGTATAGGGCGGGTTGGGATTTAAAGTGTTAATATCACATGGTGCGAATATATATTAACCCTAACGTTCTATAGTCATAATACATCAACCAATAGAACTAGTATGAAAAGTAAAGTTATTTTACAGTAAATAACAGCCGGCAACTATGCCCGAGTAACAGAATATTTTAATTAACTCCTGCTTCAAGAGAGCACACCAACAGGCCAAGATTTACAAATGCAATATACAATAAAAATATTTACAACAAAAAGTGACCATCGTAAATTGCCGATATGATTATAAGCAGAACACAGAAAATAGTAGGTTGGTTGGTTGTTTTGAGATTATCTGGCGCCGTCAGCAACACGAGGGCTATAATGCACCGAAACATTCGTCATTAGACAAGCCAACATACATTTACAAACACCCATGCCTAACACGGGACTCGGAACCCGCAACCTCGCGGTCTAGAAGCTGGCACGGTAACCACTATACCGTTTGGTCGGCCAGAAAAATAGTAGATGTGTACTAATGAACAACTAAAAAAAAATGAAAGAGAAATTTTACTTCAGACAAAACCATGAGCCTTATTATGCAATTATTAAAATAAAAATAACTACTTTTTTAAATACACAATCTTGCAAAAGATAAAACTATTGACGCCGAATTGAAAAATGACGAATTCAAAATTTTGGCGCATTAAACATTGGCTTCCATAAAATTCGGCCAAGTTGCAAGCTTCTTCAGGAGTTGGTTGTCGCGTTAGTCATTCGTGCAAAACTTCTGGATAATTTATAGCGTATAGTTCTGCAAGCAGATGGAGCCAAATAAATACTTCCCTTCATCTGTGCTACGCAATGGGTTGCAAATGGTTACAAATTCATTCTAACTAGTTTAGGGGAAATTGCTAATATAGATCTGTATGATGATTGTTAAGCTCATCGATATAGATAAACAACTGGATAGACTGCTCCAATGCAAGGAGAAAAACGCGCCGGGGATTGCGAAGCTGGTGGGAAGATTAACCAATCACAGTTCACTTTTATAGTTGGATGGAAATGCGAAAAACTTTGTAAAATGCTAGAGTATGTATTTTTTTGCACATTATTACTAATTTTGGATCTATTATTGACATTTCTGCTGTGAAATTTTATTTTCAATCCTCGGCAATCTGTATTTTTAATCCCACCAACGGCATCTGGCAACGGCTTCATTTCCCCAGTGTTAAGCAGTCTATCCAGTTGTTTATTTATATCGATGGTTAAGCTTTCATCGGTTTCAAGTTAGTTACCAACCATGGAAATTGTAGTTAGAGGTCAGTCGAAATAAATTAGGCCAGGTTTTAGATGGAATAAAATAAAATATACCTTTCCCTTGTATATTGACCTGTAGCGATGTGCGCTAATAGGAGTCGAACCAGGTACTCTTAGATCACTGGTCAGACATGCTAACCACTAGACAAAAGTGACCAGTGGTGTACAGGTGTTGTATCTGCCATTTCTACACAAGACCACCACGCAGCACCATAGCCTCTTCCCAGTGAGTCGGGAAGGGGCGAATGATTGATTTGCTAGCGTGTGAGTTGAGTGCGTTGCGTGTGGCTCCGAATCGCCTGAGGTTGCTTGCTGAGTTGGTAGTGTGGAGGTCGTGCAATATTTTTAAGAGGACGCCGATAGTTGGCAGCATGATTCAGTTGTCCGGTAGTCTCCAATGCAGCGATGTGCGCCAACAGGAGTCGAACCAGGGACTCTTAGATCACTGGTCAGACATGCTAACCACTAGACAAAAGTGACCAGTAGTGTATAGGTGTTGTATCTGCCATTTCTACACAAGACCACCACGCAGCACATAGCCTCTTCCCAGTGAGTCGGGAAGGGGCGAATGATTGATTTGCTTGCGTGTGAGTTGAGTGCGTTGCGTGTGGCTCCGAATCGCCTGAGGTTGCTTGCTGAGTTGGTAGTGTGGAGGTCGTGCAATATTTTTAAGAGGACGCCGATAGTTGGCAGCATGATTCAGTTGTCCGGTAGTCTCCAATGCAGCGATGTGCGCCAACAGGAGTCGAACCAGGGACTCTTAGTTCACTGGTCAGACATGCTAACCACTAGACAAAAGTGACCTCTAGTGTCTAGTTGTTGTATCTGTCATTTCTACACGTGATCACCACAGACAGAATATCTCACTTGGAAACCGGCTGGTATGAAAGAGCTCTTGGGATCGAGCAATCAAATTGAAGCTTTTATTAATCGCTGCGTATACTCTGTCCATTTCTATACTGTTACACGAATCTTCTATATATAATTGTAAATAGTGACGTAGTTCTTTTTTTTATAAATTTCTATTTTATTTCATTTTATTTTTTAACATCGATAATACTGGTTTGAAAAAAAGGTGGAAACATATGAATCAATCTTGAAATTTCATGATGTGATTATAGTTGACTGTACTAATCGAGGAAGTTCCCACGCGCTAATATAAATTCGACTGCGGAGTGAAATATCGGAACAGTCGAGTTTCCTTTAAAAAGTATCGGAGGTTTTGTTTACTTTCGTAGTCAAGGCCTGATCATTGCCTAGGCCTACAAGGCCCGGGCCTTGGGCCCTTGACTTTAGGGGGCCCCGAAATTGGCTGTAAACCATCTTTGTTTCACAAAAGCTATGTGAATATCTTTTATAACCTGAATAAAATAATTTTTACATAAAAATCATTTCGTATTAATCTTGAACCGTCTTTAGTATCCCAGAGTGTATTTATTAAAATAAACCGTTTAAATGCGTGAAACACAAGCTTTTTTGAAAAATAGGGGGAAAAAAATTGAAAGGAAGTCATGACGAATTTATAGTGAGATCAGCAAATGTCGACTCTGAAGTTGTGAATAATGCTGCAGATATTATCGTAACAGATATACACATTGTTGTAGTGAAATGCAATGTTATACATAACAAAGTTTTTTTTTTTATTTATAAATTTGATCGTTTGAAATTTGTTTCTTTGTGATAAAAAAACAACTTTTAGAAAAAAATATTAACATTAATTTATCAACTTTTTCTATATTTCATGTTAATTCATTTGACTTTGCGTCTTGTCCATTTCCAATAAATCACCTGTTTGAAAAAAGGGCCCCGAATGTTTCCGGGCCTTGGGCCCCAACTTGTCGTAATCGGGCCCTGTTCGTAGTGCCTGCATTATTGCTGTATCCGAAGTCGTATGCATCGAAGTTTGTGTTGAAGCTGGATTTTACTGTTGTCCAGAAAAATTGTTTATGCCTTCGAAAGAACAATAAATTATACTTTTTATTCGGTGAAAATTGCGACATCATTTCTCTGTGAACAAATACTAAGAAGTGAGTTGAGCCCTCAAGTGGAGTTAGTACTAACACACACGATATATTTTATACTCCTCTTGCACAGAAATAAAAAGAAGTATAATTTAATATTTACAATGGTTATTATAATAAAGAGTATATTTAGATATTTGAAATTATAACATTACAATAATTAATATTAAACAAGAAAACTATCTCGTAATAACAGTCCTTAAAATTCAGAATGCACTCTGGAAATATTTCTACTACACGGGCACCGTGGGTGTCAGGTAGAGGTCGGAAATATCGATCAAAATAAATATCGATACTATATCGTTGCATAGAAAAAAATATCGATACATGATTTTTATTTGTTTGATTTTCAAATTTGCCGGAAACGAAGTTTTTCAGGGGTAAAAATTCTAATTTTCATGAATTCATGCCAAAATTGTTTTAATAAATAAATTATAAAAACTGTTTTAATAAATGAATTATAAAAATTGTTATAGTAAATAAATTATATTATCAATCAGAATAAATAAAATAATTTTGGATGTCTCAATGCATAAATTCACATTTATTTTTAAAGAAGAAATTTTGAAAAGCAGTTTACCGCTTATTTTGCTGATCGAGATGTTTTTACTATTTAAAATTAGATGCAAATTCGAGGCACACATTGGCAACAGAAACGGCGCTATGTTAATGACTACTAATAAATGATCTTATCTTTCCGTTACATTATGTTTTCTTTTTGTGTTAGGGTGCCATTTTAGCTGTCTCTCAGTCAAGTCTAAACTTGAGTTCTTAAGTTTTTGAAAAGTGGAATAAAGAGAATCGAAAAAAAACACATGGAACTACAAAACGATCATCACAAAACTAAAATAATTTGAAAATATCGATACATCGGTGACTTGTATCGATATTTTTAATATTGATATTTTATTTAAAATATCGATATAAAAATATCGTCGTATCGGTATATCGCCGACCTCTAATGCCAGGAAATGCATTTACACCCTCCTAGTTTTTGAAAAAGGCAGAAAAAGGGGATAAAGTTACTAAATTTACAGTAATAAAGAACTAGGCTTTAAATTGTTCATTTGACCAGAAAATTAATACATAGATTTTGATCATTTCATTACGAAATAAAACTTACATTATTAAAAAATCAATGTTTGAACACAAACTTGTGCTGCATTGTACCCTTTTGCGTATTCTCTGACCCCCCCCCCTCAATGGGCGCCCCCAGGAGGGTGCAAGGAGGTGCACTTGCACCCCCCTGGTTTTAGAAGTTTTTTAAAAACTGAGTGAAAAAATGTAAATTACAAGATAAAAAAAGCACACACATGCCGTTTATACTTATATGTTACAATGAGCATTTTTTTTCCTATTAATTTACTCTTTTGTTTCTTTCCTATGTTGTTTTTTATAGCTACTTGTGTGACGAGATTTTCTGGCGCTTGTTGTCTATGATTATTAGAGGCTGATGAGTAGAAGTATTTATTCCTTTTATTGTATAATCATTTCCTGTGTAGTTCTCAAAATTCTAGGAAAATGTTTTGTTTTTAAGTCATCAGATATACTATCTTGAAATCTATTTTTAGAATTCAATTGAACATATTCCAATACTACCTTCGTGTTTCATTTTGGATTTTTTTTTTTCATTACATCCGAAACTTAGAGGAAACAAAAAAGTGTTACTCCTCTGTATTTTTGTATCTTCCGAGATCCTCTATTCCAAAACACTGCCTCTTGAAAGACCGTTAGATCTAGTTGGATGATAAAAAAAATTGTTAAAAATATATGTTTTTATATATTTACTATTTTGTATTTTTTTCTCTTTAACAGGGTTGCGCTTTCAAAAATATATACCATGAATTTTAACTATTCTCAAAAAGTGTAATTTATAATGCATAATTATAAATTAACATTTCTAAAGAAAATTAATGATTTTGATAAAAATCTAGACTTGCACCCCTTGCAAATATTCCTGGGGGCGTCCATGCCCCCCCCCCCCCCCACTCCCTTCCCTTCACTGTTAAAAATTTTGTTCCACCTTGCACCAAAAATTGGTTCCCATTTAGCTGCCACCAACATTTGGTGCTTAGTTTCACGATTTAATGGTGCAACCTCGGACCGTAAGCACCATTAAATCGCGAAACTAAGCACCAAATGTTGGTGGCAGCTAAATGGGAACCAAATTTTGGTGCAAGGTGTACAATTTTTTTTAACAGTGTTTTAATAATCCTTTCCTGTTTGTGTTTACACATCAAACTTGGCATAACATTTCCTGAAAGACAACTCACAACAACTGACTGTCAAATTGTAAACAACAAAGATAATGCACCCTCGTCCGTCCAATAAAAAACCTGCAGCGCCCTTTTCATCACAAGAAGTTCGTTCACCACAGGGTTGAAAAATATATATGAGGCTTTCCTACACCTCCTTTTCCGGTACGTGACAGCGGATAATTTCGTGGGTTGTTTGTACTCGGCAGTAATTGGACGCCTTGGATACGACATCGATCCACGATACTGCAGAAAATATTTTGGACCATGGGATCCGGTAGAAATTATTTTCAGAGGGGTGCAGATAGTTACCCCAAGATGGTGCGAAGCAATTAATATGTTTTATACTTGAAACTTTCAAATGGATATCTGAATGACATTTTTATTAATATTTCTGCATTAAGGGGGCTTGGCACCAATTGCTTTCACAAAAAATAATAAAAATATAAATTTTCTATTTTTTGCGTGTTTATAGTCTTTGAAACCTTCTTCTTACTGTGGCAAGTTTTTGATCTGATCCAATAACTGCAATTGCAGAAAGACTATATTTTTATGGAGAATTTAGCATTGCTGCAATAGCTCCTTTGATGTTTCGAACGCATTTTTCTCAGTTCGTGATTTTTGAAATTCCCACCTTACTCAAAATGCTAAAACTTCAGCAAATATGAATGAAATAACTTGAACTTTTTTTGTGTGTCATTCTTAATATCTATTTGTCAAAAATAGGCATGGATTATTGAATAAAATATTTTTTTTTTTTTTTTTTTACAAATTTGAATGTTGAAAAATATTAGTTTTTTACGCTTTTTATTTTACATGTAGGTACAATAATCGTTTTTCTCGAAAACTATTTTACTTTTTTTAAACGCGATGCCTAAAAAGTTAAGAGTATATTAAAAGGATTTTTTTTTTTTTTTTTTTTTTTTTTAAATCAGAAAAAAATATTGAAATATAAAAAAGATAAAATTTGAAATTTGATGAATTTGAAAGAAAAAAAATTAAATTTTTAAAATTTTGAGCACTATGTGAACTTTTTTTTTTTAAATAAAATTTAGTTTTTACTTGAAAATACTTCCGAATATGTAAAAATTATAATTTTAAAGGCTTAAATAAATAAAAAAGTTTGAAGGATACCAAGTCCCCTTAAATTTATTGTACATTAAATGTTTTAAAACATAAATCATTCATCTATTTCCTGTGAATTATTCTACTTTTCTCTATATTGTTCTTCATTTTCAAAATCCAAGGGGGTGCAACTTGCATTTTCCAGTGGTCCCATGTTTTGGACCACTAAAGTACACTGGTCATCAAAATTAAAGGGTTAATGACAGAAAAAAAAACGTAACTGATAATTAATGAAAAATTATTAATAGAAATTTGTACAAAAGTATTAGTCAACATAAATTACAATGTTTGTCAGTTGGTTACTTACAAAATATTGAAATTAAAACTAAATTTGTGGTAATTGGAAAATGATGAAAAAATTAAGTGACCCCTTCTGGATTTTTTCCCCTTTAATATGGTGCATGGTCACCTCGAACAGATATGCATACCTTACATCTTGATTTCAAAGATGAAATTGTGGAATTGCACGCCACTCTTCTAAAAGTACACTTTTCAGCTCCTGGAGGGTCCGAGCAGGAATTTGGGGCATTTCTGAAATACAGGCCCCTAAGGCATCCCACACAGGCTCAATCGGGTTTAAATGGAGTGAGTAAGTAAGCTGACGAATCCATTTGCATGATATCTTACGTTTGCAAGTATTCTGACGCCGCATATGCTCGATGTGGCCGAGCATTGTCCTCCATTAGCATATGCTCGATGGGGCCGAGCATTGTCATCCATTAGCATATGCTCGATGTGGACGAGCATTGTCCTCCATTAGCATATGCTCGATGTGGCCGAGCATTGTCATCCAATAGCATATGCTCGATGTGGCCGAGCATTGTCCTCCATTAGCATATGCTCGATGTGGCCGAGCATTGTCATCCATTAGCATATGCTCGATGTGGCCGAGCATTGTCCTCCATTAGCATATGCTCGATGGGGCCGAGCATTGTCCTCCATTAGCATATGCTCGATGGGGCCGAGCATTGTCCTCCATTAGCATATGCTCGATGGGGCCGAGCATTGTCCTCCATTAGCATATGCTCGATGGGGCCGAGCATTGTCATCCAATAGCATATGCTCGATGTGGCCGAGCATTGTCCTCCATTAGCATATGCTCGATGTGGCCGAGCATTGTCATCCATTAGCATATGCTCGATGGGGCCGAGCATTGTCCTCCATTAGCATATGCTCGATGTGGACGAGCATTGTCCTCCATTAGCATATGCTCGATGGGGCCGAGCATTGTCCTCCATTAGCATATGCTCGATGGGGCCGAGCATTGTCATCCAATAGCATATGCTCGATGGGGCCGAGCATTGTCATCCAATAGCATATGCTCGATGTGGCCGAGCATTGTCATCCATTAGCATATGCTCGATGTGGACGAGCATTGTCCTCCATTAGCATATGCTCGATGTGGACGAGCATTGTCCTCCATTAGCATATGCTCGATGTGGCCGAGCATTGTCCTCCATTAGCATATGCTCGATGTGGCCGAGCATTGTCCTCCATTAGCATATGCTCGATGTGGCCGAGCATTGTCCTCCATCAGCATATGCTCGATGTGGCCGAGCATTGTCATCCATTAGCATATGCTCGATGTGGACGAGCATTGTCCTCCATCAGCATATGCTCGATGTGGCCGAGCATTGTCCTCCATTAGCATATGCTCGATGTGGCCGAACATTGTCATCCAATAGCATATGCTCAATGTGGCCGAGCATTGTCCTCCATTAGCATATGCTCGATGTGGCCGAGCATTGTCCTCTATTAGCATATGCTCGATGTGGACGAGCATTGTCATCCAATAGCATATGCTCGATGTGGCCGAGCATTGTCCTCCATTAGCATATGCTCGATGTGGCCGAGCATTGTCCTCCATTAGCATATGCTCGATGTGGCCGAGCATTGTCCTCCATTAGCATATGCTCGATGTGACCGAGCATTGTCCTCCATTAGCATATGCTCGATGTGGCCGAGCATTGTCCTCCATTAGCATATGCTCGATGTGGACGAGCATTGTCATCCATTAGCATATGCTCGATGTGGCCGAGCATTGTCATCCATTAGCATATGCTCGATGTGGACGAGCATTGTCATCCATTAGCATATGCTCGATGTGGACGAGCATTGTCATTCATTAGCAAAAGCTATGGGCCAACAGCACCCCAGAACAGTCTAACTTGGTGTTCCCATACCTCGTCCACATCTCCGAGCAGAACTATTACAGAACCTCCTTGAACGATATGCAGTTCGGTGGGGTCATATGATTCCTCCCCAAACCATAAAACAAGAGTCCACGGAAACGGGATATTTCACGGACCAGGGAAGGCGAGTTCCTGCCCCTCTCCAGATCAAAACACGTCTAGAATCAGTGTTCAAACTGTAATTGGACTCGTCAGTAAACAATACTTGGGTCAGTCTTCTCAATTTCCACTGGACATGACGATGGCACCAGTTGAAACGGGCCCCTTTTGGAAGCTGAAGTGAAGAGGATATTCTCGCAAACAGTCGGTCCAACCTCATTAAGCCTTCATGCAGCTGTAGAATGGCTAGTTCAAGTTCCTATGGCAGCCTGATAGAGTTCGGCGATATATCGATGCGACGATATTTTTATCGATATTTCTAAATAAATATCGATATTAAAAATATCGGTAAAAGTCACCGATGTATCGATATTTTCAAACATTTTTAGTTTTTTGATGATCGTTTTGTAGTTCCATGTGTTTTTTTCGATTTTATTTATTCCCTTTTCAAAAACTTCAAAACTAAAGTTTGAACTTGGCTGATTGACAGTTAAAATGGCACCAATATTTTTCCATACTCTTAAAAGCTATTGAAAACTATCTAAATTTTTCTTAAAATCACTGCACCAACTAAACGAAAGTATAATTTTTTTTTTTTTTTTTTTTTTTTTGTAATAGATTAATTTCAGTTGAAAAAGTAGTCACCTTGCAAACTAGGGGTGCGGAACAGAGCAAAACTTTCAATTACACTATAATACTGATGTGGATTTGTGTCATTTACCGTTTGTATATTTTCATCCTTCATTTAGAATAAACGGCCAGCTAGGCGATATTTTTTGCGATTATTCTTGTATGGGTCAACAAAAAAAAATCGCCAAAATGGTGATTTTGGCGATATACTTTTCGATAATCCATATATTATTCTTTATTAGAAGCGGAACTGAGAGGAGAAGAAAAAACGATCGTTGATGAGGTATGCTCAAGGAAAGAGAACTGTATGTTGAAGGCATTCATTTTTCAACTTTTTACGCCATTAAAACATTTTTACGGAAATTTTGGAGGTGGGGATGTTTAGAACACTTTAAGAGCCATTACCACAGCGATTTTGAACAAAATCGTTAGAGCCGTTTTTTAGCAATTACTGAAAAACATGATTTTTTCAATGGCAGCTACCATACGCGCATGCGTGATTTCGAAGAAAACCTTAATGGTAGGTCCCATGGCTACCACCAACTCGCACATCAAATTTGAACTTCGTAGGTCAATTTGTTCGGGAGTTATGCTGATCACAGACACACACACTCAGACATTTTTTCTAGATCACTTTTTTCAAAAAGCAATCATGAAAAGTAGAAATTTGCCCCGAAAATTTTGTTTCTGGCAAAAGTGAAAATCAAATTTAAAAAAAATCATGTATCGATATATCGATATTTTTTCCTATGCAACGATATAGTATCGATATTTATTTTGATCGATATTTATTTTGATCGATATTGCGTGGTGCGATGTTCAACACTCCTAGTTTTTTACAAAAACGCTATTTAACTTCAAGAACATTTTTAGAATTGTTTTTGTACAGTAATTACTTTACAGAATTAAAATTCTAAAATTTAGAAATAAAAAAAAAAATTCACTTTATTTTTATGATTTACTAGCTAAATACCCGTGCTTCGCTGCGAAATTTTAACTTGTGCAATATTTTAGCTAGCTGTGAGGCCTCGCGTGGCGGAAATCGATAGTACCCAGTTTTTGGCGCTTCGCTCGCAGGAAGGTTCATCGCTACGCGAAATCGAGCTCGCTTCGTTCGCTGAAAAGTTCATGGACACATAAACATAGGCTTATTTCACTCGTTAAAAGGTTCATTGCTATGCAAGCATAGACTCGCTTCGCTCGCTGAAAGGTTCATTGCTGTGTAAGCATAAGCTCGCTTCACTCACTAAAATCTAATTGCTACGTAAAGACTTAATATTGGAATCCTCTCCCTTGTCAAGAAAAAAAGTTCCCCTTTAATACAATAATTCAGCACCCCTTTAAGATTATTTTAACACGTGTTTGTGGAAAGCAAAATTAGAGGCTAAAACTACTTATGCTGAAACTTTCAGAGATATAGGCCTATTCAAAGTCGCTTTTTGTGACAAAATTAATTGAAAAACAAATTAAAATTTTAACATTACTTTTGTCAGTCCAATTAGAAGGTCAAAACTACTTGTGTTGAAAATTTCAAAAATGTAGCCCAATTACAAATCGTTTTGTAAAATATTTGTTAATTAATTAAAAAAAAATAAAAAAATGTTAAATTCTGTTTTTCAAAAATTCAATTAGAAGGCCACAACTATTTATGTTGAAAATTTCAAAGCTGTAGCCCTATTTGAAATCGTTTTGATATATACATATATATATTAATTAAAAAAAATAATTAATAACGAACTGAACAAAAATTTAAAATTCTGTTTCTCTAAAGTCCAATTAGAAGGTCAAAATTACTTATCTTGAAAATTTCAGAGCTGTAGCCCTATTAGTAGTCGTTTTGTAAAATGTTTATTAATTAATGTTGTATGATGAAGGGGTAAAAGTGAAAGAGGCCAATTAAATGGACAGCAGGTTTATTCGTGCATTAGATAGAAATAGGTTCTTAAACCCAAACTAGGAGAGGCAACTTCCACGTCCGTTCACCTCCACTCCTTCGATCATACTCTCTCTCTAACGACGAAGTCGCCGCTAGGGGATTACATAAGCAGCGCCCTCTACATCAATGGAGATAAGACACTCCGCCATCCTGATTGAGGAGGACCACCGACTCATTGTTATATACTAAACCTGTAAATAAAGATATTGAAAAATACACCACAATAATAAAATTTAAACAACATTAATGTCTTGAAGTTCACAATGTGTGGTTCTTAAAAATTTAAAGTCTGTGGAAAAAGTTCTTGCACCATGAAAAGTTTGTAGAAAGGGAAAAAAAAAGTCTCCTCTTCAAAAGTTCATAAAAAGAAAAAAAAAGTATCTTTTTTAAAAAGTTTGTATGATGGAAAAAAAAGTCTCTCCTTTCAAAAGTTCATAAAAAGAAAAAAAAAGTCTCTTCAAAGAAAAAAAAAAGTCTCTTCATTCAAAAGTTCATAAAAAGAAAAAAAAAGAGTCTCTTCAGTAAAAAGTTCTTGTAGAAGAAAATTGAAGAAACTTAAGTATCTTCCCAGCACTTCATCATATCAGCTGATGTAGATGTGAGAAGTGGTCCTTCAGTTGTCCCCAGTTTACGGACATCATATCGGTCATTTGGCCGAATCTTTACTACCTCGTATGGGCCGAAAAACTTTTGACGCAGTTTTAAACCAGTACCAAACTGCGTTCTTTTGATGGCTACTTTGTCGTGGAGTTTGTACTTGTTTGCTGTCTTGCGTCGAGTATTATAGTTGTGCTTGCTTCTTTCTTGCAGCTGTAGTATATTGGTTTTTGCTTGTTCGCGCATTTGTCGTTTATTTTGGACGAAGGTATGTATGTGTTCTTCTTCGAGGATTTTCTTGATGTTAAGGTCTTCCTTATTTTTCATTTTAATCCCTATTAAGAGCTCGAAAGGTGTGTACTTTGTTGCTGAAGAAACGGTGCTGTTGATTACGCGTTGGACTGCTGGCACATGTTTAAACCATTTATTGGGGTCATCGAGGGATAACTTTGTGATGACAGGGATAAGTGTTCCATGAAACTTCTCTACTTGTCCATTTCCACGAGGCTGACCAGTGGTGATTGTGACATGTTCAATTTCCTCATCTTCGCAGTATTTCTTAAATTCTATTGCTGTAAAGGCTGATCCGCGGTCTGATATTATTCGTTTAGGGTTTCCGAAGGTAATTTGTTGGAGTTGAAGTTTATCCAAAGCATCTTTTGTTGACGTTGACTTAACAGGGTATATCCATATGAATTTGCTAAAGGCACATACCACGGTAAAGATGTATTTGTAATTTTTATTTGTGCTTGGAAGTGGGCCGAGAAAATCGACATGGTAAGTGTCCAACGGGACGTCGCCTTTTGGGATTGGGTGTAGAAATCCTTCTTGTTTTCCAACTTTACGTGAAGAAAGTATGCATGGAATGCAGTTGGATATTACGCTTTCGACGGTTTTTCTTATATGCGGGAACCAGAATTGTTGTTTCACCAATGCTTCAGTTTTATTGATCCCGAAATGGCCTTTATTGTGTTCTATTTGGACTATTTGTTTTTGCATGTCTTGTGGTATAACTAACAGTTCTTGGTCATTGACTAGTTTGTAAAGAATGTTGTTCTTGTATTTGTATTCTGTAGTTGAAGAGTGATCGATTAGATTTTTAATGTTTTGTGTGAATTCGTCCTTTGACTGAGCATCGCAGATTTTCTGGGTTGTTGCATCAACTTGGATTGACATGACTGGGTAACGACTGAGAGCATCAACATGTGTCATCTGCTTGCCTGGTCTGTGTACTATCTCGTAGTCAAAATCCTCTAACAACATTGCCCATCTGGCAATTTTTGGTGGAACTTCTTTCCTTGACATGGTCTTTTGGAAGGCTTGGCAGTCTGTAATAATTTTGAACTTGGTACCTACAAGGTAGTGTCTGAATTTCTTTAGTGCTTGAACTATGGCAAGAACTTCTAATTCGTACGATGAATATTTCTCTTCTTGTGGTGATGTCTTATGGCTCATATAATGTATAGGATGGAAGATGTTATCCGAGTCTGCTTGAAGAAGAATAGCACCAAATCCTTTTGAGGATGCATCACAATGTAACTGTAAAGGCGAGCCTTGTTTATATAGGTGTAGCACAGGCTCTGTTGACAGTGCCTGTTTCAGTGTTAGAAAAGCTTGTTTTTGGTCTGTACCAAAATAAAAAGGAGTATTGTTCCGTAAAAGATCACTTAAGGGTCTTGCAATGGCAGCATAATCCCTTATAAACTTCCTAAAAAATCCACTTAGACCCAAGAATGATTGAACATCTTTTGTTGTTTTGGGCTGTGGAAAACCTAAAACAGCGTTTGTTTTGGCTGTCGAGGGACGAATTGTACCTTTTTCTAAAATGTGCCCGAGAAAGTTGATTTTTCTTTGTAGAAAATTGCATTTTTTAAAGTTAAACTCAAGTCCATAGTCGGAAGCTACTTTGAAGACTTGCTTGAGTTTTTCGACACCCTCTAACTCATTGATTGATGGGATGATCAAATCGTCTAAGTACAAGATCAGTGTATTAGTTTCTAAAAGTTCTCGAAAAACAATCTGTATGAATCTTTGAAAAGCAGACGGCGAGTTGCAAAGTCCAAACGGGGCTTTATTAAATTGATACTGATTATCTGGTGTAATAAAGCTCGTATACTTGCGGCTTGCAGGATCAACGTCTACTTGGTAAAACGAATTTTTGAGATCTAAATTTGTGTACACGGTAGCCCCTTGTAGCCTGTCGAAGACGTCGTCTATAATAGGAATTGGAAATCGTTCTTTGATTACCACTTTATTCAAACGTCTGTAATCAATACACATGCGTGTTGAGCCATCTTGTTTTTTGCACAAAACTATTGGTGAGCAAAAGTCAGAAGTGCTTTCTGAAATAATTCCGTCGTTCAATAGTTGTTTGATTTGCCTGTTAACTTCCAATTTCTCGGTGATTGATAAACGGCGTGCCCGCTGAAAGATTGGCGTTTCATCCGATAAAAAAATCTTCATTTGAAAATTTGTACTTTTTATCTTATTTGGTTTATAAAATTTTACCATATTCGTAACAGTATCCCGCAAGTTATCGTCGTTAATGTGCAAGAAATCCGCTTCGTTTAAACTCACGCTATCCCCAATCGTAAACAGAAAAGGTAAACAGTCAACGTGTGCTGTTTGTTTACATTCTGGACCAGGAGCTTCTGGTTTTGAGCCTTTTCCTGCGTCTTCTGTTCTAACACAAACTTCGCCTACTTCATCAGGATCTTCCAATGACCGCTCGTCTATTCTCCTGGGGACATTAAGCCCCGCCTCCATCAACGAAGAGCCCGTGTTTTCCGTTGAGTTATCCTTTGTATGACCTTGACACGTGCCTTCTTTTTGAGTTTCCGGAATCGGAAGGATTTGCGAAGTATTTAAAATTTCGTTATTTTTGTCAGCAGGAAAAGTGATATATTCCGAGTTCTTTTTTGAAGCAACATAGCATTTTTTTTTCGCGCGGGTTTCGAATTCGTTTACAATCGGAAGTGTGTCTCGTTTTTTTATGCTTTCGTATACGTTAGGTGGAATTATTAAATTCGAACATAAGTCGTCACAAGCTGCTGCCGTAACTAGAATTGGATTTTTGTTCTTAGGATGAGCTAGATTTATTTTTGTCAACTTCGCTTTTTGTGTGGAACCGAAAGCTCCTGTGAGGGTTATTGATCCGTCATAGACTGTTGAGGGTGGTAATACACTGGTTTTTACACAAGTTATATTAGTACCTCGATCGATCAAAGTTTTTATTTTTTTATCATCGATAAAAACATCTTCGTACTGTAGCTTATTAAAATATTTATCGCGGTTGTAATTTCTTCCGGTTTCTATTTCGCAGACGTGATTATTTGGTGCATTTGGCCTAAAATTATCGTTGTTGTTACGGTGATTGTAAGAACCCCTTGGCGGTCTGTTAAATGACCCTCTGTATTGGTTTTGTGTATTTTTGTTTTGGAAATTCTGCCCGCTGTTGTATGTTTGTTGCTGATGATTTGTTTCGCTTAGAGATTTACGTTTTGACGTAAAGTAAATATCACACTCTTTTGCAAGTTCTTTAGGTTCTAGCCAGTCTTCCCCTTGGCGAACGGCGATGTGTGCTTGTGTTTGGCGGTCAAGTGTGCTGAAAAGTTTATCCGACACCATTAATTTACATAGTGTTTCGTAGTCAGTGGCGTTGCGTACCTTACAGTAATATGCGAATGATTGTGATAGCCTTGACCCAAATTGCGTATGCGACTCGTTCGGCATGCGTTGGCTCCTTCGAAAATTAAGAAGACATTCTTGTGGCGTGGGTTGAAATTGGCGCAGGACAATACTTTTGACTTGTTCGTAATTTTTTAGGTCGTTCTCCGAAATATTTAGTAAAATGTAACTAGCCTGTTCGCCCAGTATGCTAATCAAAATTTCCGATTTTGCATCATCTGGGACATTTTTTGTCGTAAACGCACGTTCCAGGGACTGAAAGAATAAATTGTAGTTTTCTGGTCTCGACGGGACTGGCATGCTTAGCGTTCGAACACTGCGAAGAAGACTTTCGATATTTGGACTTGCTTCGGTTGCTGTGGTACTTCCAGTACTAGTTTGGTTTAATGCAGTAGTATTTTTAAGAGCTGTGAGCTCGAGTTGTCGTTCTATCTGTGCGAGTTTAACTTCTTCGATTTCTTTTTGTTTTTCAAGCTTAATATTTTCGATTTCTTTTTGCTTTTCAAGCTTAATTTTTTCGATTTCGTTTTGCTTTTCATTAGCCTCTTGGGTTTTTCTATCCTCTACAACTGTTGTTATTAAATCTTGAACGAAATATGGATCTTTAACGAAAGCTTCACTTTTTTCGATTAAGTCTTTTAATTTTAGAATTGTGGCACCATCCGGTACAACGATATCTAACTCAGCGGCGACAAATACGAGATCTTGCTTTTTGATATTTTTAAACATAATTAATAATAAGATGGATCCTATCTGCGTTTCTTGATTTTACTTCGCTTTTGGAGCTGTATCCGTTTTATGTTGTTGCTCTTTCGAAGAGTACTCTTTGCTTCTGGTTTCTGGTTCGTAGTAGTTGATCGATGTGGAATAACTTTGCTGACTTCGTTGAACTTCTGCTTGACGGCTGAAGTGGGACTTGTTCGGCGAAGCGACAGTGTTGTGGTTGCAGGTTCGAGTTGGCTCAGGATTCTGTATTCTTGCTGTCTATGTGGAATAACGATGCTAGCTTCGTTGAACTTCTGCTTGACGGCTGAAGTGGGACTTGTTCGGCGAAGCGAGTGTTATGCAGTTGTATAATGACGACGCTGGTTGATGAGTTTTCCTTTTATTTGTAGATTCCACTGGTGGTCGCTGACTGCTGCGGTAATTCGTGAAGAGGATTTTGGTTTGACCTCTGGATGCGTAGAAGTAAAGGTTTTTTTTTTCGTGAAGAGGATTTTGCTTTGACCTCTGGATGCGTAGAAGTAAAGGTTTTTTTTCGTGAAGAGGATTTTGATTTGACCTCTGTATGCGTGGAAGTGCAGTTTTTTAAATATTTTTTTCATCGCATTCTCGCGGGTAAAAAGCACGGCGAGCCCCCATGTTGTATGATGAAGGGGTAAAAGTGAAAGAGGCCAATTAAATGGACAGCAGGTTTATTCGTGCATTAGATAGAAATAGGTTCTTAAACCCAAACTAGGAGAGGCAACTTCCACGTCCGTTCACCTCCACTCCTTCGATCATACTCTCTCTCTGGCGACGAAGTCGCCGCTAGGGGATTACATAAGCAGCGCCCTCTACATCAATGGAGATAAGACATTAATTAAAAAAATTAATTAAAAAAGAACAAAATAAAAATTTTAAATTCTGTTTTTTAAAAGTCAAATTAAAGGGTCAAAACTACTTATGTTGAAAATTTCAAAGCTGTAGCCCTATTAGACATCGTTTTGTAACATATTAATTAATTGAAAAAATTAATTAAAAAAGAACTAATTAAAATTTTGGCATTCTGTTTGTGATGTATACAATTAGAAGGCCAAAACAACTTATCTTGAAAATTTGAGAGCTGTAGCCCTATTAGTAGTCGTTTTGTAAAATGTTTATTAATTAATTAAAAAAGAACAAAATAAAAATTTAAAATTCTGTTTTTTAAAAGTCAAATTAAAAGGCCAAAACTACTTACGTTGAAAATTTCAGAGCTGTAACCCTATTAGACATCGTTTTGTAACATATTTATTAATTAACTAAAAAAATTAATTAAAAAAGAACTAATTAAAATTTTGGCATTCTATTTGTGATGTATACAATTAGAAGGTCAAAACTACTTATGCTGAAAATTTCAGAGCTCTACTCCAATTTTAAGTAGGTTTCTATAGATCCACAGAGCCACAGACAGACAGACAGACAGACACACAGCTTGTTTTATTATTATAGAAGATTAACTTATTTTTCACTGTTATCCTATATCTAATAACAAAAGAACTTTTTGCTGTCACTTTTCTGAAGTTCCCTATATGATGGACAGAAAATATGTGAACTGCACTCATGTTCAAAATTATCTTTTCATATACAAATTCTTGGATTTTTCAAAAACTGTAAACTATAAATTCCCGAATTTTTCTGGGATGATACATAACATTATAAAACATAAATACAAATAAAAAAATAAAAAAAATTAAGAGAACAGCATATGCTATAAAATTGTAGCATAAAACAATAAAAATTGTAATAAAAGGTGGAAAAGAGAGTTAAAAAAAAAAAAAAGAAGAAAAAAAAGGAATAACTCAGAAAAAAAATTAAGTCTTACGATTTTAATATAGAATGAGATCTCTTCTGACTTGTATACACATGTCACAACGTATTTTGATGCTGTTAATAACTTTTTTAACCACAGTTTTGGTAATTAAGCTCCGACTTCCAGCAATGCCGTCTTCAAAGCATTTATACATCTGTAGGGAGAGGATATATATGTGTAATTGGTCTTCCAAGGTAGTCTCATAAGTTCTTAATCTGTTTAAGATCAGCACACTTTGATGGCCACGGTATTCACTCAGTGTCACTACTTAGTCTACGAGTCACTTAGTTACTTAGTTAATTAGTCTACGAGGGTTGCTCGATGTGGACTAGCATTATCGTCCACAAATAAAAAGTCAGATACATATGCACCTCTGAAAAGTCTTGCATGTGGCTCCAAGACCTCATCCCGTTATCTCTTGCCGGTCACAGATCAGCTGTTGAAAACGTGTAAGAGCGTACGTCCATTGATCATTTTCCCATCCCATACCATCACACTTCCACTACCGAAACGGTCACGTTCCATAATGGTTGAGGGATAATTTTTTTGTTCCTGTCTCTTTCCGGATGTAAACACGTTTAAAATAACCTGTAAAACTAAACCTCGACTCAACAGTACAGAGAACATGGGACCATTGCTGCTCACTTCATTTCTGATGTTCTTTGCACCAATTAAAACGATCCTTTTTTTTGTGAAGGCATTGAAACACATACTCTTAGCCGCATAAAGGCCCTTCTTATTAAGCCTTCTGCATACCGTTTGCCATGATACAGCAGTTCCAGTAGCGGCTGCAAGCTCTTAATTTAACTGGTAGACTTCCTGTTACGACGGGCAGTGATTGCCAGATATTGAACTTCAGAAGCAGTTGTCATTCGTTTAAGACCATGTCTAGACCGTCTTACAACAGTTCCATCGTTTTGAAAGCAGTTGTCATTCGTTTAAGACCATGTCTAGACCTTCTTACAACAGTTCCATCGTTTTGAAAGCAGTTGTCATTCGTTTAAGACCATGTCTAGACCTTCTTGCAACAGTTCCATCGTTTTGAAAGCAGTTGTCATTCGTTTAAGACCATGTCTAGACCTTCTTACAACAGTTCCATCGTTTTGAAAGCAGTTGTCATTCGTTTAAGACCATGTCTAGACCTTCTTACAACAGTTCCATCGTTTTGAAAGCAGTTGTCATTCGTTTAAGACCATGTCTAGACCTTCTTGCAACAGTTCCATCGTTTTGAAAGCAGTTGTCATTCGTTTAAGACCATGTCTAGACCTTCTTACAACAGTTCCATCGTTTTGAAAGCAGTTGTCATTCGTTTAAGACCATGTCTAGACCTTCTTACAACAGTTCCATCGTTTTGAAAGCAGTTGTCATTCGTTTAGGACCATGTCTAGACCTTCTTACAACAGTTCCATCGTTTTGAAAGCAGTTGTCATTCGTTTAAGACCATGTCTAGACCTTCTTACAACAGTTCCATCGTTTTGAAAGCAGTTGTCATTCGTTTAAGACCATGTCTAGACCTTCTTACAACAGTTCCATCGTTTTGAAAGCAGTTGTCATTCGTTTAAGACCATGTCTAGACCTTCTTACAACAGTTCCATCGTTTTGAAAGTGTTTCTCTAAAGTAGAGACAGTATGTCTTGAAAGATTCAGACATCTGGCTGCTTCCGTGATTGGCTGCCTTGCTTCTAAACGGCCGATGAGTATCCACTTCACAGATTCTTCCAAATGATACTTCGAAGCCACAACAAAACGATTTAAGTCCATACACTCTGAAATCATACTCTGTGTTGCAGAAATTTACTCAGATGTTCACTTTGGCGCAAAGCGCTTAATTCAACGTCGAATGACGTAAGCCAAGATTTGCATACAAAAATACCGTAAAATTGCTGTTGGTTACTTTTGATTGATGAATAATGCTAATTAGGCTTAATTTTCACACATTCCCTGCAAACATGGATCACATTGATTGAGAATTTCATTGTATATCATTAATTTTGGGTATGTTGGTTGGTTGGTTGTTTTAAGTTTAACGGAGCAAGGGCAACACGAGGGCCATACTGCGAAATTTTTTTGTATGTAAAGATAAATTTGGACATGAGTTTCACTACATAATCAAATACCATGACAGCAGCATATAAAAAATAGTGTTTGGTCTTGAAAATTAAGTTGATTCAATGATCGTGTTATCTTAAAGTAACATCCTTAGCAAAATCAGTTTTAGTTTTATTTACTTTACCATTGACATTTTTTATTTCCAATAAATTTATTTAATTATTTTTTGTAGTTTCAGTTTCTATATTATTGCAATCGTTTCATTTCATAAATTCTAAATTAGTTCGTAATAGATTTTGAAAGGTGTTTTTTTCTCTCCAATAATTAAGGTATACATATACATTTGGAATCGCGAAATTTGACTCAAGTCTGCGTTTCTGTTTTTTGGTTTTAAAATATTCCCGCATTCATTTCCATTAAAATGATACAATTTTCTTTCTGAGACTCAAATTACTTTTTAAATTACATTAGGTTTTGTGAACCTGTTTTGTATCCCGTTCATAAGTGCAGTAAACTTTAAACGCGTTTTCTGAAGAATGACATTTTGGTGTTATATGACTTAACGCCAACGGTCATAACTTCATAAAAAATGGTCCGATTTACAAAATTCTAATTTTACTTTGTAGAAAATAGTTGTGAATGCGTTTTCTATGGAGAATCTAATATATATTGTTATAAACACATTTTTTATGCATATTTTAATTTTAATTTTTTGTTAAAAACTATGTATTTTTTCAAACTTTTTATTTAAAAATTTATAATTAAATGAATATTGAAGCTAAATTCAAAATTCTCCATAGGAACATTCGTCAATATAATATCTCTTATTTGCAATAAAAATAATACCTCTAAGTTAATTACAAGTTTATTTATGTGTGTTCTAATAATGTCCTAATTAGTCACTTTAATTGCAATTAGCTGATTAAAAAATTGACGGAAAAAAAAAGTTTGTATATAAAAATGCATCATTTTTAATTCTGATATACTGCCAAAAAGTTTGAAATTATAACCTAAAAATTAAAGAAAATCATCTCAATTGTATATGTATACCTTAAAAGATATTTTGTGTGTATTGTGTAGGCTGGAGAAGCACCCTTGCATCTGGCATCGAAACAAGGGCATCTCGAAGCTGTGAAATTCTTATGTCACCACTGTACGGATATAAACGAATCTAATGAAGTAAATATGCTTTCATAATTATTTTTATTAGCTTTGCTTGTACTCTACCTTGTAGTGTGATTTAGGAAGCCATTGCCTCTGCAAACCCCATTCTTACTTTTGTGTATGAACGTTGTAATGTGAGCAACATTTCAGAACAATCCATTTCCAAATTCTTCGAACTCACGGTTTAATAAGAGAATGAGAGATGACTCTGGTTCGATTCCTTGTATTGACGTTCTGAAATCATTTAATTAAAAAAATGAGCAGACACGATGGTGAAAGTAATATCTAGTCTTTGGTCGCCAATTGTCCACCTGCTTTTCCCAACTCTTACTCCAATAGAGACGCAAATGCATGTACTAGTTTTCCCCTTAAAAGGCCCCTCGGAAAACCTTCCCACTATCATTTCTTTTTCTTTTCTGGACTCGCAGCCGGGTAATTGAGTTTCACTGGCGCTCTGCAGTTTCTTTGTCAAGTAGACACGGAGTTCATTGTGACAATCTCTTGTTGGTTATCCGTCATCTTGGAAGTAATTTTTCCTGGTTTCTCTCACTCGAGATGCAAATTCAGTGCCACTTTCACTTGAAATGACTCCCGGAAGGCATCCCATTTGCACACACACTTACTACTTTCAGGAGTCTCGTTCTTGATATGCATTGCGAGTTGATAATTAAAATTCAACTTCCAAACAGCTGAGGGAGAAAAAAATCATCAGAGTGACCTGAAACTTGATCTGAATATACGCAAATAAGAGGTAGGTTGGTTGGTTGTTTTCAGATTATCTGGCACCTTCAGCAACACGAGGGCTATAATGCGTCGAAACATTCGTCATCTGACAAGCCAACATACATTTACAAACACCCATGCCTTACATGGGACTCGAACTCTAAAAGAATTTCGTCTTCCTACTTTTTGCGGATCGACAAAAGTCGGATAATGTGAAAGGAGCGTTTCGACATTCATCGAGTTTATACAGGTTACATTTCAGGTCAGTCTGATGTGCTTTTTCACAGAAAGTTGAACCTTAACTATATAGTCACACCCTAAGCGAAACATGCAATCCAATGGAGCTTATTATACTGAGCCACTGCTGTGACTAGCAATTGCGTCTGTCGCTTGTGGTGCTCAGAGCCTATGCGAAGCTTGCAATCCAATGGAACTTATTATACTGAGCCACTGCTGTGACTAGCAATTGCGTCTGTCGCTTGTGGTGCTCAGAGCCTAAGCGAAGCGTGCAATCCAATGGAACTTATTATACTGAGCCACTGCTGTGACTAGCAATTGCGTCGTCGCTTGTGGCGCTCAGACCCTAAGCGAAATATGCAATCCAATGGAGCTTATTATACTGAGCCACTGCTGTGACTAGCAATTGCGTCTGTTGCTTGTTGTGCTCAGAGCCTAAGCGAAGCATGCAATCCAATGGAGCTTATTATACTGAGCCACTGCTGTGACTAGAGGTTGCGTCTGTCGCTTGTGGTGCTCAGAGCCTAAGCGAAGTGTGCAATCCAATGGAGCTTATTATACTGAGCCACTGCTGTGACTAGAGGTTGCGTCTGTCGCTTGTGGTGCTCAGAGCCTAAGCGAAGCGTGCAATCCAATGGAGCTTATTATACTGAGCCACTGCTGTGACTAGAGATTGCGTCTGTCGCTTGTGGTGCTCAGAGCCTAAGCGAAGCGTGCAATCCAATGGAGCTTATTATACTGAGCCACTGCTGTGACTAGAGATTGCGTCTGTCGCTTGTGGTGCTCAGAGCCTAAGCGAAGCGTGCAATCCAATGGAGCTTATTATACTGAGCCAATGCTGTGACTAGAGATTGCGTCTGTCGCTTGTGGTGCTCAGAGCCTAAGCGAAGCGTGCAATCCAATGGAGCTTATTATACTGAGCCACTGCTGTGACTAGAGATTGCGTCTGTCGCTTGTGGTGCTCAGAGCCTAAGCGAAGCGTGCAATCCAATGGAGCTTATTATACTGAGCCACTGCTGTGACTAGAGATTGCGTCTGTCGCTTGTGGTGCTCAGAGCCTAAGCGAAGCGTGCAATCCAATGGAGCTTATTATACTGAGCCACTGCTGTGACTAGAGGTTGCGTCTGTCGCTTGTTGTGCTCAGAGCCTAAGCGAAGTGTGCAATCCAATGGAGCTTATTATACTGAGCCACTGCTGTGACTAGAGGTTGCGTCTGTCGCTTGTGGCGCTCAGACCCTAAGCGAAGTATGCAATCCAATGGAGCTTATTATACTGAGCCACTGCTGTGACTAGAGGTTGCGTCTGTCGCTTGTGGCGCTCAGAGCCTAAGCGAAGTATGCAATCCAATGGAGCTTATTATACTGAGCCACTGCTGTGACTAGAGGTTGCGTCTGTCGCTTGTGGCGCTCAGACCCTAAGCGAAGTATGCAATCCAATGGAGCTTATTATACTGAGCCACTGCTGTGACTAGAGGTTGCGTCTGTCGCTTGTGGCACTCAGACCCTAAGCGAAGTATGCAATCCAATGGAGCTTATTATACTGAGCCACTGCTGTGACTAGAGGTTGCGTCTGTCGCTTGTGGCGCTCAGAGCCTAAGCGAAGTATGCAATCCAATGGAGCTTATTATACTGAGCCACTGCTTTGACTAGAGGTTGCGTCTGTCGCTTGTGGCGCTCAGACCCTAAGCGAAGTATGCAATCCAATGGAGCTTATTATACTGAGCCACTGCTGTGACTAGAGGTTGCGTCTGTCGCTTGTGGCGCTCAGACCCTAAGCGAAGTATGCAATCCAATGGAGCTTATTATACTGAGCCACTGCTGTGACTAGAGGTTGCGTCTGTCGCTTGTGGCGCTCAGACCCTAAGCGAAGTATGCAATCCAATGGAGCTTATTATACTGAGCCACTGCTGTGACTAGAGGTTGCGTCTGTCGCTTGTGGCGCTCAGACCCTAAGCGAAGCATGCAATCCAATGGAGCTTATTATACTGAGCCACTGCTGTGACTAGAGGTTGTGTCTGTCGCTTGTGGCGCTCAGACCCTAAGCGAAGTATGCAATCCAATGGAGCTTATTATACTGAGCCACTGCTGTGACTAGAGGTTGCGTCTGTCGCTTGTGGCGCTCAGACCCTAAGCGAAGTATGCAATCCAATTTAGCTTATTATGCTGAGCCACTGCTGTGACTAGAGGTTGCATCTGTCGCTTGTGGCGCTCAGACCCTAAGCGAAATATGCAATCCAATGGAGCTTATTATACTGAGCCACAGTAGTGGCCAGAAGCGGTGAAGTGAGTGGCAAACGCACGCCATCTTTTCGAGTGACTCTTTATACGTCTTAGGGTCTGAGCTCCCTAATGTGGTTGTTATGGATTCGGTTTCTAAAAGGACGGTCAAATGCTTAAAAGTTTAAGAATCTTTCACCTAGTGTATCTCCCTGCGCCTTGAAAACATTAATAACAACTAAACAATTTGGTGAGGGTAACCATAATTTCTGTTCTTTTTCATTTTTTTCAGGAGGATGAAACAGCCTTGCACCTCGCTTCGATGCGGGGTCACTCCGAAGTGATCCGCTGCCTCATTGATGCGGGAGCCAGCCTCAATCTCACAGATAAGGTTAGTTTGGGATTGCACACTTCAAAAAATAAACTCTTTCTCTCCCGGTCCGAAAGTTGCTGCGTTTGTTAAAATGTTCCCGAACAAATCATCGATATAGATAAACAACTGGGTAGACTGATTAAGGTATACATATAACAATTGAGATGATTTTCTTTAATTTTTAGGTTACCATTTCAAACTTTATATCAGAGGCAGTATATCAGAATTAAAAATGATACATTTTTATATATTTTTTTCCCCGTCAGTTTTTTAATCAGCTAATTGCAATTAAAGTGACTAATTAGGACATTATTAGAACACACATAAATAAACTTGTAATTAACTTAGAGGTATGATTTTTACTGCAAATAAAAGATATTATATTGACGCATGTTCCTATGGAGAATTTTGAATTCGGCTGCAATATTCATTTAATTATAAATTTTTAAATAAAAAGTTTTACAAAATACATAGTTTTTAAGAAAAAATTAAGATTAAAATATGCAAAAAAATGTGTTTATAACAATATATATTCTCCATAGAAAATATATTCACAACCATTTTCTACAAAAAAAAATTAGAATTTTGTAAATCGGACCATTTATTATGAAGTTATGACCGTTGGCGTAGAGACATATAACACCAAAATGTCACTCTTCAGAAAACGCGTTTAAATTTTACAACACTAATGAACGTGATACAAAACAGGTTCACAAAACCTACTGTAATTTAAAAAGTAATTTAAGTCGCAGAAAGAAAATGGTATCATTTAATGGTAATGAATTCCGGAATATTTTAAAACCAAAAAACAAAAACGTAGACTTGAGTTAAATTTCGCGGTTCCTAATGTATATGTATACCTTAACGCTGGCAAAATGAATCCGTTGCTAGATGCCGTTGAGTGGACAAAAAATACGGATTGCCGAGGATTGAAAATAAAATTTTGGGTTGTACACAGCAGAAATGTCAAAAGTAGACCTTAATTAGTAATAATGTGCAAAAAAATATTTACTCTAGCACTTTACAAGGTTTCTCGCATTCCCATCCAACTATAAAAGTGAACTGTGATTGGTTAATAATCCACCCAACGTCATCAACCACCGGCTCGTTTTTCTCTTTGCATTGACATCGGAGCAGTCTATCCGTGGAACAAATATGAAGCTTAGTTAATGAACAAGTTATTGCCTCTGTAACGTAATGTCGCTTATCAAGTTCGTCCTTCTTAAGCTTTTTGATTCTTAATGCAACTTTTCCTCTGCAAATTCATTTGGAAGCTCAAAAGTTTCCAAAAGTCAAATGCCCAATAAAGTGTTTCAGTTTGTAAATTTTGTGCTTATCGATGACAAAAATTTATAAATAAATGAAGAAATTTTTACTGCATAGTACAAATACTTCACTAAATTTTAAAATTTTTATATACTACTACTATACTATTATATACTAAAGTGCATTACTTTGTATACAATAATACTACAATTTATAAGTATCATACTATAATATTGTTGCGTGGACGGGTTCGAAAGATTTGAAGCCAAAGCAGATCAAAAGTTGCAGAAATTTATTCCCAATATAACTCTTCTGAGATTCTCTTTCAACTCCAGAACTTCTCGTTCTAGTGGACAGAATACAGCTCTTTTCACAACAATAGAGCACAAAACAGCAGTTAAAAAACTTGACAACACAACTGCTCAAATAGCTGCACAAGACAATGCAATACAGTTCGCTTTCGGAACTCTCTGAACGCTCACTGAGACTCAATATCAGTAATTTCAGTCAACTAATGGACTCAGCTAACAACTAACTTCCCCGCTCCCTTGGTCAGCCTTATATAGGACAGGTGAATCTTCGTGAATCTTCTAGAGGTAGATATTTGGAGAACTTTTCAGATCGTAGTCGAAAAGTCCTATACATGTACATGGGGACCGAAAATGCGATTTCTCGCCAAATTTGACGACAAAAATTAGTCGCCAAAACCGTCGCCAATTTGACGAGATTGCCATTATCATAATGTTAAATGCCCTGCTCCTTAAATCTCGCTTCCCAGAGTTACCTCTGTAAAACTCGTTATCAAGCATCAATACCCATATTGCAGGGAAGCCAAACTCAGACTAACTATTGCACTGCCTTTTGCGAAATGTACATAAATTTTACTATTTACAAAATTAACACTACGAAATATTTACAAATATACAAAAATTCGTAACAATATTCTGTTTAAGTAAAAAATATAAGTTAGATTTCTTTCGATGTTTCTGATTGCTTTAGTTTTATAACTTCATTTTAAGCAAAATACCTAATTTCTTTTTTGTCCCAATGGAAATTAGAATAAATTAATTATGATCGTTTATTTTCTATCCAAGCATGGCTGTACAGCTCTGCACTGGGCTATGAGAAGACATCACAATGCTGTTGCAATTATGCTGCTTCAATCCGGCTGTAATATCGACATATTGGACAATGTAAGTTAGATAAGCACTAACTTTAAATACACCCAAGTTTCCTCTCAATGGACTATTCCTGCATTTTTTTAAAACGAGTGAAATTAGTTTATATCGATGAAGAGTTTCTTTCTGTTTCCAAATATTTAAACAAAAGTCCTTTAAAAAAATTAGTTATTTAAATATTAAGAAAAGAAAATGCCCCAAAACCGAGCCTAAACCAGTCCGATCTAAAAATACTCAACAAAATCTGTAACGTCAAAGCTTCCTTCCGTTTCTATGGCTATCTTGAGGTATCTGCCAAATAGTTGGCATTGAAATAGTTGGCGTTGGTAGACCATTGCCATATCCGGTACATGTTGGCGTGATTTGCGAGAAACTTGCAAAACTGGTTTCCGCTGCCGCTAGATGAATCTCAGCAGATCTTTGATTGTAAATTTAAAAAAAAAAAAAAAAAAAAAAGCGTATGGAGCAGAAATTTTTCTGTTCATGGCCTTTTCGAAACCATTTAGAATTGAATAATTTTTTTATTTTTTTTTTAAATGCGGGAACTGTCCATTGTCCTTCCGCGACGAACTTATTTGCATGTATCATACTTTTTTTTTTAACTGTTAACTGTATTTTTCTTGTTGGCAGGTAGGCGAAGCTCCCATCCACATAGTGTGCAGAGAAGGGCTGTTGCCTATTGCGCAAACCCTCTGCGCATACGGATGTAAAGTTGAAGTGCCTAACAAAGTGAGTATCGAAATTGTTACTCTTACTTATTTGACCCACTGATCTTTAACTGCAAATTTTGAATAATGCATTCTTGGTTATCGACCCGAAGCAGAAGAAGGTTTAACACTCACCCGGCCCATACAGCTCTACATTAGCAACTTCCTCCTTAAACTAGTTAGAATGCGTTTTTAACCATGGACAACATATTACGCAGCACAGATGGGGGAAGCATTCAATGGACTTCATGCGCTTGCAGAAAAGAAACAGCTTCTAAAAGCTATACAGAAGTTGTAGTTATAAAGAGAGCAGTGATCTGACCTGCTCTATACTAAACTTCAACTTAACTAGACATCACTTAGACGATAGATCGTCACAGTGCTCATAGGTATTTAATCCATTTTGGCGGAGTGAAGACATAATTCTCGCCAAACCTTAGAGCCTTTTGTTCTCTATAGGGTTGTGGTCTGGCGAGAATTATGTCTTCACTCCGCCAAAATGGATTAAATACCTATGAGCACTGTGACGATCTATCGTCTAAGTGATGTCTAGTTAAGTTGAAGTTTAGTATAGAGAACAAAAGACTCTAAGGTTTGGCGAGAATTATGTCTTCACTCCGCCAAAATGGATTAAATACCTATGAGCACTGTGACGATCTATCGTCTAAGTGATGTCTAGTTAAGTTGAAGTTTAGTATAGACCAAAGTCTTCCACTAAATTTTCTACAAGTTGCGGCAATTTTTTTGCTTTTTCTACAAAATGCAGCAACTTTTTCTGTCTTCCACTTGTGGTGAGACATATCTTCCACTAAATGTTGGTGTCCCGCGGAGTGTCCGTAAATATCAAAGAAAGTTGACAGCTAAAAGTAGAAGATTTGTTGCTCTGCGCTTGCGCTAGCAACTTGTAGGAAACTTGTGAAGAACTATTCCCCAAAAAACGTAATATAACTGCTAGCTTTTCTTGGACAGGTACTGCTTTAATGTAGTTTGTGTCACGTTTCTTGATTTTTATGTCCGATCATTGAAATCAAATACTCAAAGTCACTACTGGTCATTCTCAGAAAGTTTTTGACACGCACCTCAGCTCACCACTCAAAGGATCTTCTCGGAGATCAGCTAACATGTCACTTCCACTGTACCTATCCCTAGCCTTCAACGAGGGTCTCACCCAATATCTTCGGGGACCTCTATACTAAACTTCAACTTAACTAGACATCACTTAGACGATAGATCGTCACTGTGCTCATAGGCATTTAATCCATTCTAGAGGAGTAAAGACATAATTCTCGCCAAACCTTATAGCCTTTTGTTCTCTATACTAAACTTCAACTTAACTAGACATCACTTAGACGATAGATCGTGACAGTGCTCATAGGTATTTAATCCATTTTGGCGGAGTGAAGACATAATTCTCGCCAAACCTTATAGCCTTTTGTTCTCTATACTAAACTTCAACTTAACTAGACATCACTTAGACGGTAGATCGTGACAGTGCTCATAGGTATTTAATCCATTTTGGCGGAGTGAAGACATAATTCTCGCCAAACCTTATAGCCTTTTGTTCTCTATACTAAACTTCAACTTAACTAGACATCACTTAGACGGTAGATCGTGACAGTGCTCATAGGTATTTAATCCATTTTGGCGGAGTGAAGACATAATTCTCGCCAAACCTTATAGCCTTTTGTTCTCTATACTAAACTTCAACTTAACTAGACATCACTTAGACGATAGATCGTGACAGTGCTCATAGGTATTTAATCCATTTTGGCGGAGTGAAGACATAATTCTCGCCAAACCTTATAGCCTTTTGTTCTCTATACTAAACTTCAACTTAACTAGACATCACTTAGACGGTAGATCGTGACAGTGCTCATAGGTATTTAATCCATTTTGGCGGAGTGAAGACATAATTCTCGCCAAACCTTATAGCCTTTTGTTCTCTATACTAAACTTCAACTTAACTAGACATCACTTAGACGATAGATCGTGACAGTGCTCATAGGTATTTAATCCATTTTGGCGGAGTGAAGACATAATTCTCGCCAAACCTTATAGCCTTTTGTTCTCTACAGGGTTGTGGTTTGGCGAACATTATGCTTTCACGCCGCCAAAATGGATTAAATACTTAGGACCACTGTCACGATCTACCGTCTAAGTGATGTCTAGTTAAGTTGAAGTTTAGTATACAGGGTTGTGGTTTGGCGAACATTATGCTTTCACGCCGCCAAAATGGATTAAATACCTATGAGCACCGTGACGATCTATCGTCTAAGTGATGTCTAGTTAAGTTGAAGTTTAGTATAGTACAGTGGCTGGCTATGATGACAGCAGCGGCAATAATTGCGTCTTCTTCGTGCGACATCCTTGACACTACCGCCTTTCGCGCCAATTCTTTGGCGTTTTCGACTTGTTACTCTAACTTTGAGAAGAGCAACTTTTAATTTTCTACAAAAAATCTTCCACTTGTTGCTCTAATTTGAGAAGAGCAACTTTTAGTTGACAACTTTTGTTTTCTACAAACAATGTTTTGTCAGCTTTTAGTTGTCAACTTTGGTGTAAACGCGATTTTAGATTCAGCTTGCAAAAAAAAAAAAAAACTTTGGATCTTTCAAAATAGTTTCTTTCTTGGTGATTCCAATGCATGAAATAAAGTATTTCGGGTTACACTTTGTACTAGGTGAAGGTGAATCATAAGAGGAACCCTCCTCTAACGATATTTGAGGACTATAAATGTCCACTTTCCAGTCTTAAATAAGCCTGATAGTTCTTGTGATACGGCTGTTCCAGGACGTTGGCCATGAAACAATGGACAATTCCCGCATTTTTTTATTTTTTTTATTCAATTCTAAATTATTCAAAAATTTCTGCTTACTTATTCTTTTTCTTTTTTTTTAATTTGCAACCTAAAATCGCTTGTTATATTTCGGCAGGAAAACGACACATTTGGCTCGAATCAAATGTGACATCACTGCATCTGAAACAACTTGGTTTGAAACGCAAACAGCGGAAACCAGTTTTGCAAGTTTCTCGCAAATCGCGCCAACCGGTATGCGATATTTCAATTGTCTACTAAACACCGATGCCAAACACACACCAACTATTTGGCAGAAAACCTCACGTTAACCATAGAAACGGAAGGAAGTTTTGACGTCACAGCTATAATTGAGCTTTTTGATCGGACTGGTTTTGGCTCGGTTTGGGGGCATTTTCTTTCCTTAATATTTAAATAACTACAATTTTTTTTAAAGAACTTTTGTTTGAATATTCGGAATCGGAAAGAAATTCTACATAAATATAAATTAATTTCACTCGTTTTTAAAAAAAAGCGGAAATTATCCATTTTGTGCCATAAGAACAAAAGGGTGCTCAAATAAAAAAATTTACACTAGAGGATAATTGAATTTTCACCCCTAATAGTCCGGGAGCAAATGTAATCCCGTGGGCCACTTCATCATGCAAACATGTGGGTGGTGTCATTCGCTTCGTATGCAGGCGTTGAAAATGAAATCCAATGATATGGGTATTGGCGTAGTTTGGCCCTTGGGTTGCCCTTGCGCCAAATAAATTTTAAATACAACCAACCGATGATGAGTTTCTGGCATCCAGGTATGAGTGGCGCTACATTCGAAAATCCAAAATGGCTGCCTCTTTACCACCTAACATACGTTTTTGCCGAATAATGGCTTCCTAGCTCATTTTATTAACTAGTTGACTGTTAGAAAACTTATAGGAAATGGAATTTCCTTTCCATTGGTATATAACACATGTATGTTAGGTTAAATTGCAAAATTCAAAATGGCCACCGGATCGCGATTTTAAGACGTTTTTTAGGTGGTTGGTCTGTGCGCTCAGATACCTATACTTGTGCACAATAACGACTAATCAGGCCAAGACCTGCAGTTTAACGTGGATTCAGAACCAAAATGAACATCGCCATGCCCAACACGGGATTCGAACCCGGCACCCTTAGCATGCGAAGTTAGAGCGCTATCCACACAGCTTTCAAGTGGGCAGTACGTTTTTTAGAATAATAGCTTCTAAGTGCGCTTTAAATTCAAGATGGTCGCTGCATCACCATTGCTGTAACGCCTTTTCAGAATAATAGCTTTCCGGTGCACTTATGAACATGTTGGTAATTAGAAAACTTTTTGGATGGAAAAAAGCTTCCTAATGGTAATAAACCTTTACGTTGTCACTTCAAGACTTAAAATTCAAAAGGACACCGTTATTGGGCATCTCTTTGGGACTCTTATTGTAGTTTCCACATGAATATATTGTAAGAAAAAGGAGCATAACAGAGAGTTATTATTTACAAATTGGACAATAAAATAATGCATTGACACTTTTCACAAAAAAAAAAAAAAAAAAACTACAACTCTCTGTTAATAAACTACGGCAGCTCAAAATTGATACGACAAAGCTTTTTAATATTTGGAATGTGAATGTTACAGAAGAGTGTAACAGTGAAATATTTTTTGTTATATGTAACAAATGGTGTTAACAATATTAAGATTTTTCATTATCATTAAGTTAAATTAACATCTTCATCCTCCTCTTCCTCATTATCATTCATCATCAGGTCAACAATTGCAGTGTTGTCGCATAAGTCATCATCTCCACCACATGACCACTGTGCAAGGCACTTTGTTGAGATTGCATTGGCAGGGAAGGGCACACCGACGATTCAGACAGGAACACTTCCAACTTCAAAAGGCCCTGCGGAGCACACGTAATAAGCTCAAATTTTCCATCCACAAGTGACCAGACAAAATCAATAGATTGAGGTATGTCAGGATGCTGCCGAGTATCTTGTGCCCAAATCATTGCTTGGTAGTGTGAAGACCTGGATAGAGAGATGCTTCTGTTGGTGCACGATGTTCCCCAGTCTTTTGTTTTTTTAGTGAAAAGTCACCATCTTAGTGCCCGAAACTGTACTGAAGGGTTTGATGGTATTGCTTCTTTTGTAGGCTCTGTTGGTAGGTTGATCATTTTAATGCGTTCCTCAATGAATTTGGAAAGAAAACTCTCACCAATGTCAGCAACTGTTCACATGTCTTTTTGAACGTCATCGGGAAGAACTTGCTTAGTCACCAGATGTATAGGATGTTCTATGTTGCATTTAAAAGGGTTTGTTGTCGATTTAAAACCTTCTATCAACTTTTCAACGTTGTGATCCTAACGCTTGCGAACCGATAAGCAATGTTCATGATGACACTTTGCATTGAGGGAGGAGGCATTTTTAACCATTGCATCGATTGCTACAGCAATTATTGTGAGTTCCGGATCTGCCAGAAAGAATCTTGTCCGAACATTCTCGTTTAGAGTGATGCCTTAAAGTCCACCTTGGACTTTAAGTCATCTGTTCTGGTGCTCCAGTGCTTCAACGGCTCCTAAAGCGCAAAACGGTATTTTGGTTTCATTGACTACCAACTTTCCTTGCTGTAATTCTTGCCATATAGTTGTGCATGCTTTTTATTATATCTATCCATATCCATCAAGTACAGTGAAATCATTATAGCATAGTTTAGTCGATCAAGAGCAATGAAATATTTTATTAAGTACTGTGTGGCTGCCAAGTGCAAATTCCAGTCTGCATTTCTAACTGACCTGATGGTTGTGTAGTTAGCTCTCTGGCTTCGCATGCTAAGGGAAATCGAATCCAAAGGTTAGGGATGGATGTTCTTTGTGGTTCGGAATCCACGTAAGTTGCAGGTCCTCGACTGATTAACCATTATTGTGCACAAGTATATGTCATTGAGCTTAAAAACCAACCAACCTGAAAAATGTACTTAAGATCGCGATGCAGCGCGACCATTTTGAATTTTGTAACTTAACCTAACATACATGCGTTATATATTTCCATTGCAAAGGAAATTTGGAAATTTTATTTCCTACAAGTCTTCTATTTGTCAACTAGTTGATAAAATGAGCTGGGAGACCATTATTCGGCAAAAACGTACGTTAGGTGGTAAAAGAAGCGGCCATTTTGGATTTGCGACTGCAGCGCCGCTCATACCGGGATGCCAAATACCCACCATCGGATTTCATTTTCTACGCATTCATACGAAGCGAATTACACCACCCACATGTTTGCACCATGAAGTGGCCCAAAGGGACCACTTTTTTCGACATTAGCGGCCAGACTATAATGTGCTTCGCCGTGTAGTTCATTCGGAAAAAAAACTGGCTATAATTCGATTTTTTTTTGTTGTTGCAAAAATCTGCTATTTCTATGGTGTAAAGTGTCAGTTTTGTTCCGACATTAGACGAATCGTTAGCGGATTTCTTCTTCGGGGAAAGCAATGGAATTTAATAAGAATTTGAAAATTTTAATCCGACTATCCTGAAAATTAGATGTCAGAAGCTGAATTCTATTCTACCATGCAAGATGTCTCTAGGTGATCAAGCCCTACTTGGTGCTCTGCCGTCAATTTTCAAAATGAATTCAAATGATGGCGTTGGTCGTGACCGATATTCTCGTGTCGTTTGCTCAGACGTTTGTACGCAAAGACGTTTGTACGTTTGGTGCACATCGAAAGACTCCAGTCCGGAAGGTGTTCCACCCACGATACAGTTATCCCGATTCTGTTACCTAATCTATGAGAGAATCCCTTGAATAAGTTTATTAAGAAAATTATAATCAGTATGCAAATTTGAGATTGTCTTATTATAACATCGTTACCAGGGATTTATTTAGTACTAGCTGCGTGGCCCGTCGTTGACGGATAAACTCAGTTTTTGGTACTAAATAAAAGTAATATAAAAGTTTATCACCCCATTGTAAATTCATTCTTTGTTCGTTTAGTTCGGCATGTCTTAGCCGATCGACTTCTAAACGAACGGCACGCCTCTCTGATGTTTCTCTACTCCTTACAGACTCCTGGCGTCGCCGTTGCGACGCTAATCTGTCCTCTGGGGAAATGTCCGGCTGCAGCGAAGTCGAAGCTTCTTGGTTGTCATTTTGTAATTCGTTCCTCTTTAAACGTTTTTGAAAAACTTTTTGTCGATTTTGCTTAATGATGGGCGTTTTTTTCTAGGCATTGTGAATGTAGAATATCATTTGCGATTTTCAAAACAAACCAAACGAAGATTGTCATTCAGTTGCCATTCAGGAAATACTAAATTGTGTCTGCTTAAAAACACCCAAAAAAATTATTTCGGAAATTTTAAAACTCAATTAAAATTAAAAATATATCGCCTATTTTACTCCTGGTCGTTTAATTAAGCGATATACCAAATTTCATCCTAATCCGTTAGGTAGTTTTTACGTGAAACGGTCCCCAAATCCGTGTGACAGAAAGTCAGTTTTATTTATATAGACTATACCCGATAGCTGTGCATACGAAATTTTAGCATGTGCAATATTTTAAATAGCTGTGAGGCCTTGCTTTGCGAGGAACTTTCACGTTTTTTGGTTTTATTTTTAAATAAAAGTAGAGAAAAAAATCATAAAAAACAATACCATTCTTTCAAAAATTTGAGCTCGGATAGATAGTTAACAAAATATTTAGTTTTTCACTTTGCGATTTGGCGGGAAAAAGCCACTTTTGCTTGAAACGTCAATGCTCAGATAATGAACCAGTCTAAAACCTGTTTTAGACCAGGAGTGAGTTTGGTTTCTCCTTCGTTTTACGACCTTATCTCTGAGTAACCATGTCACGGTTTTTTCATGCGTTTTGGTCACTTGACTTTTGCTTTGATTTCGGCTCATTTCAAACTCGATTTTTGACTAATTGAAAGCATAAAGATAAAAAATAATTGCACTGCTCAAATATATTCGCTGGATAACACTAGAAAATACAAAAAATATTCATTTTCCTCACTTGTGCAAGTTCCTCATTGGTGTATAGGTTCCAGTTTTTGGCACTTGGCTTGCAGGAAGGTTAATCGCTAACCAAAATCGAGCTTGCTTCCCTCGCTGAAAAGTTCATTGACACATAAGCACAGGCTTACTTCACTCGTTGAAAGGTTCATTGCTATGCAAGCATAAGCTCGCTTCACTCACTAAAAACTGATTGCTTCGTAAAACCTTAATATTAGAATCCCCTCCCCTGTCAAGGGGGAAAAAAATCCCCGTTAATACAATAATACAACTACCCTTTAAGAATATTTTAACACGTGTTTCTGAAAAGCAAAATTAGAAGGCCAAAACAACCTTATGTGAAACTTTCAGAGCTCTATGCCTATTAAAAGTGAATGTTTGTCAAAATAATAATTAAAAAAATTAATTAAAAAACAAATTAAAATTTTAACATTCTTTTTCACAAAAGTCCAATTAAAAGGCCAAAACTACTTGTGTTGAAAATTTCAGAACTGTAGCAAAATTAGAAATCGTTTCGTTAAATATTTGTCGCAATTAATTAAAAAACAAAAATAACATTTTAAAATTCTGTTTTTCAAAAGTCAAATTAGAAGGTCAAAACTATTTATGTTGAAAATTCCAGAGCTGTAGCCCTAATAGAAATCGTTTTGTAATATATATATTAATTAGTAATTGAAAAAATTAATTAAAAAAGAAGTAAATAAAAATTTAAAATTCTGTTTGTCAAAAGTCCAATTAGAAGGCTGAAACTACTTATGTTGAAAATTTCAGAGCTGTATCTCTATTTGAAATTACTTTGTAAGAAATAAATTAATTAAAAAATAACGAATTGAAATTTTAACATTCTGTTTGATACACATAAAATTAGAAAGCCAAAACTTCTTATGTTGAAAATTTCAGAGCTGTATCTCTATTTGAAATTACTTTGTAAGAAATAAATTAATTAAAAAATAACGAATTGAAATTTTAACATTCTGTTTGATATACATAAAATTAGAAAGCCAAAACTTCTTATGTTGAAAATTTCAGAGCTGTATCTCTATTTGAAATCACTTTGTAAGAAATAAATTAATTAAAAAATAACGAATTGAAATTTTAACATTCTGTTTGATACACATAAAATTAGAAAGCCAAAACTTCTTATGTTGAAAATTTCAGAGCTGTATCTCTATTTGAAATTACTTTGTAAGAAATAAATTAATTAAAAAATAACGAATTGAAATTTTAACTTTCTGTTTGATACACATAAAATTAGAAAGCCAAAACTTCTTATGTTGAAAATTTCAGAGCTGTATCTCTATTTGAAATTACTTTGTAAGAAATAAATTAATTAAAAAATAACGAATTGAAATTTTAACATTCTGTTTGATATACATAAAATTAGAAAGCCAAAACTTCTTATGTTGAAAATTTCAGAGCTGTATCTCTATTTGAAATCACTTTGTAAGAAATAAATTAATTAAAAAATAACGAATTGAAATTTTAACATTCTGTTTGATACACATAAAATTAGAAAGCCAAAACTTATTATGTTGAAAATTTCAGAGCTGTATCTCTATTTGAAATCACTTTGTAAGAAATAAATTAATTAAAAAATAACGAATTGAAATTTTAACATTCTGTTTGATACACATAAAATTAGAAAGCCAAAACTTCTTATGTTGAAAATTTCAGAGCTGTATCTCTATTTGAAATCACTTTGTAAGAAATAAATTAATTAAAAAATAACGAATTGAAATTTTAACATTCTGTTTGATACACATAAAATTAGAAAGCCAAAACTTCTTATGTTGAAAATTTCAGAGCTGTATCTCTATTTGAAATCACTTTGTAAGAAATAAATTAATTAAAAAATAACGAATTAAAATTTTAACATTCTGTTTGACATACATAAAATTAGAAAGCCAAAACTTCTTATGTTGAACATTTCAGAGCTCTACTCCAATTTTAAGTAGGTTTCTATAGATCCACAGACAGACATACACACAGCTTGTTTTATTATTATAGATTTTGTGGTCACCACAATTATGAATCAAGTTGCGTCTCTAAATGTATAAAACATGTTCTTCGAACATATGTTGAACAAGACATAATAGGATATTTTTTTCACAAACTATGTATAACGGTTACCATCAATACTCTTGTTTGATTATTGACTATTTTACTAAAATAATGTACGCAATTCTTCTGTATGTTGGTTGGTTGTTTTCAGATTATCTGGCGCCGTCAGCAACACGAGGGCTATAATGCGCCGAAACATTCGCCATTAGACAAGCCAACATACATTTACAAACACCCATGCCAACACGGGACTCGAACCCGCAACCTCGCGGTCTAGAAGCTAGCACGCTAACCACTATACCGTTTGGTCGGCATTCTTCTGTATGTAATTGTATACTAGTATATAAGTTACCCTGCTTCCGTCGGTAACTCTGTTGGTTGGTTGTTTTTCATATTATCTGGCGCCGTCAGCAACACGAGGGCTATAATTCGCCGAAACATTCGCCATTAGACAAGCCAACATACATTTACAAACACCCATGTCAACACGGGACTCGAACCCGCAACCTCGCGGTCTAGAAGCTAGCACGCTAACCACTATACCGTTTGGTCGGCATTCTTCTGTATGTAATTGTATACTAGTATATAAGTTACTCTGCTTCCCTCGGTAACTCTGTTGGTTGGTTGTTTTTCATATTATCTGGCGCCGTCAGCAACACGAGGGCTATAATTCGCCGAAACATTCGCCATTAGACAAGCCAACATACATTTACAAACACCCATGTCAACACGGGACTCGAACCCGCAACCTCGCGGTCTAGAAGCTAGCACGCTAACCACTATACCGTTTGGTCGGCATTCTTCTGTATGTAATTGTATACTAGTATATAAGTTACCCTGCTTCCCTCGGTAACTCTGTTGGTTGGTTGTTTTTCATATTATCTGGCGTCGTCAGCAACACGAGGGCTATAATGCGCCGAAACATTCGCCATTAGACAAGCCAACATACATTTACAAACACCCATGCCAACACGGGACTCGAACCCGCAACCTCGCGGTCTAGAAGCTAGCACGCTAACCACTATACCGTTTGGTCGGCATTCTTCTGTATGTAATTGTATACTAGTATATAAGTTACCCTGCTTCCCTCGGTAACTCTGTTGGTTGGTTGTTTTTCATATTATCTGGCGCCGTCAGCAACACGAGGCCTATAATGCGCCGAAACATTTCGTCATTAGACAAGCCAACATACATTTACAAACACCCATGCCAACACGGGACTCGAACCCGCAACCTCGCGGTCTAGAAGCTAGCACGCTAACCACTATACAGTTTAGTCGGCCTCGGTATTAACTCTGTAAATGTAAAAAATTTCATCAATTAGTATTTTGAAACTTTTTCCTGTTGACAAAATTATTTTAATCAGAATGAATAAAAGGTATTTAGACTGGAATGCCTACATTCACGTTTATTTTTAATAAATACATTTTTAAACGTATGTTGCCACATATTTTGCTGATATGGATGTTTTTTATTATTTAAAATTAGATAAAACCACCTAGCACACGCTGACAACAAAATCGGTGCTATTTTAATGAACAAGAAGATTATTAATTAATTTAATTACAGGAAGATTTGATTAATGATTTTTCACAAATCTATATAAACTCCAATTGATTATAACTCCAAAAATTTGATTAATTCACAAATCTATATAAACTCCAATTCTTTTGTCAGCGAATATCCAAATGATGCACTTAATTTCTCAATTGAATTCACAAGCACTGTTGTTTTTCATTAGGTTCTTCATTAAAAACAATTTTTTGTCAGTTTTTTACTTTCAATTACTCATATGTAATGCATTGGGTAAATAAAGTAAAAATTCCTAACAGTATCTAGTATTATCACAATAACGAATGACAATTTTGATTAAGGACCGCAAGGTTGCGGGTTCGAGTCCCGTTTAGGCATGGGTGTTTGTAAATGTATGTTGGCTTGTCAAATGACGAATTTTCGGTGCATAATAGCCCTCGTGTTGCTGACGGCGCCAGATAATCCAAAAACAACCAACCAATTTTGATTAAGATATTTTAAAACCATACTCATTGGATGTCGATCACAGACATACGCATCGATTTATTTTTGTCGATCGATTTATTATGAATCGATTTATTTTGAATCGATTTCTTATTTGACTTTCAAAACGCTATTTGGCAGATGTTCGGACTAGTCACATGAGATTCCGTTTAACAATCACTTCAAGCTGCTTTCCAAGGCCTTTCTTTACTATTCTTTTCATCAAGACATGGCGCAATTTTTAGACATGCTGTTATTGATTTGTCTTGCTACCTGCCTGAAATCAAAAGCAGGTAGTGAAAATTCTTTCTCCAGAAGTTGAGCGTGGATTAAAGAACTAAGTTAATTTATGGAAAAAGATATTCCTTTTTACATAAGTAATTAAAAGGATACTATTAAAAGTTTAAATGTATGAATCCAGTAGATTTGTATGACCTTAACTGTTTCTTGGTTTCCAACTCTCATATTTCATCACATCGCAACTGGATAACTAGTGAATGGAATTTGATACCGATATTCGATTCTGAGAGGTAATTGTATGATTAAGTTACGGTTCTGAAAGGTTATTGTATGATTAAATTAAAATTAAGTTAGTTTTTGCAATTCCTGAAGTTTCAATTATTTCTCTAATGATAATTTAATAACTCTTATAAATTTCCCCGAAACACTTTTCCTTTCAAATATTTACCTGCGTGAAATTCCCGATGATATGGCCGACCAAACGGTATAGTGGTTAGCGTGCTGGCTTCTGGACCGCGAGGTTGCGGGTTCCGAGTCCCGTGTTAGGCATGGGTGTTTGTAAATGTATGTTGGCTTGTCTAATGACGAAATGTTTGGGCGCATTATAGCCCTCGTGTTGCTGACGGCGCCAGATAATCTGAATACAACCAACCCGATGATAAGTTGCCGACCAAACGGTATAGTGGTTAGCGTGATAGCTTCTAGACCGCGAGGTTGCGGGTTCGAGTCCCGTGTTAGGCATGGGTGTTTGTAAATGTATGTTGGCTTGTCTAATGACGAAATGTTTGGGCGCATTATAGCCCTCGTGTTGCTGACGGCGCCAGATAATCTGAATACAACCAACCCGATGATAAGTTGCCGACCAAACGGTATAGTGGTTAGCGTGATAGCTTCTAGACCGCGAGGTTGCGGGTTCGAGTCCCGTGTTAGGCATGGGTGTTTGTAAATGTATGTTGGTTTGTCTAATGACGAAATGTTTCGGCGCATTATAGCCCTCGTGTTGCTGACGGCGCCAGATAATCTGAATACAACCAACCCGATGATAAGTTTGGATTTGATAACTTCCAAGCGATATAGCAAGGGTTAGCTATATTTACTTCTAGAATGTAATAAACATTTGAATTTGAATTTAATATACAGGAATTATTTATTGAAAATTCAATTTTTCTTTTAATATTATGCAAATGAAAATTATTTCTGATATATTTACAAAATGATAAAAAAAAAAAAAAAATGTTTTATATGAAGAACCTCTTCAAAAACTGCATTGAGCCTGAATTTACAGGGAAATTGAGTGCATCATTTGGATTTTCACTGAAAAAAATAATTAAAAACTAATAGACTGAGAGGCGACTGCAATTTTTGTACGCCATCGAACATCATTCTGAATTTTTTTATAGAAATAAGAGAAAAGTGAGTAGATTACGAATCCACTGGTCTGCCGTGGCAAAAATGGCCGAAACTGGTCAAAAATCGACTTTTAATAAGTTGAACTAAATCCAATTGCCAAATGCGCCATAACTTGCCAAATAATGAGCATTTTTTTTATTTGGTAACCCTCACTCTTTAATTTTCAATTAAGAAGATTGCAGACGATTCAGATATCTGGCGACGGTCTACTTGTATCTATTAAAAGGGAGCCAAGTTGGCAAAAAATATTACGTCACTTATGACGTAACTGATGTCGCCAATTTGGCTTACTTTTAAAAGATATAAATTTTCCGAGCCAAAGATCAGAAATCGTTTGCGCTTTTTCTCATTGAAAATCAAAATGAAGTGGGTTGCCAGACGAATAAGTTTGTTCTATTTTTGGCAAGTTATGACATATTTGGCAATCGGATTTTAGTTCAACTCATTCCAAGTCGATTTTTGATCAGTTTCGGCCATTTTTGCCACGGCAGACCAGTGGATTCCTAATCTACTCACTTTTCTCCAGTTTCTATAAAAAATTCAGAATGATGTTCGATGGGGTCCAAAAATTGCAGTCGCCTCTCGGACTATAATCGAAATTTTAATTTTCTATTTTTCAAAAGTCCAATTAAAAGGCTAAAATTATTTATGTTAGTAATTTCAGAGCTGTAGCCCTATTAGAAGTCCTTTCGTAAAAAAAAAAAAATTAAATTAATTAAAAGTAATTTAAAAAAAAAACTATTTAAAATTAAGGCATTCTGTTTTTCAAAAGTCAAATTAGAAGGTCAAAGCTACTTATGTTGAACATTTCAGAGCGCTACTCCTATATCAAGTAGCTTTCCATAGAGTGACAGACAGAAAGACTTGGTTTTATTTTTATAGACTAGCTGAATGCTTCGCTACGAAATTTTACCATATGCATTTTAACATTCAAAAGGCATTCATGCATTCCACATCTTGGGTGTTCGATCCCGTTACGACCTATGTAAATTTAACTTTTGTTTCAAATTTTATAATTCTGACTATATTGGAAATAAGGTATAGGAATATTTTTAACATGCAAACCGTGTTGATCCCATTTCGATACTTTGAAATTAATTACTCGGGATCGAAAGAGCTTACTTTTTCTATGCTTCGCTTTGTTGATATTTGCACCAGATTAGAGAAATGTTACTATATTGGAAGTAGAACTCGTTTGGAACATTTAGATGCATTTCGTCTCTTTAAAATTAGTTAAACTATATAGGAATAGCTTAGTTTATTGGCAAATGCATCAAATTGCAGAATTGTGACCTCTTTGAAAATGGGACATTGCGCTATTCTTTGTACCGAAAGCTTCGATTTCTTCTCGACCCTTTAAAATGAGTTCATCAAGATCGGAATTGTTTACTTTGTCTATGCTTGCCATCGGTATCAAATTTAAGAGTAATGGCTATATTGAAAATAGGACATTGGGATATTACTCGTTTGGATTGTTTTGTGCCATTTTCGATCCTTTATTATTAGTTAATTTTGATCGCAATAGCTTAGTTTTTCTATTCTTGTCCTTATTGACTTTTGTTCATAATTTCAGAGTTGTGGCTATATTGCAAGGGGGACATTTGAATATTCCAAGTTTGGAACGTTTGACCCCGTATCGACACCTTAAAACTGGTTAATCGACATCGGAATAATTTACTTTTGCTATGCTTGCCCTTGTTGACTTTTGAACCAATTTTCAGAGTTATGACTGCACTGGAAGTAGAACATTGGAATTTTCCTTTATGGAACGTTTTAACCCATTTACGACCCTTTAAAATTAGTGAATTGATTTTGGAATAGCTTACATTTTCTATGCTTGCTCTTGTTGACATTTTTACCGAATATCATAGCTGTGACTACATTGTAAGTTGGACATTCGAATATCTCTAATTTGGAACGTTTGACCCCTTTTCGAACTCTTACAATTGGTTAATCGAGATCGGAATACCTTACTTTTTCTATGTTTGTCTTTTTTTTTTATATATTAGTACCAATTTTCAGAATTGTGACTACAATGGAAGTGGGACATTCGAATTTCCCTAATTTGGAACATTTAACCCCTTTTCGAACTCTTATAATTGGTTAATAGAGATCGGAATACCTTACTTTTTCTATGTTTGTCTTTTTTTTTTATATATATTAGTACCAATTTTCAGAATTGTGACTACAATGGAAGTGGAACATTCGAATTTTCATAATTTGGAACATTTAACCCCTTTTCGAACTCTTATAATTGGTTAATCGAGATCGGAATACCTTACTTTTTCTATGTTTGTCTTTTTTTTTTATATATATTAGTACCAATTTTCAGAATTGTGACTACAATGGAAGTGGGACATTCGAATTTCCATAATTTGGAACATTTAACCCTTTTTCGAACTCTTATAATTGGTTAATCGAGATCGGAATACCTTACTTTTTCTATGTTTGTCTTTTTTTTTTATATATTAGTACCAATTTTCAGAATTGTGACTACAATGGAAGCGGGACATTCGAATTTCCATAATTTGGAACATTTAACCCCTTTTCGAACTCTTATAATTGGTTAATCGAGATCGGAATACCTTACTTTTTCTATGTTTGTCTTTTTTTTTTATATATTAGTACCAATTTTCAGAATTGTGACTACAATGGAAGCGGGACATTCGAATTTCCCTAATTTGGAACATTTAACCCCTTTTCGAACTCTTATAATTGGTTAATCGAGATCGGAATACCTTACTTTTTCTATGTTTGTCTTTTTTTTTTATATATTAGTACCAATTTTCAGAATTGTGACTACAATGGAAGCGGGACATTCGAATTTCCCTAATTTGGAACATTTAACCCCTTTTCGAACTCTTATAATTGGTTAATCGAGATCGGAATACCTTACTTTTTCTATGTTTGTCTTTTTTTTTTATATATATTAGTACCAATTTTCAGAATTGTGACTACAATGGAAGCGGGACATTCGAATTTCCCTAATTTGGAACATTTAACCCCTTTTCGAACTCTTATAATTGGTTAATCGAGATCGGAATACCTTACTTTTTCTATGTTTGTCTTTTTTTTTTATATATTAGTACCAATTTTCAGAATTGTGACTACAATGGAAGCGGGACATTCGAATTTCCCTAATTTGGAACATTTAACCCCTTTTCGAACTCTTATAATTGGTTAATCGAGATCGGAATACCTTACTTTTTCTATGTTTGTCTTTTTTTTTTATATATTAGTACCAATTTTCAGAATTGTGACTACAATGGAAGCGGGACATTCGAATTTCCCTAATTTGGAACATTTAACCCCTTTTCGAACTCTTATAATTGGTTAATCGAGATCGGAATACCTTACTTTTTCTATGTTTGTCTTTTTTTTTTATATATATTAGTACCAATTTTCAGAATTGTGACTACAATGGAAGCGGGACATTCGAATTTCCCTAATTTGGAACATTTAACCCCTTTTCGAACTCTTATAATTGGTTAATCGAGATCGGAATACCTTACTTTTTCTATGTTTGTCTTTTTTTTTTATATATTAGTACCAATTTTCAGAATTGTGACTACAATGGAAGTGGGACATTCGAATTTCCCTAATTTGGAACGTTTGATCTCTCTTCCACCCCAAATTTTTTGACAGAAACCTTCGCGGGTGTGAACTCAACAATTTTCCGAAGTTTCATGGCGATTGGATGAATGGTGCAGTAATTGCACAAAGGACAAACAGACAGACGCATACATTCATTTATATACGTATATATATTAAAAAGATGTGAATACTATTTTTCTATGTGATGTGGAGATATTTAGAAAATGCTTCATATAGACTGAGAGGCGACTGCAATTTTCGGACCCCATCGAACATTATTTTGATTTTTTTATAGAAATTGGAGAAATGTGAGTAGATTACGAATCCACTGGTCTGCCGTGACAAAAATGGCCGAAACTGGTCAAAAATTGACTTTTAATAATTTGAACTAAATCCAATTTCCAAATACGCCAAAAATTGCCAAATAATGAGCATTTTTTTTTATTTGGTAACCTTCACTCTTTAATTTTCAATTATGAAGGTTGCAGATGATTCGGATGGGTGGCTATGGCTTACTTGCATCTATCACAAATGAGCCAAATTGACAATAAGCATTATGTCACTGATGACGTAATTGATGTCGAAAATTTGGCTTACTTTTAGAAGCTACAAGTTTTCTGAGCCAGAGATCAGAAATCGTTTGCGCTTTTTCTCATTGAAAATCAAAGTGCCGTGGGTAGCCGGACGAAAAAGTTTGTCCTCTTTTTGGCAAGTTATGACATATTTGGCAATCGGATTTTAGTTTAACTCATTCTAAGTCGATTTCTGATCAGTTACGGCCATTTTTGCCACGGCAGACCAGTGGATTCGTAATCTACTCACTTTTATCCAATTTCTATAAAAAATTCAGAATGATGTTCGATGGGGTCCAAAAATTCCAGTCGCCTCTCGGACTAATACTAAACAACAATTGCCAAATAGTTCCCTTGAGTGCTGTTAATGTCCTTTAGTTAGGGCAATATCCTCTGCATATAGCAGCTCGAAGTGGACACACAGAGCTTGTGCGATGCCTGTGCTTGGCAGGGTGTGACGTGGAGCAAAAGAACAAGGTAAGTGTACAATAATAACATTACTTAAAAATTTTAATGGAAAACTTTCTATAACAGAATTCACCATAAGATTTACGCACATCACTGACTCTGTAAAGATGAAGTGAAATAATTTTAACAGATCATTGTTAAGACTCATGTTTCCAACATTATTTAACCCCTTTGCACTCCAGGCCTTTTTCGCGCGGAGGAATCAGCAACTCGAAACATTTTAGGTTCGGCTGGTGTTTATGGATTTGCTTCATAGAAACTAAACACAGTCATTGGCCTTGCATCGAATTTCCGCATCACACCTAATGATCCTCTAGTGGTTTGGCATCCAATCGTTGAACGTGAATGTATAAATTCACTATGGAGTGTAGTCCAGTCAATGGACAATTTCCTCATTTTTTTTTTTTTTTTTTTTTTTTTTTTAATTCAATTCTAAATGTTTCAAAAAGGCCTTAAATAGAAAAATGTCTGCTCAATGCATTATTTTTTTTTTTTTAAATTTGCAATCAAAGTTCTCTTGCTAGACGTTGGCGAGAAAACGATTCATTCGGCTCGAATTGAATGTGACGTCAAGAATTCCCAAACATCTCGGCTTGAAATGCGGCAGCGGAAACCAGTTTTTGCAAGTTTCTCGCAAATCGCGCCAACTCGTACGGGATATGGCAATGGTCTACCAAATCAACGCCAACTATTTGGCAGAAACCTCACGATAACCATAGAAACGGAAGGACCTATTGACGTCACAGATTTTGTCGAGTGTTCTGATCGGACTGGCTTTGGCTCGGTTCTGGGGCAATTTCTTTTCTTAATATTTAAATAACTAATTTTTTTTTTTAAATAACTTTTTTTTTTAAATATTTGGAATCAGAAAGAAATTCTTCATATATATAAACTAATTTCACTCGTTTTTTAAAAAAGGCGGGAATCGTCTATAGGAAGTGGAATGCATAAATCCATTATGGAGTGTGGCTCAGTTAATTCAACATTTCGTTACGTGTTTCAGGATACTGCGTCCAGAAACTTTATGGAAACCTAATAGTCCGAGAGGCGACTGCAATTTTTGGACCCCATCGAACATCATTCAGTATTTTTTATAGAAATTAGAGAAAAGTGAGTAGATTACGAATCCACTGGTCTGCCGTGGCAAAAATGGCCGAAACTGATCAATAATCGACTTGGAATGAGTTGAACTATAATCCGATTGCCAAATATGTCATAACTTGCCAAAAATAGAACAAACTTATTTGTCTGGCAACCCACTTCATTTTGATTTTCAATGAGAAAAAGCGCAAACGATTTCTGATCTTTGGCTGGGAAAACTTATATCTTTTAAAAGTAAGCCAAATTGGCGACATCAGTTACGTCATAAGTGACGTAATATTTTTTGCCAACTTGGCTCCCTTTTAATAGATGCAAGTAGACCGTCGCCAGATATCTGAATCGTCTGCAACCTTCTTAATTGAAAATTAAAGAGTGAGGGTTACCAAATAAAAAAAAATACTCATTAGTTGGCAAGTTATGGCGCATTTGGCAATCGGATTTAGTTCAACTTATCAAAAATCGATTTTTGACCAGTTTCGGCCATTTTTGCCACGGCAGACCAGTGGATTCGTAATCTACTCACTTTTCTCTAATTTCTATAAAAAATTCAGAATGATGTTCGATGGGGTCCAAAAATTGCAGTCGCCTCTCAGTCTATAACATTTATACAGTATTGTTAAGAATGTAGTAAAGTAAGCTTAAATCCAAGGATTAATTTTAAATAAATTTTGAAACGTAGTTTTCCGTATATTTTGCTGTTAGGTGTGTTTTTAATATTTAAAATTAGATGCAACACCAAGTGCACGGTGACAACAGAAACGGTGCTTTGTTCAGGGTTCCCACGGTCATTGAAAGTCATTTAAAGTGCTTAATATATTTGAACTATTTTTCAAGGCCTTGAAAGTGCTTGAAAATGCTTAGAGGTGCTTAAAAGTCCTTGAAAATGCTGCCGACCAAACGGTATAGTGGTTAGCGTTCTAGCTTCTACACCGCGAGGTTGCGGGTTCCGAGTCCCGTGTTAGGCATGGGTGTTTATAAATGTATGTTAGCTTGTCTAATGACGAATGTTTAGGCGCATTATAGCCCTCGTGTTGCTGACTGCGCCAGATAATCTGAAAACAACCAACCTTGAAAATGCTTTGAGGTCCTTAAAAGTCCTTACAGATGTTGTCCAACTGCAAAATTTATAAAAATACAACTCGGACTGCAAATTGTCCGACATATTTGAATTGCGCATCCACCAACTTGTAACTTTTTTGGCAGGATATACTTCATTAAAAATTTATATATAGATATGATGCCTGAAAACGAGTTTTCATAGGTCCTTTAAAAAAAACATTAATTAGGTCCTTAAAAGTCATTGATTTTCATTCTGTGATTTGAGTGGGAACCCTGTTCGTTAGTATATATTTCGTGTACGTTAAATGAAAGTTCGTCATTTTTCAATGAGCGACTTAGAAGCCTTTCAACTAACTAGTTCGAAATAGTTTTAAAATATTTTAAATACACAACAAATTGATCGCAACTTCCCTCTGAAAAGTATTCTTAGCGCAACTATATTTTTTGCTGCGGAAAATATTATTTTAATGTGACCTACCCATTACCCAGACAAGTGGCAATAAACTAAATGCAAAACAGTGTGTTCTGTAATTTTGTGTGGCTCATTGATTAGATATATTTTTATTAATTATTCTAAAATTATTCTTTTAGTATTAAATCATTCTAATTCTTCAATGAATTGAACTTAGGATGGAATTGCAGCCGAAATCACTGCTTTAGCACAAGGTTATAATGAGATGGCTCATCTGCTGGATAAACTTAAAAATGTAAGTACTTCAAAGCACATTGCTTATATTTACAAAATAATACGATAACATCCAATAATAGAGAAACAAACTTACAGAAAATAGTTAAACATCCCAGTGGGTGTAGTATATAACTAAGCAAGCATTGAAAAAAAGTTTTCGGAAAATTAATCTTTAGAATTCCTTTATATTCCAAAAAACATTAAAAAAAAGTTTTTTGAATCTTTAGAATTTTTTTATAGCTCTTTAAACAGAAATATTGTACTTCGGTATTATAGACTGAGAGGCGACTGCAATTTTTGGACCCCATCGAACATCATTCTGAATTTTTTATAGAAATTGAAGAAAAGTAAGTAGATAACGAATCCACTGGTCTGTCATGGCAAAAATGGCCGAAACTGGTCAAAAGTCGACTTTTAATAAGTTGAACTAAATCCAGTGGCCAAATGCGCCATAACTTGCCAAATAATGAGAATTTTTTTTTCTTTTTTTTTTCTTCTTATTTGGTAACCCTCACTCTTTAATTTTCAATTAAGAAGGTTGCAGACGATTCGGATGTGTGGCGATGGCTTACTTTCATCTTTCACAAATGAGCCAAATTGGCAATAAACATTACGTCACTAATGACGTAACTGATGTCGCCAATTTGGCTTACTTTTAAAAGATACAAGTTTTCCGAGCCAGAGATCATAAATCGTTTGCGCTTTTTCTCATTGAAAATCAAAATGCAGTGGGTTGCCAGACGAAAAAGTTTGTTCTTTTTTTGGCAAGTTATGACAATCGGATTTTAGTTCAGCTCATTCCAAGTCGATTTTTGATCAATTTCGGCCATTTTCGCCTCGGCAGACCTGTGGATTCGTAATCTACTCACTTTTCTCCAATTTCTATTAAAAATTCAGAATGATGTTCGATAGGGTCCAAAAATTGCAGTCGCCTCTCGAACTGTAACAGCATAGAAATATTATGATCATAATTTTATTACAAATTGAAAGAATAGAAGAAGTTTTTAGCCATTCATAAGGCTAAAATAGTTAATTCAAGTATCAAAAGAAATCATCCACCCTCGTAAGGATAGAACTACGAGTATTATCGCGGCAAAGAATATTTTTTTTTTAAGGATCGAACTATTTTTGTAACCTTCGAACCGTGTTTCCATTCACAGGTTCATCTTCGTGAGGAGCTGATTTCGCAGCTGATTCCCTCCACCCGACCGATCCCGAAGATCAAGCTAAAGGTGTTCGGCCACAGTGGAGTCGGCAAAAGCACTTTCGTCGAGAACATCAAGTGCGGATACTTCACTTCCTGGTTCAGGCGCTCTCTGGAATCCATGTCACCCAAGAGCAAAAAAAGTAAAAGATCCTTTGATTGTCCCTTTCATTTGTTTGTGGCTTGATACTGAATATCCATGTATACATTTTTACTTTCATTTAAAGAAAGTATTATATTCTAAGGTTACAAAAAAAAAAAAATTCTCTTCTATACGTTTTGGAATATCTTGAGCTCAAAAAGTGATCTAGAATTTTGTGTGTGTAAGTCTCGAACGGATTGACCCACGATGCTCAACTTTGGTAAACGGGTTAGTTGTGGCCGCGTGACCTATCATTAAGGTTTTCGTCAAAATAGACCAAGTGCATAAAATACTCTCATTGCAAAATGTGTTTTTCAGCAATGGACAATTCCCGCATTTTTTTTAAATTTTGCAATACAATGGACAATTCCCGCATTTTTTAAAATTTTGTTATACAATGGACAATTCCCACATTTTTTAAAATTGTGTTATACAATGGACAATTCCCGCATTTTTTAAAATTTTATATACAATGGACAATTCCCGCATTTTTTAAAATTTTGTTATACAATGGACAATTCCCGCATTTTTTTAAAATTTTGTTATACAATGGACAATTCCCGCATTTTTTAAAATTTTGTTATACAATGGACAATTCCCGCATTTTTTAAAATTTTGCAATACAATGGACAATTCCCGCATTTTTTAAAAATTTTGTTATACCATGGACAATTCCCGCATTTTTTAAAAATTTTGTTATACCATGGACAATTCCCGCATTTTTTAAAAATTTTGTTATACAATGGACAATTCCCGCATTTTTTTAAAATTTTGTTATACAAAGGACAATTCCCGCATTTTTTAAAATTTTGTTATACAATGGACAATTCCCGCATTTTTTAAAATTTTCTTATACAATGGACAATTCCCGCATTTTTTAAAATTTTGTTATACAATGGACAATTCCCGCATTTTTTAAAATTTTGCAATACAATGGACAATTCCCGCATTTTTTAAAAATTTTGTTATACCATGGACAATTCCCGCATTTTTTAAAAATTTTGTTATACCATGGACAATTCCCGCATTTTTTTAAAATTTTGTTATACAATGGACAATTCCCGCATTTTTTTAAAATTTTGTTATACAATGGACAATTCCCGCATTTTTTAAAATTTTGTTATACAATGGACAATTCCCGCATTTTTTAAAATTTTCTTATACAATGGACAATTCCCGCATTTTTTAAAATTTTGTTATACAATGGACAATTCCCGCATTTTTTAAAATTTTCTTATACAATGGACAATTCCCGCATTTTTTAAAATTTTGTTATACAATGGACAATTCCCGCATTTTTTAAAATTTTGTTATACAATGGACAGTTCCCGCATTTTTTAAAATTTTGTTATACAATGGACAATTCCCGCATTTTTTAAAATTTTCTTATACAATGGACAATTCCCGCATTTTTTAAAATTTTGTTATACAATGGACAATTCCCGCATTTTTTAAAATTTTCTTATACAATGGACAATTCCCGCATTTTTTAAAATTTTGTTATACAATGGACAATTCCCGCATTTTTTAAAATTTTCTTATACCAATGGACAATTCCCGCATTTTTTAAAATTTTGTTATACAATGGACAATTCCCGCATTTTTAAAAATTTTGTTATACAATGGACAGTTCCCGCATTTTTTAAAATTTTGTTATACAATGGACAATTCCCGCATTTTTTAAAATTTTCTTATACAATGGACAATTCCCGCATTTTTTAAAATTTTGTTATACAATGGACAATTCCCGCATTTTTTAAAATTTTCTTATACAATGGACAATTCCCGCATTTTTTAAAATTTTGTTATACAATGGACAATTCCCGCATTTTTTAAAATTTTGTTATACAATGGACAGTTCCCGCATTTTTTAAAAACGAGTGAAATTAGTTTATATTCATAAAGAATTTCTTTCTGATTCCAAATATTTAAACAAAAGTTCTTTAAAAAAAATTAGTTATTTAAATATTAAGAAAAGAAAATGTCTCAAAACCGAGACCAAAAACAGTCCGATCAAAACACTCAGCAAAATCCGTGACGTCAAGGGGTCTTACAGTTTCTATGGTTATCGTGAGGTTTCTGCCAAATAGTTGGCGTTGGTAGATCATTGCTACATTCCGTACAGGTGACCAAAACCAACACGTGCCTCTAAAAGTTCGGAAAACATAATTAAAACCGGTAAAATCAAAGCCAAAAAACATTTTAATGAAACTTGTTAAAGCAATAGATACTTAAGAGTTTCGGACGCACATTCTACCTTCTTCACCAAAAGTATTCACTTTGGAACATTTAAAGTTTGACCAGATATTCTACACTTGTTTAAACGAGTTCTATATTAAAAATCTCACTTCATTTCAAACCAAACAATTTTAAACTTATAGTCCGAGAGGCGACTGCAATTTTTGGACCCCATCGAACATCATTCTGAATTTTTTATAGAAATTGAAGAAAAGCGAGTAGATTAGGAATCCACTGGTCTGCCGTGGCAAAAATGGCTGAAACTGATCAAAAATCGACTTGGAATGAGTTGAACTAAAATCCGATTGCCAAATATGTCATAACTTGCCAAAAATAGAACAAACTTATTCGTCTGGCAACCCACTTCATTTTGATTTTCAATGAGAAAAAGCACACACGATTTCTGATCTTTGGCTCGGAAAACTTATATCTTTTAAAAGTAAGCCAAATTGGCGACATCAGTCACATCATAAGTGACGTAATATTTTTTGCCAACTCGGCTCCTTTTGAATATATGCAAGTAGGACCGTTGCCACACATCCAAATCGTCTGCAACCTTCTTAATTGAAAATTAAAGAGTGATGGTTACCAAATAAAAAAAAATATGCTCATTATTTGGCAAGTTATGGCGCATTTGGCAATTGGATTTAGTTCAACTTATTAAAAGTCGATTTTTGACCAGTTTCGGCCATTTTTGCCACGGCAGACCAGTGGATTCGTAATCTACTCACTTTTCTCTGATTTCTGTAAAAAATTCAGAATGATGTTCGATGGGGTCCAAAAATTGCAGTCGCCTCTCAGTCTATTACGTTTGTTTCAAGTACATTATGAAAACTTTGATTTTTTCCAGATGATTCTGCAATAAAATCCAGCATCGAATTAAACAGCCCAGGAAGTAACAATAGCAAATTAGAATTTGAAACCTGCTTTGATACCTATACTCGTGGAATAGACATTCTGCAATCTAACATATCAGGTAAGATGTTTTTTTTTCAATTACATCTGCTAGCATCTAAAACCTAAATAGTCCAGTGGTTCGTGGGGTGCAGCAAACACAGCCGGGCTGTATCTAAATTTATTATTTGAAAACTAAAATGACATATTTTACTAATATTCTTAAATGAAGGATGGAATTACCACAGCAACTGTAAAAAAATATCCGATAAATAGCAAATCTGTTCTCCGTTGCCTCAATACTGAATTAGGTTGGTTGTTTTCAGATTATCTGGCAACACGAGGGCTATATTGCGCCGAAACATTCGTCATTAGACAAGCCAACATACATTTACAAACACCCATGCCTAACACGGGACTCGAACCCGCAACCTTTTGCATTCATGAATGATTGTGAAAAGCATGTGTGGTGGTGGGAGATCGCATGCTCCTGGCTGCACTAGCATTTTAGATCACAGGCCGCCACTGGCATAGCCCAAAACCTATTGTTAAATTAATCGTTAGAATACTCCTTTTAGTTTCCACTTTTATTAATGGACGCTTAACAAATTTAAATGTCAAAAAATGTTTCGGACATTGGGATTTTTCAAATTCCTCTCATGGAATGAATACAATTATACTTTGTCGAATAAATATTTTTAACCACGACCATAGATATTTAAAATAATACGTTCTCTCATTCCATACTTAGGAGGATAACCACATATTTTTTACCCACTGCTTTAGATATTTTAGATAGTTAAAATGATATGTTCTTTAGGTTCATAAAAAGGACAACCACATATTTGTAACCACAATGATAGATATTTAAAAACGATATGTTCTTTCGTTCCGTACTTAGGAGTTAATTAACAACTACTTAAATAGAATTTAAACGTGTTTCTAGTTTGGGTTGGTTGGTTGTTTTCACATTGTCTGGCGCCGTCAGCAACACGAGGGCTATAATGCGCCGAAACATTCGTCATTAGACAAGCCAACATACATTTACATACACCCATGCCTTACACGGGACTCGAACCCGCAACCTCGCGGTCTAGAAGCTAGCAAGCTAACCACTGTACCGTTTGATCGGCCTAATTTGGTTGGTTGATGGTTGTTTTCAGACTATCTGACGCCGTCAGCAACACGAGGGCTATAATGCGCCGAAACATTCGTCATTAGACAAGCCAACATACATTTACATACACCCATGCCTTACACGGGACTCGGAACCCGCAACCTCGCGGTCTAGAAGCTAGCAAGCTAACCACTGTACCGTTTGATCGGCCTAATTTGGTTGGTTGATGGTTGTTTTCAGACTATCTGACGCCGTCAGCAACACGAGGGCTATAATGCGCCGAAACATTCGTCATTAGACAAGCCAACATACATTTACAAACACCCATGCCTAACACGGGACTCGGAACCCGCAACCTCGCGGTCTAGAAGCTAGCACGCTAACCACTATACCATTTGATCGGCCGGCCCAATTTGGGGTAATCATTTAATAGGTAGAGTTTACAGTAACCCACTTCTTTGCAGTTCTATTTCATACCAATCAATTATGCCCTTTCAGGGATAGGAGAGATCAGCATCTGGGAGTTTTCCGGCCACGAGCCGTACTACATGCTGTACGACAATTTCATCGGCAACACCAACTGCCTGCACCTGGTGTTCTTCAATTTGAGCGATCCCTATGAAGTGCAAGAGCAACAGGTGCTCTTCTGGCTCACGTTCCTGCAGTCCAGGATAGCTGTTCAGGAGCCACTCGGTTAGTGACAGTTTTGATATTGTTACGAATTTTTGTGTAATTGTAAATATTTCGTAGTGTTAATTTTATAAATAGGAAAATTTATGTACGTTTTGCATAAGGCAGTGCAATTGTTCGTCTTAATTGGCTTCCCTGCAGTGAGCATCTCAATGCTTGATAACGGGTTTTACAGACGTAACTCTGGGAAGCGAGTTTCAAGGGGCAGGGCATTTAACGTTATGTTAATGGGAATCTCGCCAAATTGGCGAGATAGAGCCAAGTTGGCGACGGTTTTGGCGACTAATTTTTGTCGCCAAATTTGGCGACATTTTCTTTCCCCATGTACATGTATAGGACTTTTCGACTACGATCTGGAAAGTTCTCCAAATTTCTCTCTCTGGAAGATTCGTGAAGATTCACCACTCCTACATAAGGACGGCCGTGAGTAGGGTGAGTTGGTTGAGTGATTTTGAGTCACTGAGTTAGTTGCTAGCTGAGTCCATTAGTTGACTGGAATTACTGATACTGAGTTCCGAAAGCGAACTGTATTGCATTGTCTTTTGCGGCGATTTAGCAGTTGTGTGTCAAGTTTAACTGCTGTTTGTGCTCTATTGATGTGTATAGAGCTGTATTGTGTCTACTAGAACGAGAAGTTCTGGAGTTGTACAGGAATCTGTGAAGAGTTTTATTGGAATAAATTCCTGCAAGTTCTGATTTGCTTTGGCTTCAAATCTTTCGAACCCGTCCACGCAACAATATTGATGCATTTTTGAGTTTCTGTTTCTATTAATCAATAGTCAACATGACTATAGATGCAGATTATTAAATCAACACAGACCACTTACTGCTCAAGCTCTTCACAAAGCATGTGTTTTCTTGGACTTCAAAAGTTTTCCAATACGAGCCAGCACGTAGCATACAATACAAAAGAAAGAAAAAAAAAACACCGATTTCACATATTCTGAGCTAGAAAAGGGGCGTATGGTGAAGTTGACTAAGATAATTTTTTCAAAAAAAAACATAATTAGTGCACCCCAATTTCTTAAAAAATATATTCCTGTGTCTTTAAAGGATACATTCGTCTTATTCAAAGAAAGACACTCACAAGCTAAGGGTTTTTTTCCTTACATTTTTCAAAATTCGGCCAAAGAATATCATATTCGTAGGTCACATACCTGCTGACCAATTCTATGATTTGTGAATATTTCTTTCTTGAACTAAACACTTTGCAAATTCGTTCCGATTCAAAATCTTTTTAGAATGAAACGCCACAATAATATCAACTCAGTTTGTTTTCAAAGAAAATGTTTTCATTCACGAAAATATCGAATTTTACATTAATTGTTATCAAAATAATCGTGTACTTAAAAATTTTTACTTTATCCAATTATTAAAAAACCGACTCATGGGACATATGTGTTTTTTAAAATAACAGTTTAAATTATTCTTGTACTGTTTTAAAATTTTGCTCAGCACCTTTTGATTGAATTTTAAAAGAAAAAATGAAGTTTTGTAAAAATGGAAATTTAAAATATATTTTTATTAAAAAAATTCATGTTTCACACCGGCGCACGCGACATATGTAAGGGCTTGAACTTCGAACTTAGTTTCATAACTTTTTCTACTTAGAATTTAATATTATTGAACTTTTGTATTTCTACTAACTATAATGATTACATTAAGTACAATTTTTATTGTTTTTCGGGAATTTGTTCCTTTAAAAAAGACCTATTTGTTATACTCTGTTTTACATAATTTAGAGTCCTTTGAAGTGAGTAAAATTTCAATGTCAAAAAGTTAAATTATGTCAACAGCTTTTTACTTTCAATTACCCATATGTATACATAGGATAATAAAAGTATAGCATTCGGTCAAAAAAAAAATTGATTTTTTTGCATTTCTCCACGTTTTGGAACATCTTGATTTCAAAAAAGTGATCTAGAAAAAAATGTCTGTCTGTATGTGTGTACGTGATTAGCATAATTACGGAACAAATTGACCTACGATGTTCAAATTTGGTGTGCGGGTTAGTGATGGCACACGGACCTCCCATTAAGGTTTTCGTCAAAATCGCACATGTGCATAAGGTAGCTGCCATTGAAAAAATGTTGTTTTTCAGTAATTGCTAAAAAACGGCTCTAACGATTTTGTTCAAAATTGCTGTGGTAATGCTTCTTAAGGTGTTCTAAACATCCCCACCTCCGAAATTCCCGTAAAAATGCTTTAACGGCATAAAAAGTTGAAAAACGAATTTCTTCAACACAGAGTTCTCTTTCCAAGAGCATACCTCATTATTGATCGTTTTTTCTTATCTAGTCAGTTTCACTTATAGAATGAGAGGCGACTGAAATTTTTGGACCCCATCGAACATCATTCTGAATTTTTTATAGAAATTAGAGAAAAGTGAGTAGATTACGAATCCACTGGTCTGCCGTGGCAAAAATGGCCGAAACTGGTCGAAAATCGACTTTTAATAAGTTGAACTAAATCCAATTGCCAAATGCGCCATAACTTGCCAAATAATGAGCATTTTTTTTTATTTGGTAACCCTCACTCTTTAATTTTCAATTAAGAAGGTTGCAGACGATTCAGATATCTGGCGACGGTCTACTCGCATCTATTAAAAGGGAGCCAAGTTGGCAAAAAATATTACGTCACTTATGACGTAACTGATGTAGCCAATTTGTCTTACTTTTAAAATATATAAGTTTTCCGCGCCAAAGATCAGAAATCGTTTGCGCTTTTTTTCATTGAAAATCAAAATGCAGTGGGTTGCCAGACGAAAAAGTTTGCTCTCTTTTTGGCAAGTTACGACATATTTGGCAATCGGATTTTAGTTCAACTCATTCCATGTCGATTTTTGATCAGTTTCGGCCATTTTTGCCACGGCAGACCAGTGGATTTGTAATCTACTAACTTTTCTCCAAATTCTATAAAAAAATTCAGAATTATGTTCGATGGGGTCCAAAAATTGCAGCGGTCCAAACTTCGCGATTTTTTTTTTTTTTTTTTTTTTTTTTTTTTTTTAAAGGTCTAGTGGTTTTAGTTTTCAGAGAATTGCCCATATATTAATCAATATAATAATCGCGCAATATTTTTTTTTTTATTTTTCTGTAACCCAGACGAGACATTTCTCTTACCCCGCATATCTGTGATTGCAGGTTACTGTGGCCGTAGCGGTAGGCCTGCTCGGGTAGCGCTGGTAGCCACCCACGCTGACGGTGGCACATGCCACAGAGTCGCTGCCACCGGCGAGTATGTGAGCGGCGAATCGGCATCCGTGTTGAGAGCTGCTCGGGAACAGTTCGCGAATGTGTTCGAGCTGCACGAGGCGGTGTTCGTGATGGATGCGCATGAAGTAGGATCCCCAGCCACGAAGGCGCTCAAGGCATACATTGTTCAGCACAGGGACAAGGTGACGCAGGTAGGTGATATTGCTCGATTGGAAATTGATATCGTTTGCTCATAGGATATTAATCGTTTCGAATTTAAAGTTTGGAACTTACTTTACTACGATTCCTATTTCCCTTATTTGTGCAGCAATGGGCTTAATCCTGGTATACGTTTCACGGTGAATTTGGCGATATAGGAGAACATTTATATGCTTTTTTTCATTGTATGTTTATGTATTTCCTATTTTCAGGTTACGATTGTTTATGTTTTTTTTCGTCGCCAATTCTTGGCGACAATCATAAAAACGTTATTTGGGCGTTGGCAACAGTTTGGCGACAAGCGTCAACGCATCATTTTGGCATTGGCGATATTTTTCAAAATCGCGACAAGCGTGTAACGTATTCTAGGATTTTACCCAGCAATGTTCTTTATCTACAACTTATGGATAGCTTACAAGCGGTTTCCGCTCTATAAAAGTTGTTGAGGCATTGAATACTCCCCCCCCCCCCACCCCTCCCCGTCTATCAGTGTAATAGGTTACCAATGATTACAGGTCTTAACTTGTTTGGGGAAAGTTCCTAATATAGATTTCCGGTGAGTAATTGTTAATCCTTCATCGGGTTCAAGTCCATAACCAAACATGCTCAAGTCAGAAGTTGTAGTCAAAGGTCACAGTGTTCCCAAAGCAAGGTGAAGTGGATTGCAATAAATAAAAGCGTCTTTTTGCAACACTGCCGAACCTTTTTTTTTCTCACGACGACCGTCAACTTATGACTTTTGTTAGATAAACAGTTTATTTAACTTACTTGTAAGTGTACCTGTCTTCATACTTTTTCCCAACCTATGCTATGAGTGAACCGCCCACTTTGTTTTGTTTTGAAACCACCGACTGTCTATTTCTGCCACTTATAAAGTGCTTAACACAGCCAAATACGTCTCGTAATTTTGAGCATCTAGAAGAATACGAGATCGAAGTCTTCTAGTGTACACCCCTCTCTCCGACCCCACCGCACCAACGAGAGGACATTGAGGCCACGACAGATTTAATGTGCACCAGCCCCCATTAGGTACACACCGATATTTGGTGGACCGAGGACAGAACCCGCAACCCTCCGGTTACGAGCTCGATACTCTACTGCCTAGGCTATCGGGAGCCACCGCCCACTTTTCAAACTATTGTTTACCTTTCGCGTCAGATAAAGTTTTAAGTTGAGATGTATGGTTCCTTCTTTGAAAGTTTAATAATATTTGTGTTGGGTTTTTCTGAATTTTAATTGGTCCACTGTGATATTTTTCTAGGCATGCATTATTTGTATTATGCAAATTTATTTGTTAATATAAGAAAAAGTTTCTTGTGAAACAGGACAGATGGTTTCTGACTGCCAGTGAGGTAGTAATGTTGATTATGTTATCAATAAACGTTTAAGATTTTTACTTCAACCCCTCGTCCTCAGTTTATTTTTTCACTGCATTTATTTTATCAGACAAATGAAAGTATAATCTCTATTTTTAAATCTTATGAGGTTATATTAACTTTAATTGATGCTAGTGAAATTTTAATTGGTATTCAAGTGTTATTGATTATTTGTTGAGAAATGGACTCTTAAAAAAATCGGCTTATGGCTGATGTACAGTTTACCCTAGACCTTAAGTCCAAGTCCATTACAAAGTTGTTTTTTTATTTGGGTTTTATAAAACATCGATACAACTGAACAACATCAGCATGCATCTCTTTTTATACAAGCAGGCGCTTTCCCACACAATGCATGTAACGAAACTTATCGTAGACAAGCCAGGATAGCCGAGCCGAAATCCTTTAGGATTAATGAGAAAACTTCTCTAATTCGGTCCGGCTGCTTGGGATTCAGTGTTGTACTCTGTTCTAAGCTGAGGGATGTGTGTGATTTCAAAGAAATCATAAGTTGGCTCGTGGTCCCTACGTGGTTAGTATCTCTCTCGCTTAGAGGTTCGGTACAAGTAAACACCAGAATTCCAAAGAAACAGAACAGAGGACATGTATATTTAACAAAAGACATTTATTTCGGATAACATTTATCACTTAGACGATTGACAATATTTAAGTACGTTTAATATTTAGTTATAAATTATCCTGGTGGAGAGATGAGTATATCGCAGGAATATCAAAAAGGGACTTACCCAACATTTTTATGTATTTGGTTTGCTGAGCATTTTCTGAAGCACCTGCTGTCTATACTAAACTTCAACTTAACTAGACATCACTTAGACCGTAGATCGTGACAGTGCTCATAGGTATTTAATCCATTTTGGCAGCTTGAAAGCATAATGTTCGCCAAACCACAACCCTGTAGAGAACAAAAGGCTCTAAGGTTTGGCGAGAATTATGTCTTCACTCCGCCAAAATGGATTAAATACCTATGAGCACTGTCACGATCTACCGTCTAAGTGATGTCTAGTTAAGTTGAAGTTTAGTATAGTGGGTGTCAGGGAAGAAAGTGGCAGATTTTAGTACAAGCTTTACTTGACAAAAACTCGCCAACAAGTGTGATTGGCTAAGCCCCTAAAACTTTCTTTCTCTAATCCAATCAATTTAAATATAAACCCCTTTTTCAGTTGCTAAGCGTGGGAGGAGAGCGACGAAGGTCAAGGGAATGACTCATTTCCGCCACTTGGTGGGAGGAAGTCCCTATTATAAAAATTACTATCTCTGAACCCCCTAGGGGTTTCTTGCCCGATAAAAAGGTGTTGTAATATCTTACAACATACTCCCATTTGTAACACATCAAAATTCTTATCTATATATATGACTAATCTGAATGGGTAAAACTCAAGACGTTACGTAAACTGAAGTGTGTGTGGATCCAACTTGTACATCTATATATATAATTCTCTTGCGTAACGTCCAAACTTGGCTGTATTTCTGTGAGCAGAATGGCAACGACTTCAATCACCAATCTTCTAAATGCACTTTATGCACGAATTTCCAGCCAATCACAATATATCTTTTGAAATTTGACTAATACATCTGGCAATAGCAACAACTTGGATTCGCTATATTTTGTTTTTCTTATTACAATCTACAGATATAAATTATTGCCTATTTAAAACGAACTAGGGGGCTTTGCCCCCTGCTCGCTAACGCTCGCCAACCCCCAAACGCCTCGCTGCGCTCGGATTGAGCAGCTTTGCCGCTCGAATTTGTGGTTAAAACATCTTGCTGCTCTCGAATAGGTTTGCCAGCCATAAAAAATTTAACCAATTTTTTATAAATTTAATGTAAGGCCTAATAGAGAAAACACCCAAATTGCAAGTTTCATAATAGAAAGTTAAATATACTATCCGCCAACATTCTGACTTAAAATTTCATTAGCTATGCCCTTACATTGAAGTCCCAATATCTTTTATTTATTCTGATAAGTCACCCCTTTAGAGAACGGCGTCCAACGCGAAGCATTTTCTGGATATAAATACTTCAAAATAATAATTACTCTAATACAAAAATGCTTCAGAAAAACAGAAAAAATCAACTTTGAAACGAAGAGTTTAAAAAGAGCGTTAAAATTACCAACGGGTTTGTTTACATACGTAGATAGTTTTAAAATTGGTTGAACCCCTGTGCAGCCGGTTTGTTGCCAATCATATATTCAAAATCATTGAGGCTTTGTAGTAGCTTAATGATGAAAAATATTGAAATTTAATTAATTAATAAAGTGTTGATAAATTATTTTGGCACGTTTTGGCAAATCTACAGCTTATTTCCTTTAAAATGACACCTTGATCATTGAAATTGGTTGAGCAGTTTAGGCGGACGGACTAACCCCAAAAAACGTATTGCCTATTAAATATATAGATTGATTTAATAGTTACGATGATGCAAGAATAAATAGATCCAAGATGTGTACATTTCTTTTAGATTAGAATTCCGGATAAATCAGACTTTTCGGAAAAGTTATCTGCTGGAACATATGTTCCGGAGGTCGCCGGATTGCATTCAGCGCTAAATCGCCAATTTTAAAAAAAATCGCTAAGAGGCGTTGTGCAGTAAATCTGAACCTATACTCATCTTTAATCAGTGCAAATTCAGCTATTACGAATTAAAAACTATCAAAATAACGAATAAAACAACCCACTCAACTTCAAAATCTCATATGAAAATTAAAAAAAAAAAAAAAAAACTATTGGCGAAATATGGCTAATTTTCTCGCCAAATTTGATTTTCAAAAAATTCCGGTTGATTAAATGCTGGATAATTGACCTTTCACTGTTTTATTTTATTTTCTAAGTATCGCAAAAAAGATTAAGTGAACATATGATTGCTTCGTTAAGAAATTTCGATAAGCAACTTTAATTATTTTGGCGCTTCATACAAAACCAGCCCGAAAATTTTAATTGTTCAATGAAATAACCGATCTTTTTTAAATATATCTACAAAACTGTTTATTTTTGTTGTTTTCCAAGAACTTTCTACTACGTTGCCACACTGTCCCTGCTTAAAGCGTCTCGACAGCAACAGAATAATGACGTGGCAAGTATTCTGACTCTTCATAAATAATGTTATGAATTTTTCCACTGAGGCAATGATGTCACAGTTTTCACGGTATAAAAATATTTATTCTCTCTTCAGAAAACTCACAAAATTTATTCACAGGCAACAGTTTAATTACTCTCAAGCTTCAACACAAGCTTCAACAAAAATAACTTCGAATTCAGCGATTATACGAGCTCACTCCAATAGGTAAACAAAGCGATCAGCTTTCAATGAACTCCGAAGTCAATCTCCAAACTTTCCGCCGACCAAACGGTATAGTGGTTAGCGTGCTAGCTTCTAGGCCACGAGGTTGCGGGTTCGAGTCCCGTGTTGGCATGGGTGTTTGTAAATGTATGTTGGCTTGTCTAATGACGAATGTTTCGGCGCATTATAGCCCTCGTGTTGCTGACGGCGCCAGATAATCTGAAAACAACCAACCAACCAACCAACCAACCAAACTTTCCCGTTCTCCAGTCCTTTATATACAAGTGCGTGAGACATTCTCGAAATTTCCAGCCAATTTATCGGAAACGAAATATCTCGAAACTTCTCGATTACTTTAGGTGTTGCCACCTTTTTCTAACTTGTATAATCGCTATTAATTACTAAATAAAATAGGATAAAAATAAATTACAATAGAATTTTGAAATAATACGTCACTATTTACAATATATACAGACAATTTGTGCAACAATAATAAAAGGTTCAGTTTCATGGCATTATGCAGATGAAATAGCTTTTTGCTAGGGCATATTTTAAATGCTTCTCTTTAAGGCGAGCAAAGCGAGCCAAGGGGATTGCATAGCAATCCAGGGGGTTGGCGAGCGTCAGCGAGCAGGGGGCGGTGCCCCCTAGTTGACTTTTATTGTTGTTTCAAGACATAATAAAAACCTATGGTTATCGATGCTAAACTCCAACTCAGTGTGCAATGAGGACCCACCTGTGTATTGACTTGAATCGTATATACTAAACTTCAACTTAACTAGACATCACTTAGACGGTAGATCGTGTCAGTGCTCATAGGTATTTAATCCATTTTGGCGGAGTGAAGACATAATTCTCGCCAAACCTTATAGCCTTTTGTTCTCTACAGGGTTGTGGTTTGGCAAACATTATGCTTTCACGCCGCCAAAATGGATTAAATACATATGAGCACTGTCACGATCTACCGTCTAAGTGATGTCTAGTTAAGTTGAAGTTTAGTATAGTTAGTTCTTATATCCTAATAAGTGTGTGATGTGTGCTGCAGGGTCTTCCGAAGAGCACCGGCTTCCTGGAGGCGGTGTGCTCTCAGCTTGTAGCGTGGAGGCGTTCTCGCAGCGGACATTCCGCCGTCGAGTGGACCGAGTTTGTGGACTTGGTGCACGCCGACGTCAACCCGCTGGCCGGGGAAGAGCACTTGAAGGAACTGGTGCAGCAGCTGCAGCTCATGGGAGAGGTGAGTCTGATAACACAGGGTCTGCAAAAAATATTTTTTTTTTCCGACTGCATGAGGCCGACCAAACGGTATAGTGGTTAGCGTGCTAGCTTCTAGACCGCGAGGTTGCGGGTTCCGAGTCCCGTGTTAGGCATGGGTGTTTGTAAATGTATGTTGGCTTGTCTAATGACGAATGTTTCGGAGCATTATAGCCCTCGTGTTGCTGACGGCGCCAGATAATCTGAAAACAACCAACCGACTGCATGAGATGTTTTTGCTATATATTTACCCTTTGCACTCCAGGCCTTTTTCGCGAGGAGGAATCAGCAACTCGAAACATTTTAGGTTCGGCTGGTGTTTATGGATTTGCATCATAGAAACCAAACACAGTCATTGGCCTTGCATCGAATTTCCGCATCACACCTAATGGTTCTCTCGTGGTTTGGCATTCAATCGTGTGGCGCCTGAGAGGTGCCACTGGAGTGCAAAGGGTTAAGTTTTCCAGTCAAATGAATCCAAAGATGATCTCCATTTCCCTCCATCATGAACAGATGTTTCGCAAAGTACAGGGTGTTTGCATGAAAAAAAAGGCCGACCAAACGGTATAGTGGTTAGCGTGCTAGCTTCTAGACCACGAGGTTGCGGGTTCGAGTCCCGTGTTAGGCATGGGAGTTGGTAAATGTGTGTTGGCTTGACTAATGACGAATGTTTCGGCGCATTATAGCCCTCGTGTTGCTGACATCGATATAGATGGATAGACTGCTCCATTGTCAATGCAAAGAGAAAAACGCGCCGGGATTGCGAAGCTGGTGGGATGATTAACCAATCACAGTTCCCTTTTAGAGTTGGATGGAAATGCGAAATACCTTGTAAAGTGTTAGAATGTATATTTTTTTGCACATTATTACTAATTAAGGTCTACTATTGACACTTCTGCTGTGTACAACCCAAAATTTTATTTTCACTCCTCGGCAATCCGTATTTTTTATTTCACCAATTGCATGTGGCAACGGCTTCATTTTACCAGCGTTAAGCAGTCGATTCAGTTGTTTATCTATATCGATGGTTGCTGACGGCGACAGATAATCTGAAAACAACCAACCAACCATGAAAAAAAGAATAAAAATATAATAAAAAAAAAATCCATCATTTTAATTTTATTACATTGAAGTGAATAATATTTCTTGAAACCTTTTCTTCTTCTTTTCTTTAGTTTTTCTTCCGCTTTCCACATTTGTGTTCCACTTAAGCATCCCACAATAGTCCATCGATATAGATAAACAACTGGATAGACTGCTCCATTGTCAATGCAAAGAGAAAAACGCGCCGGATATTGCGAAGCTGGTGGGAAGATTAACCAATCACAGTTCACTTTTATAGTTGGATGGAAATGCGAAAAACCTTGTAAAATGCTAGAGTATATATTTTTTTGCATATTATTACTAATTAAGGTCTACTATTGACATTTGTGCTGTGTACAACCCACAATTTTATTTTCAATCCTCGGCAATCCGTATTTTTTATCTCACCAACGGCATCTGGCAACGGCTTCATTTTCCCAGCATTAAGCAGTCTATCCAGTTGTTTATTTATATCGATGCAATAGTCAGCTAGCATATTGACGTCTTATATTTCTTGGTATAGCGTCTCTCGAAATGAGGTTCCGGGTGACACTGGGTTTTTAATTTTTAAGTTTTGGCCCTAGCAATTCGGCAGCATCTTTCGAAAGGCTTAATTCTCTAACACAAAGTCATTGAACGCGTTTTGAGTTCAATGACTTGGTGTTACAAAAACGAGTTTTTCAAGAAAACCTGAAGTGATGGAATTTTTTTAGTATTTTTCCCGGTTTTAGTGAATAGAAGTCTATAAGAAACAGTATAAAAAAAATCCTATGCAGTTTTTTTACGTGTGTAATCAAATAATTGAATAAAACTGACTCCCTTGATAAAGCATCAACCAAAGCGTGTGTATAAAAAAAATGTGTTGGTTGACATAGTCATCATCACATCAAAATGGTTCACAACTGCTTGTGTCTGAAAATTAAAAGAAAAGAAGCTGAAAAAGTTATCGAATTTCAGTTGCAGTTTCATCACTTTACCAGCGCAGTGCTATGTATAAAAATGATAAGTTTCTACCGCTCAGAGTACTAAATATTTTTTTTTTTTAGTTTCTTTAGACGGTTCATGATTCCAGTTCCATTACATAGTGCGAAGTACATTCGAAAAGTAACGAATTTTATTTTTATTCCCGATATGATAGGGTTGGTTGGTAAGTTGTATTCAGATTATCTGGCGCCGTCAGCATTACGAGGGCTATAATGCGCCGAAACATTCGTCATTAGACAAGCCAACATACATTTACAAACATCCATGCCCAACACTGGACTCGAACCCGCAACCTCGGATATGATAGGGTTGAAGGAATACTAAGTTTGAATTACGCGCTACCAGGGCTTGGAACGTCAGCCAGTAAGTTTATTAATAGGTCATTGTTAGGCATTAATCGGACTGCTAGTTTGCGTTTACACAGAGCAAGCACTGGAGCAATCCAGCTATTTAACATGCATTAATCCATCTGTCGATGTTCATGGGAGAGCGCAGATGATGGGAGTTGACGATATTGAAGAAACTGCCAACTACAGGCGATCACGTGATCAATCCTTTAACTGAAATAAAACGTTTACACGATGCTAGAGAGTTTAATGACTAGGGATTTCAACTGGCACGCCGACTGGTAACTGGTGAGTTATCTTTCAGTGCATCAGATATTTGTAACAGCGATTGGCGAAAATCATCTGCCCCTATCCATAATTTCTTCCCTTCAACAATGGGCAATTCCCGCATTTTTTAAAAACGAGTGAAATTAGTTTATATTTATAAAGAATTTCTTTCTGATTCCAAATATTTAAAAAAAAAAAGTTGTTTGAAAAAATTAGTTATTTAAATATTAAGAACAGAAAATGCCCCCAAACCGAGCCAATACCAGTCCGATCAAAACACTCAACAAAACCTGGGACGTCAAGAGATCGTTACGTTTCTATGGTTATCGAGAGGTTTCTGCCAAATACTGTGCGTTGGTAGACCATTGCCATATGGCGTACAGTTTGGCGCGATTTGCGAGAAACTTGCAAAACTGGTTTACGCTGCCGGATTTCAAGCCAAGATGTTCGAAATCTTTTGACATCACATTCAAACCGAGCCGAATGAATCGTTTTATCGCCAACGTCTAACAGAGGAACTTTGATTACAAATTTAAAAAAAAAAAAAAAAAAAAAAAAAAAAAAAAGGCACATTGAGCAGAAATATTTCTGTTTCTGGACTTTTCGAAACATTTAGAATTGAATAAAGAAATAATAAATAAAAAAAAATGCGGGAGTTGTTTATTGCTCTCATAGACACAATATCATTTTATTGATTTCCTCCAAACCACTATAGGAAGTAACCAGTATAGCAGCATCTCCATAGTAGGACTTCGGTCGAGGCACATTTATTCTTATTTAATATTCAGCCAAAACTGAGAATCTCACGGAATGATTGTTTTGGTGGACGATCACAGAAGAATTAGTCTTTTAAATTTGTTTAAAATTGGCTTCACCAGTTAGTTTAGAATTTATCCAAGTAGAATCCGATTTTGTAAACTAATTGGTTCCAATTAGTTTCTTCCCTCTTAAATTTTGGCCAATAACATCGATTGCCCTAATTATACTAAACTTCAACTTAACTTGACATCACTAGACGGTAGATCGTCACAGTGCTCATAGGTATTTAATCCATTTTGGAGGCGTGAAAGCATAATGTTCGCCAAACCACAACCCTGTAGAGAACAAAAGACTATAAGGTTTGGCGAAAATTATGTCTTCACTCCGCTAAAATGGATTAATTGCCTATGAGCAAGGTGAAGATCTATCGTCTAGTGATGTCAAGTTAAGTTGGAGTTTAGTATAGTAAGTGTAATAAATCATGATGTAAAATATTAAATAAAATATAAACCACAGTATTCTATAAAAAGAAATCTGAAATCTTCACATAGAAATTCCTTTTTTATAAAGCACATCTGAGTTACCAAGAATTAAAAATATGATAACTAATATGAAATTGTTTTTTTATACCATTTTATTCGCAATTCTTTCAGGTTGTGTACATAGCGTGCGATACCAGTGATGTGGTTATTCTGGATCCTAATTGGTTCTGCGGGACTATTCTGGGACATCTACTGTCCCAGGAGAATCTGGATCGAGCCCGAGTGACGGGAGTCTATTCAGTGGACGACATCCAACTTCTTTTTCCAGAAGCGGATGCACCGAAACTACTTTTGGTAATTAATAGCAATTAGCTTATTTTATCTGAAATAAACACAAGATATATAACACTCTTTTTTGTCTGTTTATAGTATTATTTTATGTATCCCAAATGACAAAAACGGAACTTTTATCGTTTCGATGTTATCAAACAAAAATACAATTAGTACAAACAACATTTTCTTAAAAAAAAAAAAAAAAAAAAACAACTTTAAATTGATATGTAATAACAATATCTTAGTATCGACATTAATTTAATTCATCCTTTCAAAGCGCGCATTCTATTATTTTTAATTTTTCGCCGATTTATTCAATAATGTCCCACGTGTGAGAATTGTTTAGGTAAGCGCTTTTCTAACAGTGAGTCGGTTGGTTGTTTTCAGATTATCTGGCGCCGTCAGCAACACGAGGGCTATAATGCGCCGAAACATTCGTCATTAGACAAGCCAACATACATTTACAAACACTCATGCCTTACACGGGACTCGAACCCGCAACCTCGTGGTCTAGAAGCTAGCACGCTAACCACTATACCGTTTGATCAGCAACTAACAGTGAGTCCCATAATTAATATTCAGTATTGTTAGTCATCGTGTCAGATGGTTTTATAGTTTCCACCCATGGTATTTTAATTTCAGCTAAGCTCAGCACAATTACCACGGTTGAATACCATGCTAGTTTACAGTGTTCTCTTGACGAAGATTCCACACTCATTCGATTGTCACTTTCTAAACGTTAAAGACGCAAGTTAAACCTCCTCTCTCTCCCCGAGCTTCGAACTTAACTCAATAATGTGCTGACTGAATATTAAAAAACTGTTTCCTTCTCGCCACGAACTGCATAACAATTCTAAAAAGATGTGAACATCATATATATATATATATATATATATATATATATATATATATATATATATATATATATATATATATATATATATATATATATATATATATATATATATATATATATATATATATATATATATATATATATATATAGCTGTACCCTGCCACGCTTCGCTGTGGCACATTGTGATTGAATGGTTGAGAAATGAGAAACAAAACAAAGAATACATTTCATATAAGTTTAATTTTGCAATACTTGTGGATATACAATATTTTTTGTTTTTCCACTGTCTGCGTAGATATAAAGACTATCCGGTTTGCCGACTCGGGAACACGCAACATACAGTTGTCCACGTGAAAAGCAATCCGCATCTAAATCTAAACCACACAATTCTAAAGATTGACCTTGAGCTTTATTGATTGTGATTGCAAATGCCAATCGAATTGGGAATTGCAATCTTTTAAATTGAAATGGTCTATCGGTCGGGATCATGGGTATTCGAGGAATGAGGACATCTTCACCTTTGAAAGGCCCTGTTAAAATCGTTGCTTCCACTACGTTATTCATCAATTTCTTAACTGCAAGTCGCGTGCCGTTGCAGAGTTTTGGCTGATTAATATTCCGCAAGAGGATAATTGGCACACCTATTTTCAATTTAAGTATGTGTGGTGGTATCTCTGGCAGATCAAATGAGTTTAAAAATTCCGTTGGATAATTAACTACTTCATCTGCTTCCACAACGGTGTCTATCGACTTATAAGTAATTTCACCACTTTGAATACTGGATTGAATAACATTATTAAGTTGATATACATCTTTATTCTTTGCGGCAAGGATAGCTCTTTCACTGAGCCAATCGTGATTTCTATGATTTATTTGAATGTCAGGAAATACTTTTTAGATCAGTTCTTCTTTCGAATTTACTAAATTACAAAAATGATCGGGAAATGATATTCGTCTAGACGTCTCATCGACTGGCAGCTGTCCGTTTCCAATTTCCAGTAACTGTCGTGAGAATACCTCAGCTGATGGATCATTCTGCAACTGGACACGCATATTCGTAGTCAACTGCAATGTACGTACGTGCCTCCATAGTGTTGAATATTTCAGGCTTTTACCAGGTGGATTAAGGGCTCTTTCTTGCACATTTGCATCTGTGAAATAAACACGCTGTCCATTTTCTAAATGTACTGCCAAGTGAACCACAGCTGGATTGCGTTCATGCATGGGAAATGAAAAAATTCGCCATGCAGCCTCATTGCTGCTTATGTATCTTCCAGCCTGGTATTGAGCAATTTCATCGATATCTCGTACTGCATTTTTGTCACGATTATCTGATTGCACACTAAAAACTTCCATATCGCTGAATCTATAAAAAAAAAAATCAATCGCTTCAAATTGAAAATTATACATTTAAATTTCCAGAACTACATCAACGCATAAGGCAGTGCAATGATTCCCTTGATGCTTGATAACGGGTTTTACAGAGGTAACTCTGGGAAGCGAGTTTCAAGGGGCAGGGCATTTAACATTATGGTAATGGATATCTCGTCAAATTGGCGAGATAGAGCCAAGTTGGCGACGGTTTTGGCGACTAGTTTTTGTCGCCAAATTTGGCGAGAAATCGCCAAATGTCGCCAAACTTGGCGACATTTTCGGTACATGGTTAAAAAACTTGTTGATGCGGATTATATATCATGCTAAAATTTCAGCTCGATCGGTGCAGAACTTTGAGTTTTTGAAGCGTACACAAACCAACATAACATTTTATATATATATATATATATATATATATATATATATATATATATATATATATATATATATATATATATATATATATATATATATATATATATATATATATATATATATATATATATTGTTACGAATTTTTCCACTGAGGCAATGATGGCACAGTTTTCACGGTTTAAAAATATTTATTCTCTCTTCAGAAAACTCACAAAATTTAGTCACAGGCAACAGTTTAATTACTCTCAAGCTTCAACACAAGCTTCAACAAAAATAACTTCGAATTCAGCGATTATACAAGCTCACTCCAATAGGTAAACAAAGCAATCAGCTTTCAACGAACTCCGAAGTCAATCTGAAAACTTTCCCGTTCTCCAGTCTTTTTATAAACAAGCGCGTGAGACATTCTCGAAATTTCCAGCCAATTCATTGGAAAGAAATTTCTCGAAACGTCTCGATTACTTCAGGTGTTGCCACCTTTTTCTAACTTGTATAATCGCTATTAATTACTAAATAAAATTGGATAAAAATAAATTACAATAGAATTTTGAAATAATACGTCACTATTTACAATATATACAGACAATTTGTGCAACAATATATATATATATATATATATATATATATATATATATATATATATATATATATTTGTGCCTATTTTTGGGTTTTACACCTAATTCCTTTTAAATAGCCCAAACAATTTCCAACCATGCACTTAAAAACATCAAAGTTCTGTATTTGCATCCCTTTTTTTTTTTCTTTCTCCTTCAGTTGCTGGAGTCACTGCAGTTGTGTACGGGTTGCTGCAGCGATTCGGACGAGGAGTGCAGCGACGTGGAGTACGAATTTCCCTGCTTCAACGTGGTGGATGAACTGGAGGGATTGTGGACTCCCTCTACGGGAAACGTGTACGGAGGATCGAAATTGAGATGCAGACGTCCGTACATGCTCGCGTCCCTCTTTCCCAGGCTACAGGTAACTGCTCACTGTATGGACTGTGCGGTGCTCTCATTTCAAAGTGCGAAGTAATACATCGCGTTGTAATAGCTCCCAGTACTTTACTTTTTTTCTGGGGAGCGTTCAGTTACCAAGAATCTGTGGAAGGTATAGGCACAACCCTGTTAACAAAAAACTATGCACTGAGAACTCTTTTATCCCTTTCCATTATTTAGGTGAGCTTGCGCAGGTCGCACAAGGACAACGCCGATCCAGAGTGCGACCTGTACCAGTGGTACCAGGGCAGCAAGTACAGCAGCGGGCATCTGGAGGGACTGGTTACTCTAGAGGACGAGGGAGAGTCCTATGAGATTAAAGTGCGGGGTCCCACATCCATGAACTCAGAATGGTAATTACAGGCATATTTCTCCAATTGGCTTTTTTTCGAAGGCCAGACAAACTATTTTTTTTTTTTCTTTCTGCCAGATAAGGTCAAAAACATGTTTACATGTGATAAGACTAATTTTGCTGGAAAAAAACACTTGCATGCTCTAACATAGGTAGTAAAAGTTGTTACTGGAAATTTTTGCCTTTTTTGGATGAAAGTGGGGACAAAAAAAAAATAAGCATCTTGCAGCGAACACGAGTAATCCGACAAATGAGAGCTAATTCTGAACTGCGGAGCTTTCGCAATTGTATTGCAATTTCAGAAAATATATTTTTCAAATTTACACAAGCAATTAAGGAGTGTTTTTTTTTTTTTTTTTTTTTTTTAAGAAGGTCGAGTAGTTGTGTGCACTTAAGTGAGAAAAGTTCAAATCTTCAAGTTTTTAATCCACCAAATACTTCAAATTAAAGAAAATTGTTAGAAAAGACAATGACTTCATAATAAAATGTCACCTTATTTTAATTTACAAAAAAAAATAAAAAAATATTCCTTTAAGCCTGGTTCTTTGTTGCACAGTCGAGTAATATCTATGATATAAATAGTACAATAAACTACACCATAGCGACATTGTTCTCCCTGTAGGTGTGGTGCAGCTTTCTATGAAAATTAAATTCCATTGAGCATGTTATCCTAATTTTTAATTTCAGCTTTCTCTTCCTGGAGGATCTCATAAACATCGCAGAGGAGATGTGCACCAGCGCTTGTCCAGACATCATTTTAGAAAGACACTACCTCAGCCCATCACAGCTGCAATCCCACTCCAGCAAAGTCCATGCCTATCAACCCGTACAAGTCCTCAACAGCCTGCTGCAGTCCGGAATCTGCGGCAAACTCACCAACGAAATCACCGGTACCGCAGAATCCATTCTCAGCATCGTCTTCTTCGATTCGAAGTCGATTACACTGTACGACGAGGACCTAACGACATCTTTCAAGAAGCCAGCACCCCCAACGATGCACCACAGCAAAGCCAGCCACACGCTGTGGCTGGCCCCTCAAAAATCAGTCCCAGCTCCAGCAACGATGCGCCACAGCGAGACCAGTCACTCACTGGGTTCACAATCGGTGCAGCGAGACATTCCGCTGCAACAACAAAGGAGGAAGTCGCTTCCCCATGACCACACTTTTTGTTCGACCCACAGTTCTTCGTGTCAAGTACTACTTGACCTCTACAGCAGGTTAAGCGAGAGGGCGGGCAGTTCACCGATGCTGACCACGCTGCAAGATGATGATGACGCCAGTCCTACCGTTGTCTTAATGTCTCAACTTCCTCCGTCTCAACTTCCCTTATCGAGCATACAGGTTGGCTGAGTTTATTGTAGTACGATTAAACTTAAGAGCCCTAAATGTTGCAGTAGATGTAGATTATTTCCAGATGTTAAAATGATAACTTTTTAATTTTTAAAATTCAGTTAATAGAACATGTTTATCAGCCGCTCGTTAAATTGGTGACTACCTCAATTTCTCACTTTTACTACTATCGATGTAATATATTTAAATATGGTATTAGGGTCAGGGGAGAGGCTTCTAATATATTAAGGGTTTACGTAGCAATTAGTTTTTAGTAAGTGAAGTGAAGCGAGCTTATGCTTACGCAGCAATGAACCTTTCAGCGAGCCTATGCTTGCATAGCAATGAATTTTTAAACGAGTGAAGTAAGCCTGTGCTGTGCTTATGTGTCAATGAACTTTTCAGCGAGCGAAGCGAGCTTGGTTTTACATAGCGATAACGTATACACCAATGACGGATCTCCGCAACGTGGGACCTCACAGCTAGCTAAAATATTGCACATGGTTGGTTGGTTGTTTTGAGATTATCTGGCGCCGTCAGCAACACGAGGACTATAATGCGCCGAAACATTCGTCATTAGACAAGCCAACATACATTTACAAACACCCATGCCTACACGGGACTCTGAACCCGCAACCTCGCGGTCTAGAAGCTAGCCCGCTAACCACTATACCGTTTGATCGGCTATTGCACACATGGAGGTAGAAATAAGACAGGAGAGGGCAGCGGTTAAAAATCTGAAGCATTTAACTGTAACCTACCGCCATCTTGTTTCAATCAAAAGATTCGACTTGCGGTATCTCTCTACAGTGTAGAACATCGAATTAATTTATATTTTTTAGGCTAAATATGATTGTTTAGAGAAATGGAGTCTATAACTGCACAAATAGATATTTCAAGAAAATATCTTAAATAACTTTTTATGGATAAATACTATTTTTATGCTGATTTCTAATGTGTTGGAATTCAGTTTCGGCATTTGATAGATCATTAGGCTTGAGCATTTTTATTTTTGAAATGTAGCAGTATATATGTTAATGATTGAGTATCTAATGAAATATAAAAAAAAGGATTGGGATAGACATTTTCAATTTTTATATGTATATATATTCAATTTACATATATATATATTTTCAATTTATATAAATGATGATTTTCAAACTTCTTTTGAATTTCCTTTTTGCTGTTCTTTGGAAATGATAAACAGTATGTAGAATATCAGATTATAATCTCTTTAAAGTACTTTATGGAGATCTTTCACACAGATTTGTGCCATTATTTAACACCAAAATTGAATTGTTAATGTATTTAAAAAAAACGCTAAACTTTTAGGTATTATAAAGCAGTGTATTTCTTTTAAGTGTTCCAAAAAATATAATACAATCCCACTTTCTATTTCAATTCACTCCGTAAGTTTATGGGATATAAATATATATGTTTTTAAAATATTAGGGGCCTTTGCTCTCTGCTCGTTTACTCTCGCCAACCCCAGAAATAGCTTCGCAATCAAGTCACCTGGTCAGTAATGTTTGCCAAACTCCAAGCTCACTAGTCCAGTTAATTTTTTTTTTAAATTTGAAACTGAAAACCATCTGTCAGTGAAAGCTTTGTGACATGATCCTGGAAATCAATAAATTGTTATTTGAATTACTCTCCTTAAAATATCAAGCACGTGGTCAAAATTAAATCGAATCTATTTGAAAGCGAACTCTCAAATCTAAGGTTGCCAGATTTTCATATAATTAAAAACATACTATTAAATTAGAGCATTCTCCGAGGACGACGGCCCATGAAAAAAATTCTCTGACTTTGATATACAATAATTCAGAAAAATAGCTTATTAAATAAAATATCTTGTAAAATTTTGGAAAAATAATTTTAAAAAAATATCATTAATATACAACATTTTTTAAAACTGGTACTTAAAAAATGTATGTGAAAATGAGAAATATGCATGGTAAGTCAATAACAACTCTAGAAGAATTTTGACCCATCAAAGCACCCCTTTAAACACATATTGGAACTTTGTGAATATTCACAAGTCTCCTAGAGTTGCCCGTGGCGTAGTCTTCACACTCTAATAACCATATTACCTTAGAATTAAAAAATATTACAGTTTGAAACACTTAATTTTGTCTTTTAAATATGGCGAAATTAGAAAACACCATTTTGCTACATTAAATTAACACATTCCCTGGTGAGGACTGCCAATGTATAAAAAAATTGTTTCCCTTTGTTAGAAACTAAAGTTTGCAACTCTAAATTTTTCTTATCAGCAGACTTCTCAAACTTTTCTTTTCTAATGTGCAAAATTTCACACTTTTAAATCCAATACTTTTTCCACAGAGATAAGTGCACTCGGTGGAAAAATTCTGAAACCGTTGCGACACTTTTTAATTCTTACTTATTTTTAGTATAGAAAGAAATTCTGATTGTAATATGATAGGTGACAAAGTATTTAATACAACAACAAAGAAATCAATATGGAATTTAAATAAATTACATCTTGTAACACGTTTGTATTAGTTGCCTTTGTAATTATTTTTATTAAAACAAAATTCTTTATTATGTAGTAATTTTCATAAGTTTAGCAATCTTTAACTTCCTTAAATAATTTTGTTAATAAATGTGCAATCAAAAATAAAGCTTATAATAAATGTAAATAAGAACATGTAATTTTTAAACATTTTGATCACACGAAATTCATATTTTTTTGGAAACAAGTAACCAAGATTCTGTCAAAGATGGTATTTTAAAGAATAAGATTACAAAATTATGATGAATGCAACAAAATGAATATTTTTGAAATTACAAATTCTGTCTAAAATGTTATATTGAGTATATTTGTATGAATGTCTCTATTTTAATTTGTATCACCAGAAAAGTTTACTTTTGGACTATAAAATTCATATTTGTAAAAAAAAATTTATACTTAAAACTCCTTGATGTTTTGTCTAAATGCATTAATAATTAGCCATGAATCATAATGAATAAAAAATCGTTAATGTTCCGAAAATTTCCCCAAGACATCTATTTCATCAGTAGGTTACATGCAATTTTGCTTGCATAAATGTCTAATTGATTAAAAGGGGAAAGGATGATTGCGAAAAACCTTCCGCTCAGCCTAAGTCCGACGTTCGAAGTGCGGCTTTTGGTTGAACGGACATGGCCGACGCCTCGCTTCAGTCTCTATTGTGGGGTGAGATAGGGCATGCCTCCTCCTTCTATTTCTACCTCCATGATTGCACATGGTAAAATTTCGTGGGTATTCAGCTAGTTCTAAATAAAATATAAAAACAAATGTCCTTTTTTTCAATCAAAAAGCTCTTGCATCATTATATAAAAACTGCTTAAACCTTTAACTGCTGTGGTTGAGTGGTTTGAGGTTTTTAGCGCAAGAGCAACACATGGTCCATACTGCGCCAAACAAATTGGTGAACATCAGTTCAAAGTTTCAAGAAACATAGTATCAGAAAAATTAATATAAAGGTCAAAAATGAGATATTTTAGGGGGTGGAAGGATTCCACAAAAACCGACTTGTTGTCTGTCAGACTGCTTACAGCAGTTAAAGGTTAAATTATAACTGCTTTCGTCGACCTGAGAAATTTTGTTAATCTTACTAGGACCTCTGCGCTATTCTGGATCCTCCTGATTCTATGGGACGTGACTGGTGCATGCTGGGAGTCTTGCTAGGGATGACGGACAAGCTTCCGAAGCTGGATCCTGGAGACAATCCTGCTTTCAGTCCGACCGCCTGTGTACTGCTGGAGTGGATGAAGAGACCAGGAGCAACACTGGGAAGGTTGCTAGAGAAGCTGGAAGAACTGGATAGGCGAGATGCGGTGGACACACTCATGAAGACACTGCCACTGTTCAGGATCGCATCGACAAGTCTTTGAATATGTTTGGTGCTTTGGTAGGGGAAAGGAATTACCTTTCAGCCTTTGACCACATTTCCGGGACTATAATTCCCACTAATGGTCCTAATAATAATTCCCCTAAATGGCGATGAGATGCCAAGCCACATATAACCCAGCCTGCAGATTGAAATAATTTATTTTTTTTTGCATAAAAACAGTGTCGAACAATTTTTTGTGTGCAAATTTACAGTCAAAGAGTTAAAAGGGGAATTTTAGTTGGGCGCACCAAGTTATAAAAATAAGTTCAAGTTGTAGAAAAATCTCAAAGCTAAGAGAAATATCTATACTTTCCTGCCAAGGATAAATGCTCGGTTAAGCAATTTTTAAAAAAATTACAAACTTTGAAGTTTCTACCTTTGCTTGCTTTTGTATTCTAACAATGGGTATCCTACCTTCTAATTACAATGAACAGTATAAGGTGGATCAAAAACAAAAAATTTCGAAATTTGATATGCCTGACCTTCTATTGCACTTATGCTCAAAAATTTCTCAACCAATTTCGAGCCAAAATCTTCATGTCTTGAGGTTGCGCAATTTACACAAAGTACTGTTGTTTAGTTTCAAAAGCGAAGAGTGTTTGTTTTTTTTAATTTAGATTCTCTTGGCAAGTTGTATATGAACGTAAGACATGGTATAGCTCCATAGTAATAAAGCTAAACTTCATAGGATGATGTAATTTTGATCTCAGTAATGATTGAAACTAAGGTTTAAAAAGAGGAAATCTGATTTTACGCGGAATTGGGCAGGGTTTATACGACTGTTGAAAAGTAAAAAATAAATTAACTCCTTGACATACAATGACGTCTAGGATATGTCTTTTATTTCGTGCGCCATTGTACACTTTGACGTCTCCGAATCGTCAAGAACTGTCTTCGGTGAACACCGGGCAGTATATTATTAGATTATCCGTTCTGTTTTGTTTAGACTGTTGAAGGTGCTTTCCCCCTCTCAACAGTACCGATAAAAAAAAATTGCATCGGCAAACAAGTAAACAGAAAGAAGCGCAAGAGATCAGGCTTATCAAAATTCAGAAATCTTTGTTTTTTGACACTCCCTATATTGAATAGTGCTTGCAGAACTTCAAGCTTTCTTTCATTAACTTAAATTTTAGTACTGGTGAATAAAGCTAAGACTACATATTGAGTGTTGGCTCTTTTCAATCAAGATTCAAAATTTTCTATTATCAGTGCTTTTCTAAAAAGGTGCATAAGTTTGAAGTTGCAACCAGGCTTTCTACACAAATCCCAGAATGAAAATCAATGACTTTTAGGGCCCAAAATGATGTTTTTAAGGGGAGTTGGTACCCTAAAATTTACAAATAATCAATTTTGGGTTTATTATTGTTTATCAAAATTTGAATTCTTCCCTTTAAAAGGATACCTCATTTGTAATAATACCTCAATTAGAAGTATTAATAGTTAATAATTTTTTGAAGACAAAATTACTATTAGTGTAAGTAAAGTTTTCTTTAAAATGCGTTTTTCTCAAGACTACCATTTTCTAAGATACTCCACAAGCCATCTTCTTAAAAATTTTACCACATATTCCTTTTATGTATCAGTATATACTGAAGTGAGATTTTGTTGTTATTTTAAAAATATTTTTTGATTTGGCTAATTCCGGCAAAAAACAGCTTGTGATTTTAAACAAATTTGAGTGACTTTCACGAAAATTCATTTAAAAAAAGAAGTAACTAAATTAACATCAAAAGTTAACTTCAGTAGAATAACAAGTGTCTGCTAAATGCACTGAAAAAAAAAATTAAGTCTTCTAAGTCAATTACATTCTGAGAAAAAGGTACAGGAAATATGCCAAATTAACATTACCAGTATAGAGACTACTAAATTCCCTTAAAGAACTTTGAAAACTTGTTTTCAGGCATCATGTCTATAAAAATATTTTTTGTTTTGGCTAATTCCGGCAAAAAACAACTTGTGATTTTAAGCAACTTTGAGTGACTTTCACGAAAATTCATTTAAAAAAAGAAGTAACTAAATTAACATCAAAAGTTAACTTCAGTAGAATAAAAAGTGTCTGCTAAATGCACTGAAAAAAAAAAATTAAGTCTTCTAAGTCAATTACATTCTGAGAAAAAGGTACAGGAAATATGCCAAATTAACATTACCAGTATAGAGACTACTAAACCCCTTAAGGAACTTTGAAAACTTGTTTTCAGGCATCATGTCTAGATATAAATTTTTAATAAAGTATATTCTACCAAATAAGTTACAAGTTGGCGCATGCGTAATACAAATATGTCAGAATTCCGGTACAGTGAGGCGGTCACGCGGGGATAGCATGTCCTAGTTGTATTTTTGTAAATTTGGAGTTGGACACTCAACATCTAAACAAATTAAGGACTTTTAAGCATTTTCAAGTACTTTCAAGGCCTTGAAAATAAGTTAAAATATTAAGCACTTTAAATGACCGTGGGAACCCTGTGTAACATAAGTAAGTGGTGCTATTCAGTTTTCTTTCAAGGAAAAGAAAAATTGATCATTTCTTATGATGGCCAACACTGACAACCAGCTGTTACAATTTTCTTATGTCCAGACGGAGCTATTTGATGATCAAATCAAAAACAATTAAACTTAGTAATGTACAGAACAGTATTTTCTGAAGCATAAAATAAGTCTCCAAGTATACTTTTAAAGAACAGTTATAAGTCGACAGGGTATGGGATTTTAAATTGAGAGTCAAAGTTTAAAAAGTTTTTATGTTAATGTTCGAAAATCAGTTGCAGTTCTAGTTAATTCTTGAAAGAAAAGAAAAAAAAAAAAAAAACTGGATAAAAATACACGACATAGAAATCATAATAGAAATACTATAATAAAGAAAGGTTAAAAAAATTAGCAACACATATTATAGAAAACGTTTTTCTTAAAAGGTAATTTATGATTTTCATGTTATATAATGGAATATAATTGTTAAACTTGTTTTTTAATATGCCATGTTATAAAACAAAAAATACTATTTATTATGATGTATAAATATTCAGAAGAAACTCGTACTTTCTTACCTTTGCAAGAAAAATGTCCGAATGTTACTGATCAAGCATAATTACTAAAAGATTGTAAAAGCTTAAAAAATATTTAGGCAAAAAATATATGTATGAATAATTTGCATTGAAAAGCCACTTAACCATCACTATGAATAACTTTATTTTGTCAACTTCCAATAACTGTCTGTACACAACTTATACAACTGTCCATTGCACAATTGTAAATTTATACAATTAAACAGTATGGTCCACATTCAGAAAACTACAATGTCAACAAAGAAATAAATATACAATGCATGACATCTTCTGCTCTTCCAAAAAAACAAATATAAATTTCCATAATATTCCCCCCGCTAAGTCTATATACAATGAGATCTAAGGAGTTTATTCGTAGTCGTCGGTTTCTCGAGATTCGCTGCCTCGTATCACTAAAGTAAAAGCTCTCCAAAAATCCACTAAGAATTTAGAAATAAACTCTTGAGTTATATCTTTATAACTCGCTCATTTACAAGAAGGCTTATCACAACAATATTCACTTGTTAAAGGAATATAACTTACAATTAAACTGAAATTGTTTTAAAAGCCTTTGTACGCTACCTTCGGTCACAAAGAGGTGACAATGTACTTGTTGCAACTTCATTTACAGTCAAGACGACAAGAATCGATGAAATTCATTCTATTAGATTCAATTACCGTAGAAACATTGATTTCTGATGATGATGGTAGAAAACATTCATAGCTTGACTGCAATTGAAGTTATACCAATTACATTTATAACACTTTTTGTAACCTATACCTCCTATATAAAAAAGCATTATCTGCACAAGAGTCCAAATAGTGGGATTTTGATATTGGTCCTAATACATATATATTGCAAGCACAACGAATTTGTAGGCTCTATCATTACAATAACACACAACAATAAATTATGTTATATTCGAAAAGGGAATAAAAATAATCATGTTAAAAAATGAATGTTTTGTTACATTTTGTTTGTTTGTTTAAAATCTTAAAACTTTTATAGGGCCCAGAAAATTTCAGATTGCATGCAATTTTCATGTTAAAAACAAATGCTGGTGCTTAACTTGAAGCTTGTAAATACCTTAAGGGCTATATTCTCAAGTGTTGAATAAAGCTTGCACATTTTGCTCAAATATTGTATTCATTTATGCATTTAACAAAGTTGTTGGATAAAAGATATCGGAAGTTTTTAATTTAAAATGTAGCAATTCAGTTCTGTGTCCCAGAGGTAAAAGACAACACGTTCAGTTTTTTATTAATTGTCATAAATACTATGAACAATATTTCTAATTACTTATCAATGCCTATAATGTGAAACTTTCATTAAGCTGTTTCTATAAGGAACGAAGAAACACATTTTAATAGCTCAAAGTTATGGAAAATTGGCTCTCCTGGATAAATACAAAAATGTGTCCTTTACATCTGTGGTACAGAATTAAAAACATGGATTTGAATTTTCAATAAAACATTCAATTTTTTAAAAATTATCAATTAACCAGAGCATTAGATTAGTGAAACTAAAAATTAACAAGAATTTAGAGCAACAAAAATGTAAATTATTTTTAGTAAAATGTCAATGGATGACATTAGCAATCCTACTCAAAATCAGACAGACAATTTGGTATAATCAAACAAAAATAAAATTATTCGTTGATCAACTATATTGGAATGAATTGTATGCAATGCTCAGTAATCAAAATATGCACGTTAGCGTTATGTTAAACCGTATCTGAATTTTTGAGGGATTGTCTGGAAAAGGGAATTATTTCATTTGTCAAATATTCTATACCTCAAAAGTATAAGATTTTAAAGGAAAAAGATACAATAGCATTTATATCTTAACCAGTAAAACATATATATATAAATCTATTTTAGTATTTAGGCTTATTTGATTTGGGTACAAATTTGTGGAAGACAAATTCGAAGTTCACTTGTAATTTTTACAGCATACTTTGAACATGCAAATTTAAGACAGAAAACAGCTAATTCAGAACAAGGGACTTCTTTTTTCGATTTAGAAAAAAACATAAGGCATTAACACAAAGGATAATTAGATAATTCTCGAATACGCAATATTTTCGCAACACCAATCAGAAACGGAAGTTGTGAATTCTTTACATACACATATCAAAATCATTATTCTTTTGTAAATATTTTCTTCGGTACATTTTTTCTTTATCACAGATTCATAGTGACTTAGATTGTCTTTTCCCAAATTGACTAGTAAATTTCAGTATAATTGAATAAAGAGTCCAGGGTAAGAACCATCAAAGTCCAACAAGAGGCATTTTGACAGAAACGAAAGTTTCTATTAAATTTACTCAGGAGATTACTTTTATTATGCATTTCTTAAAATGACCCTGAAATAAAGTACCATTTGAAATTACTTTCCAAATGTCAACAGATGGAACTATCGGCTTGATCTGTACAAAAAGTGAACTTTTTGTTTTTTACCTGGACACTTTACACTTATATATCTCATTAATTTTGATAACAATGGAGTCTAATTTAAATAACCTACAAACTGAAAGTTACTCTCACTGGATATACAGGGTTTCCGCCAAAATAAAATTTCACAAATCTATGACTTTTCCAAGACTGAAGCAAATCATTTTCCATGACTCAAGAAATCAAATCACAATAATAATAATGACCTATATGAATTTTACCAACACGGACACAGTAAGTAAATCAATGTACCATAAAATGATTTTTATAAAGTTTTATTTTAAATAATGTAAAAAAATCCTTGTTTCAGTAACTTTCAAATCAGAAAAAAAAAGGGAAAAATAATTTCCATTCTTTGATATTTCAGTGGTAAAAAAGCTAATCAATCTTTAATAATAATCTTTAAGTCAATAATAATAAATTATATCGTCAAAAATCAAATGTTTTGATATCAACAATGCAAAACAGAAGAAAGAAGACAGATTTTTTTTTTTTAATGTAAACACAATTTTATCAAGTTCTTCACAATCTTTCAGTTCTCATATAATGAAAAAAATAAATAAAAAAATTCACCTATGCGTCTTTACTTGTGTGATGTCACAAATTTGGAGTTCAGAAATGTTTTCATTGGCCTTGGTTTTTATCTGTGACCGTTGTTTCCGTCAAAACATAAATAAAAACATAAATAAATTTTCGTAGAGCTGAATAGCCATCCTTGCTTTTATGGCGTCAGTTCCATTATTTTACTTAAAATGTTTAGAATCCATGAAATTCACTGCATTTCCATGACTTATAGAAATTTTTTTGCTCCAAATTATTACTTTAAATGACATTTCCTGACTTTCCATATGTGCAGAAACCCTGGATATTTTATATAACTTTTTAAACTATTTACAAATTTCTTTTCGTAACAAATTTACTTCCACTGTATTTTTTGAAAAATAGCATAATTAAAAAATCTTCTGATTGAGGATAAAACAATTCAAAAATTGAAGTATTGTACTTAATGTTTAAATCATATAACTGATTTTTTTTTAAATGTAAAAGGTTATAGTAGATGCATGTTGTTGCTACATCCTGAAACTGCCTAGCTATAGAACATACACATAAGACATTTCTGTCTCAGAATTTGGTAACCAGCACAGCAAACTCTGCTTTCAGAAACTGGTAGATGAAATGGTGATTTCAACACTCTTACTTTGCTTGCTGTATTATCAGATTAAATTTCCAGACAAATTTTCCAAGTTTATCTCCAAACAACCTAATAACGACAATTTAACAATCTATGCTTCCAAGGGATATAAACTCAAAGCACAGTACTTCTTAACAAAACAATATAAACATTCAAAGCAGTTTCTTCATGAGTATAAAAACTTTCCATTTAAATATCTTGAGTATGTTTCTATAATTTCATCCTTGAGTTTCTTTATGAAAGTATTATTCAATGCATTTTGAGCTTAATAAAACATATTGCACATAGATGGCAGTATAAGAAGCAAAAACTTATCTCCACTTCCATATAATTCATGGAAATCTACTTCAAATACTCGAACAAAAATTAAGTATCGGCTAAATTTAAATTCATGCAAATTTTTCCTACTTAAAATATTTTTTTAAAAGCTGTAGAACACTTTATTGCTTATTTTCGTAACTGCATAATGGTATCGAACCTAATATTGCACATCATATTTTATTATACTTGTGAACAACTTAAAATGATCAGTATGACTACAACAATTAAAAAAAAATATATATATTACACACTAGCTTTGAAATATTACAGGGCAGTTAAAAGACTATGCAAATTAAAAATATAATTGCACCTTTCAACTAACGTACCAAGCCATGGCAAATACAATAGAAACTATGCACAAAGTATTTTGCATAAAATATATATCAAGTTTAAAATGACCACAAAAGCCGTACACAAACAATTTTGAACATTCAGAACTTGTACCACAATTACCGCATATTAACAAGCAATATGTATGCCATAGCGGTTGTAATTAAACTGACAGTCCCCAAAGCAATGTGGAACACAGTTTGAGTTTGATTTTAACAAAAACTGATAACAAGAATTTGTTGATTTCTAGGACCAAACTTCCATCTATTGGTAACATTTATCCTTTGCCACTCATATTACGGCTAAAAATATAGTGACCTGGTCTCATGGAGAAGATATAAGGTTAGTATCAGAGTAGGCTTTTCATGTTTATTTTCATACTTGGTACTTCCTGAAAATTACAGTAACACAAAACAGGCACAAAGAAAGAAAAAAAAATTATCTATTAATTCTAAATTAAACTTAAATAATTAGTACAATGGTGGAGTCACAAAAACTTGTAAGTCAAGTTTATTCTTGCCTTGGAAACTTTTCTGAATGCTTTGATCACAAGTTTTTTTTATTTTTTTATTTCGGATATGAAACCTTAGTTTATTACTTCATTAACTTCAGCATCTGCCAGCCAATCATACGTTAAATCTCTCACAATACGTAATAATTTTCTCTTAATACATCGTTCTTCGTATTTATTAGCAATCAACAAAATATAACTCTTCATATAGCAACCCAAGAACTGCCAGTTAAATTATAACCAGTGTTTGTAGTTCAATTAAAAAAATATATCATTAATGTTGCAATAAATGAACACAAATGATCTTCGATGCTGAACGGGAAATGAAACTGCACATTTAAAATAACGGCGTGGCCAGTTTAAAATGACTAGAAATGACATACGGCTGGGGGAAAGGGCCCCGTATAATTTTTTTTTTTAACATCGACGCCGGTCGACTGCTAAGTCTTGCCAACACTAAAATTCTCTCATAAGTTTGAGGGATGTGCAGTTGGCAATCGTAATGAGGACCAAAGAAAAGTGGGATGAAAAGATAGTACCCTCGACGTTTGGCTTCAAAATGCAAACATTCTTCTCAAAGGAGTTTCTTAGGAAGATCAGCGGTTCAAGCCCAAACCTGGAAGACAACATTTAATTTAAAGAGGTTCAGAAAACGAAACATCCACTCAAGAATTTTTTTTTTTTAAAGTTTTGTTACAATGGGAAAACTATAAAATCTTACCTTCATAATGCTCTATAATAAACACCAAATATAGTTCATGTAGCTTTGATTACTATTTTTGGTGATGCACTGATTTTGTATACTTTAAATACTATTATCTTAAAATGTCCTACTTATAAAAATATTTTTTTCTAAAAGTGTCTGAAATATTTCACAAATATTCAAAGCAAACTTTTAGGTAAACTTTGATGTGGGTTAAATAATGGCTATAATGTAAGTTTTATACTTAAATAATTTATAAACATTCTAAATAATACATTTTATAATATATACAAGGTATCTGCCAGAATAAAATGTCACGAATCCATGACTTTCCAAAACTTAATAATTTTCAATGACTCAAGAAATCAAATCATAATTTTTTAAATTTTTTTTTTATATAAGAACTTAGAAGAATTTTACTAGCACAAACATAGTAATTAAATTATTGTACAACAAAATAATGAAGCTAATCAATCTTTAATAAAAAGGAAATATTTGAAGAAGGAATAAGCCAACAATAATAAATTATATCAAAAATCAAATGTTTTGATATCAACAACGCAAAATGGTAGCGCACAGTGTTAAGAAAAAAAACAAATCAAAATATAAACACAAACTTTTAAAATCAGTTAATTTTAGTTCTTAAATGATTTTTTTTTTTTTTCACCATTGAGAGTCTCGTAGGTGCAAAAAAAAAATTATTGCAGGTCTCAGACCTGAACATCAAATTTGTGACATCTTGTGATGTCATAAGTTGGGATTGGGAGATGGAGTTGTTATCAAGAAATGTTTTTTTAAATGGGTCGAGAGATCTATTATAATTACAGATCATTTACAAATATTGAAAATTTATCTAGTAATTGTGTCTAGCAAACATGAGAATCAGAATAAATTTTAATGTCGTCCAGCTACTAAGAAAACTGACAAGGTTTCTGTCAAAATAAAATGTCACAAATCCATGACTTTCCAAGACAGAAGCAAATCATTTTCCATGACTCAAGAAATCAAAGCACAAATAATAATAATAACCTACATGAATTTTACTAACACAAACATAATAAATCAATGTACCATAAAATGATTTTTATGTTTTATTTTAAATTAAGTAAAAAATCCTTGTTTCAGAAACTTCCAAATCAGAAGAAAAGGAAAAAATAATTTTCCATTCTTTGATATTTCAGTGTTAAAAAAGAATAATAACGAAATATTTGAAGATAGAATAAGTCAATAATGATAAATTATATAATCAAAAATCAAATATTTTGATATCAACAACATAAAAAAGAAAGAAAACGGGGCAAAAATCAAAAAAATGTAAACACTAGCTTATCAAAACTGTTCATTTCAGTTTTCTTATTCTGAAATTTTTTTTCACCTATGAGACCTACAACTTACCTATGTTGACCTATCTCGTGCGATGTCACAATTTTTCATTGGCTGGGTTTTTTACCTGTGACAGTTGTTTCCATCAAAACGTAAATAAAAACATAGATGAATTTTCAAAGAGATGAATAGAGATCATGGCGTTTATGACGTCACAGTTAAGTGATTTTACTTAGAATGTTTAGAAATCCATGAAATTCGCTGTATTTGCATGACTTATGGCCATTTTTTTTTATTAAAAATCATGACTTCTCATGACAAAATTCATGACTTTCCATGACATTTCTTGACTTCCCATGGGCGCCGAAACCCTGTACACAGTATCTTCCCTGAGATTTTTTTTATATGCAAAATAGATAACAATTTGGATTGTAACTTCTGATAAAGATAGTGAATATTCTCTATTCAGTAGTGAATCTGACGTCGATTCATTGTATATTGATGCAAGAAAGCAAGCAGTTAAAAGTATAAATAAAAGTCTGCAAAGGCATTGAATATTCAAAAGGTTCAAATTGTGTCTTGTTGTGAGAAAAAGGTACATTAAAATACTTCTAACATGGGCTTTAAGGTTCATTTAGAAACAAAGGAAAGTATTTAATTTAATATTTAGGCCAAATCCAAACATTTAAATTACAAAATAATTCCATTTATTCTTTTTTTAAATTAAAGAATACAATACAGTTAAAAAAAAAAAAAAAAAAATGAAAACGAAGCCGCTATTAGACGTAATACAGTTCAAACTATGGAAAATAACTCTTTCTGCAGTTTAAAAGTTCTGTTCCAAAACAGTTCAAGAAGCTAAAATAATGTACAACTTAATAAGTAATATTTATAAGAAGATTAGATATTGTACTTTCCAGAAACGTATGAAGAATTTTGTTGGAATCGAGAGTTATTTTATAGGAAGGTTTTACTTTTGATTTATAGTGTGTTGGTTTAATTTAATGAAATATACTGTAAATAGAAAAAAAAATTGCAATTACTACATCATAGTTGATTAAAGCATTTAGTTTATTATTTTCATTTGACTTCCTTAGATTTCAATGAAACTTTCATGAATTGTTCTCTTTATGAATATACATGAGAATATAGCAAGTATAAAGCAGCAACATTTCAACTCACCCTGAGAGTAAAGTCCCAACTGCCAGTGGAGAGTGCAGTTCCATCTGGAGACACCTTCAAACAAGTCACCCTGTTCTCGTGACCGTACAATATGCTCAGACGGACACATTTCAGACTGTCCCAAACATTCACAGTGTAGTCGTTATAGCCAGCAAACAACAGGCGGCCTAAATAATGAAATCCATTTCATGACATTGTCATCTATATCTAGAAGTACTGCAAACTAAGTCTATGGACTTAGACGTAACAGCGAGTTTAGGTACCTCATCAAACATAATTCTGAATTTTTTTATAGAATGTAGAGAAATGTTAGTAGCTCATGAATCCACTGGTCTGCCAAGACAAAAATGGCCGAAACTCTTCAAAAATCTATTTTGAATGCATTCAACTAAATCTGATTGCTAAATATGTCATAATTGGGCAAAAAATGAACACTAAATAATAAAATCCATTTCATGACATTGTCATCTATATCTAGAAGTACTGCAAACTAAGTCTATAGACTTAGACGTAACAGCAAGTTTAGGTACCTCATCAAACACAATTCTGAATTTTTTTATAGAATGTAGAGAAATGTTAGTAGCTCATGAATCCACTGGTCTGCCAAGACAAAAATGGCCGAAACTCTTCAAAAATCTAATTTGAACGCATTCAACTAAATCTGATTGCTAAATATGTCATAGCCGACCAAACGGTATAGTGGTTAGCGTGCTGGCTTCTAGACCGCGAGGTTGCGGGTTCGAGTCCCGCGTAGGCATGGGTGTTTGTAAATGTATGTTGGCTTGTCTAATGACGAAAGTTTCGGCGCATTATAGCCCTCGTGTTGCTGACGGCGCCAGATAATCTGAATACAACCAACCAATAAATATGTCATAATTGGCCAAAAAATGAGCACTAAAAAAAATATCCTTTTTTGTGAGGAAAACCACCACTCTTTAATATTCAATTAAGATGGTTACAGACAATTTGACGCTCCTGGAGCCATGACCTTTCATCTTTTAAAAGTCAGCCAAATAAGCAATAAATATTACATCATCCGTGGTGTAAAGGGCCGCGTAGCCCAGTCGGGAGAGTATTGTTCTCGCAACTAGAAGGTTGCGAGCCCTGAGGTTGCGAGTTCGGGCCTGGGACCGACTAAAGACCGCCGTGTTCGCTAATGGTGACTGGAGCACGTTAAATCAGTCATGGTCGCAAAGTCCTCCAAGTTCCCATACAAATCAATACCTCTGGGGGTGGCAAAGCCAAGTCTTCTGGTGGAATTTTCTGCTTGGTATTGCCTCTAAATTAAGAAGTTCCACATACAGTCGGTAGTGCTGCCATCTACCTGATAGCTACCGAAAGAGGTAGAAATGAACTCTTCGGCGGCTATAGGTAGACTTGAGAGTGTGCGCTTACATCCTGTGCAGTACTGCCCACTACCGATCTGTACGGGATATGGGGTTGGTACAAAATGCTTAAGCAGAGGTGCCTTAGTCCCCATAGTCCTTGATAAAAAGAAGAAGATCCGTGGCGTAATATTCATCGCCAACTCGGCTCAGTTTTAAAAGCTGGAAGTATTTTTTTGTCAGAGAATAAATATCATCTGCACTCTTCCTCATTGAAAGTTAAAGAGCATTGAGTTACTACATAAAAAAAGGATGCTCATTATTTGGCAATCTGGATTAAGTTCAACTTATTCAATGTCGAATTTTGAAGAGTTTCGGCCATATTTGCTCCGGCAGACCAGTGGATTTATAAGCTACTAACATTCCTCTACATTCTATAAAAAATTCAGAATGATTATCGATGGGGTACCTAAACTTTCAGTCGCCTCTTGGACTACTACTATCTTGTCCACAAGAAGAACCTCCAACAAATGTTAGTTGATGTGATGTTTACCATGCAATAACATAGTAATTTACTGTTACTGTTCTATAGTAATTCCTCCAATTATTTTTAGAAACTCTTAGGGAAAAACTCATTCAGGATTCCTCTCATTACAGTAGGAAGTAGAAATACTATCACACATTGTTTGCCAGTTGAATGTTTCCAAAGGGGATTTTCACCCCTTCTCAAAATTTTAAGGGGTATTTTTAAAATCCAAAAGTGTTTTTAATCTAAAACAAATTAAATTTTTTCTTAACAAAATTAATAACTCCAACAATATCAGTGATGTACGATCGCAATTTCGAGTATCAGAGCTGAAATATGCTTTTTAAATGCTTACTAAAAACACTTGATGGTTATAAACCTTAAACTAACTGCATATTAATGCTTTGCCGTCTAATATCCTGCGAAAATTATCAAACAAATTCCGGCAACACCCCGAAAACTATAGTTGGAAATTAAATAATTTTGAATTTTTTTTCAAAAAAAGACTGCTATTTTTAAAGAAAAAGGTAAAGAGGTAATGCCACCCTTCGAAAAATGAACAATATGACCTCTGATTTTAAAAAATGGAGGATTATTTTTCAAATTTAACCATGATGTGCCAGATGTGTGAATTCACGCATGTGGATAATTTTATGAGGCGAAATTGATTTTCAATGCGTATTCAAGCAGATTTCACGCATTTTGGCAAACTCTGCTATCACATGAATGCTTTTTACATTATATGAATCTTTTCTTGACCCATATATCTTTTGCATTTCTGGGAGCTAAATAGCGAGAGCCAGACAATTTTTTAAGCAAGGTGATGCCCTAGAACTTAATATGAATCATAAAAGTAGAAGATATAGATATAATTACATAATTTTAAATTTAATCTAGATATTAAGAAGTACAAGTGTTTGACGAATCGAATTGAACCAGTGTGGCCACAAAATTCAGGAAAAAAAGTTTCCCGATTTTCCTGATAGATTTCTAAAAAATTCCCCGATTTTACAGCACATTTGTTTCCAACATTTCCAGATGTGTGATCAAATAGAACATTGTTAAAGAGATAACATGCCATTTTTTTAAAAATAGTTTTGGCTGTAATGAAAAGTTTAAATTTTTCCATAACATTACCCTTCTAACGATTAACACCACAATTCTCCGTGTAAATGGCACCAAAATAAAGATGAACAGGGAAAAGTGCCTTCAGAAGAAAGAAAATTTCCCCGATTTAAATGAAATTTTAAAAAGTTCCCTGACATTTCTCTGATTTCCAGGTTCTGTGGCCACTCTGTGAACAGATATAACAATATTATGAAGTTGAAAACTATCAGTTTTGATTGTGAGATTATTAGACAGAACTAACACAGTTAAACATTTTACTCAATCTAAAAATACACATTATACAGATCTGAACGAATATCCAGAAATAAAATACTATAGAAACTAAATGCATTCTTTATAAAAATAGCAAGGAAACCTTAAACAAATTATTTGCTTATTAGGAAAAAACAATTTTTTTTATATTTGTTTTAAATACATTGCTTTATATTATATCTTATATACATTAGGTTTTGATAAAACATCCTTCACATTCAAAAATACAACTTTCAAGTAAAACCAATATCCTTATAATGGAAATTTTTAAGGATTGATTGTTGGACAAGAGCCCTGTGTTATTTTACAATTATAGCCATATTTTTTCATGCATTCATCTTTTATAAGTGATTTGATGGTTAAAATTTCCAACTTACCACTAACTGAAAAGTCAACAGAATTTACCCCAAATATAATACTTTGTTTAGAATACACAGAAACTTCTCGATCTGCTCTCAAATCAAACAGTCGACACTAAATAGGAAAAACACATGTTTAACTACACAAATTATGCATATCTGTACTAAAAACAATACTTAAATTTAAAAAGTTGCAGCACAAAATTAGATTTTTAAAATAGTTTCATCTTTTCTAGCAGGAATATCATTAAAATTTATAATCAGAGCTAGATGCAAAGGGAAAGGCAGGGACTGTCTGGCAGCAAATACAGATAGGCTGCAAATTTTGTAATTGATTTACCATTTGCCTGTTTATTTTAATACTTAAGGTGTATGTACAATAGGGTGGGCCGAAAAACACTATTTTAGAAATTGCTATTCTAGCAGTGCGGAAATGGTTCTCTTTGGGTTCAATAAACACAGTGCAAAATATTTTTTTGATTAGATAATATCTTCTGCCCCCGCATCGCACAAGAATTTTGGAAATTTGGGTAAAAATTGGCAATTGTAAAATTGGATTGCAAAATTGAAATTGGCAAATGTAATTATTTTTCAATATATCTATTCTAATAATATGGAAGAGGTGCCCACTGGGTTCAATAAAAAAGGTGTAAAATATTTTTGCGATCAAATAATATCTTCTATTCCTGCATTGCAATTGAAATTTTGGAATTCTTGAAGAAAAGTGCACTTTTTTATGTGTTATAGAAATAAATCAAACATGATAAATAGATGGATACAAACACTGTTTATTGCTGTACATATTTTACAATTGATTTATACTGCCTGAAAATTATTAAATAATTGCTAACTCACATTATATTCATGTAATATTTGCTAAAAATATTTATATTCATAGAATGTCATGACATGCCAATACCAAAATTTTGCTTATACATAATCAGCAAAAAATGTCAACTAGAAATCAGCCTTATGGTAGTATTCAGACATAATTGATCGGGAAAATAATGTGGATCTAATTAACCTGTCTCTACTTTGAAACTATCACTAACTTCGCACACCGTTCAACTGCCTGAGTGACATGGAAAATTAACAAAGTCCCAATCTGGATTTTTCTTATCAGGCACAATGGTACTAAATACAGTAGTGGATACGTCATGAAAGATTAGTGGAGAAGTAACAGTAATTGATGACTAGTCAATCATTTCCGTATAGTCAGCAACTTCAAAATTTAGTTTCGGTGGGAGAAATGTACACATACTGACATTACATTGGAGGATGACTCTCTAGACCAGCGTTCGCAACTAACTTTTAGGGGCGGGCCGTATGACTTATATTGAAGCTTTTTGCAGGCCTGATACACCAAAATATATATCTTTAATTATTCTAGATTTAACACTATGTAGCATTTCTAAAAACTGGATTTTTTTTTTTATCTTAATAAAACTACAATTAATGTTTTTTTTTTTTTAAATAGCTTTCATTATTAGAAAATCAAAGTCTAAAAAAGAAGGGAATCTTGTTTCATCGTAACAATACGACTTGACCTAACTTATTAAAAGTATTTAAACTGCACTTCAAAATTATTCCGTTTTAGTCGGTATCGACTGTGAGACGATGGCAGTCGAAAATGATCAGTTTATTTTACGATAAAGTCGATGTCTTTCAAAGTATTTGTTGCAGTCAATTTCAATAAATTTTTAAAATGAGATTCAGTTAAGGGGACATAGGACACTTTTGCCAAAATTCTTTAGTTTTGCCAAGAATTAAATAAAATTTGGCATAAACATAGAAGATGTGACTTTAAACAAAACAACACAATTTGAGCAGATAATATAAAATAGATAGTAAATTATTGAGAAAAATGCATTAAAATAACACGAAATTTTAATTTTTTTCAAAATGCTCCTCGCGACACAATATTTTGACGAACATGAAAGAAAAATTTGAAGTTGTTTATCAATATATTATAAACATTTTCAAACATGCTTTTATCTTTAGGTGCAATAGTTGAACAGAAATAAAATTTCAAACTTGGCACCGGTGATTTCTCATTAAAAAATGCACATACTTCAAATTCCCAACATGAAAAAAAATATAAAAAATTATGTGACATAAAAAAGCATGTGTAAATTTCTTTATAGTACATTAAAAATTATTAATACAAAAAAATTAGGTGGATTTATCAAAAAATGAATCGCAAGGAGCTTTTCGAACATAAGTAAAATGGGAAAAAGCAAAGCTGAGAAAAACGCATTTTTAGCCTTTGCCAATAAGTGTGCGATGCGTTAAAATAGTTAGTTAAAATAAAGATTTTACCACTTAAAATCATCGGATTTCAAAAATTCAAACGCGAAATTAAAGCTAGTGGCATAAGCAATTTTTATAGAATGAAAACAAAAAACGTCATTTTTGGTGATTTCAGTGTCCCATGTCCCCTTAAGTTATTCCTGTATTTGTTTTTGATGGAAGTCACCTAGCTGAAAGCTTATTCATATTGTTTCTTCTTGCACGTTGTGGAGTACTCTGTTCTACATAGTTAACACATATTTTATCGGATAAATTAAATTATATAAAAAAAAGTGTTCATATCGTGAAATTTCATTTTTTCTTCTTCTTATCTTCTGGGGTGCCGGCGGGCTGCAGAAATATCCGTCGCGGGCCGCATAGTGGCTGACGCTGCTCTAGACTTAATTATACATTGTTGCAGCAAATTTTTTGGTGTGTGGTCTTTCATCCTTCAACATACACAGCACAGTAAGATATTCTCAGGATGAGCAAAGAAAGAATTTCGACAAATTACTGCATCAACGACGTCTATGAGGTCTTACATAAATACCTGGACCTAGAAATAGTATTCAAAACAGTTCAGTTGCACCTTTCAGCGAGCGTTTCGACTTTATATTAAAATAGTTTGTAGTTTTAAGTTTCACTACAAACTCAGCGATTTGTTTAAACTTCAAAGAAGGATCTTGAGAACTAACATATAGTCTTAGAACTCTTGTTTGCTGTTGTCAGCCGGCGTGAGTCCTAACGTTTCACATGTAAGGTGAACAAGATGCAACAGATGCTTCAGAGTTAGTTCATTAAAATGCTGAAGACTTATTATCCACTGCAGCCGTTTACCAAGTTTCAATTCCAAACACCGACTTACACCAGACTTCCATCCCCTATTAAGCAATACGCAGTCACAGCCAATTGCCAGAAGCTGAGAAAGATCTATTGCGTACCCCTCAAAGTATCCAATAATTGTCGTGATAATCTGTTTTACAGTGCCAAATCAGGGAATTAAATGAGTAATGCAACGTAAACCTTGTTCTTCAAAATAAGATATAAATGTTCCTCTTTTACTTTTCGTGTATCTTTTAGCAAATACTATATTTACGACTATCCAAACACAGCCCCTTCAACGGTAATGCCTAAGCTTTTTTTTAAAGCTTGAAATTTTAAATAATTTCTAAGTAAGGCCCTTTCACTTTGCAGCTTTTCGATGTCGTATGTCGACGGTTCATAAATATCCAAATTCAATTCTACTTCAGATGTACCTGAATTAAAATCCTTTGCTTCATAATCTACATACTTTGAGATAGGCGTTGCTTGTTTATAAATTTAAATATAAATTGTGAGCTTTTCTATCAGCATTATCAGCCATATTCTGAAGCAGTTTTGTTTCATTAAAGTCAAGCGAGGTGATGTAAAGAAGTTTCATAGTCAGTTGATCTTTCACTAAATTATACTCATTTCGAGATACTTCTTAGTACATGTGCAATCTTCTTCCCGCGGGCCGGATCCGGCCCGCGACAGCTTTTTCTCTGGCCCGCCGGCAGTTCAGAAGAGCAAAAAACAATTTTTTCGGAAATAATTTTAATCTGTCTACAATAGTATGTGCCTACTACCAAAAACCGCGTTTTCCATTTAAGTGGCCCGCGTCTGTAAGTCTGAGAAATCTTTTTTTTTTTTCTAAGACTGCCAGAAAAAATAAAAAAAAGCAATAGTTAGAATTATTACCAATGACGCCATTGCTTACTTATGATATCCTACCCCTTCGATTCGTGAATGGCACATTTCGATTTTTGCTTTTCTGAATGTGATGGGCAGGAGTTGGGTGTTTTAACACTTTAAATCCCAACCCGCCCTATACCGCCTTGTAGAGAATTTCCCAGCTAACCGCCTTTCGGGCGGTTGCAGGGGTAAACGTATATTTTCAAGTGAGGGGAACTGCCCTGCCTTAGTTGTTTAAAGCGTGACGGTCCTCAACAATAGGCTATTGTGGGGCATGTAGAGGGGAGACATGGATTTAAAGTACTCAATGTCAAACTGCCCCACCCTTTGGACATGGAGTAAGATAGTCAGGGACTTTTCTTTTATGCGAATCTTGTCATGTACTTAGCGGTGGCGTTTGTTTCATTGATAAGACGCCAACTAAATTCTCTGACATATCAAGCAGATGACCCAACGCACACCCCTATTGCAGGCTGTATACATATAGTAATGATCTTTTAATGGTCGACAGTGACCCCCCACAGCAATCCCAGGAGTGGCAGACAGGAGAACGAGTCGGGCGAGTTCATTTCCAGTTTTTTTTATGAATGGAAAGTCATCGGGGTTTTGTGAAACCCACAACGCTGACTCCATGGGATTTAAAGGGTTAACGCATACCTCTTTTGTTATGACGTGAAAGAAGTATCGCGATCTCTATGACTTCAATGCACTAATGGTGTTATGTCGTCACATTGTGTTTTGTGACTAAAGAAACTTCTTGAATAGCTTTGATTTACGATGTAAAGAATTTTTTTTAAAATTTTTTTTAAACAAGAATTAAATATCAATTGTTATTTTATTCATAAAAAAAAAGTAAAATTATTGTTTCAATTTTCAAAATTGTTTTATACTGTTGAATCTTTAGTAATTATCACATTTCTAACATTAAACATATGTAATAAAGCAATATATTTATTGGAGTATTCAGTATAAATCTGCGGCCCGCGGAAAGTTCCAACTTAAGTCATGCGGCCCGTCTCTAAAAGTTAGTGGCGAACGCTGTTCTAAAGTAATGCATTGCAGACCATATTGTCAAATAACTTTGTGCATGCCTCTTGTCGAAATGCTTTGATCTTTGCTCTTTGCAAGACCGCTTAAAATTAGTATACTTTCCATTGTACGCATGGATCATCTGCAATATTCTAGAATGTGTCATGATAGAAATGGCAGTGCTTGCTTTTGCCCATACAGACTCAAATTTAGTTGCAACCATTTCCGTGATTCTCGAGAAACTCAGTTCTTTGTTTCCAGTTTTAGATGCAAGATTTAAAATTTCAAAGAAGCAGAAATGCAGCATATCTTCGTAGGTAGGAAGATTAATTTGAGATATATCTTTGAGGCTTTAAAATTTTTTTTTTTTTTTGCGGATTCCTACTTTTAAATTTGTTCCAAGTTCAGATTTTTGATACCATGTCTATTAACAAATCAATCAAACCAAAATAATGAAGAACGTAATAACTCGCAGTTTAATTAAACATGTGAACATTATAAACTCATATTGTAGATGACCCACTATGTAGAGGTTGTCATATGACAGAGGAGAGATCTACACACATCTTGTGTAAATGAGAACTACTACAGGGTGACCACAAAATTCAGGAAAAAAAGTTCCCTGATAATTCCCCCGATTTCCCTAACAGATTTCTAAAAAATGCTCTGATTTTAGGGCAAACTTTTTTCCAAATTTCCTCAATTTTCTAAGGTTTTCCAGATGTTTAGAAACCCTTATCAAATAGAACATGTATTCTAAAGAGATAATATGCAATTTTTTAAAAAATAGTTTTGCTGGTAATGAAAAGTTGAAATTATTCCGTAACATTAAATTTCTAATGGCTTACCACTACAAATCTCCATGTAAATAGCGCCAAAATATGGATAAACGTGCCTTAAACAATACAAAATTTCCGATTTTCATGAAATTTTAAAAAGTTCCCTGATATTTCCCTGATTTTTTCCAGAATCAAAAAGCTCTCTGACATTTCCCTGATTTCCAGGTTTTCCCAGTTCTGTGACCACACTGTACTACTCTGTCCAACAATTTGAATATCTGGGTTGGTTAGTTGTTTTCAGATTATCTGGCGCCGTCAGCAACACGAGGGCTATAATGCGCCGAAATATTCGTTATTAAATAAGCCAACATACATTTACAAACACCCATGCCTAACACAGGACTCGAACACGCAACCTCGCAGTCTAGAAACTAGCACGCTAATCACTATACCGTTTGGTCGGCTTGAATATCTGGGATACCATTGTATCGATCCATGGGAACTGTCAAATGTTCCAATCAGGTCTATACTGAAATTAATTTCGGCAAACCAGTCTTCTTTAGATTAAATAGGGGGTTTCAGTACAATAGACTTCGGTCGCTGTGGTGGTAGTCAGTAGAGTCGCCCCCATTCATAAGTCATGTCATAAACTCATATACATTTCCAATTTCGTAGCTCAAACTAATAGCAAGAGGTAGATCTTTTTACAGGCGCATGCGCACCAGATAAACCCAGTAAATCCTCAGTTACACCATGTGACACAACAATATAGAGAATGAAATTCCCAGAACACTGCAAACAAGTGCAGAGCAATGTGAAACCCTCACATCTCACTTCCTGTCAGATACAGTATGAAATAGTTAGAAAATGTGCACTTTTCTTCAAAAAAACTTTTCTTATTGAACCCAGTATAGTACGAGTAGAAAAACAATATGGACAAATAATTATATTTCCAATGCCGAGTAAAAATTGCCAATTTTAACTAAATTTTCAAAATTCAAATGCGATGGGGGCAGAAGATATTATCCAATCAAAAAAATATTTTACACAGTGTTTATCGAGTCCAAAGAGAACCCTTTCCGCACTATTAGAATAGAGATTTTAAAAAAAAGTGTTTTTCGGCCCACCCTAATGTACACACTCCAAATATTATAAAATAGGCCAAAAAGTGATTTTAGTTTTTTTGCTTTAAAATAATTTCTAGATGGAATTTTTGCAAGAAATAGTATCATTTTAAAGCTATTATTTTATTAGATTAAAGTACTACTTTATTCTGAAAATAAATTTGAAAATTTTAATCTCCTTATTTTAAGAATCATCTTTTTTGACACATGGAACTTCACATTTAAATAGTGATAGCTGAAATTTGAAATCTTTTTGAAAAATGATTAAAGAATTAAAATCCGCATTAATTATTAGATGTTTTGAACCTCAATTAAAAATGATGGAGAAAGAAAATAAATTTTGCCAGATTTTTAAAAACAAAAGTTTTTTAGAATTTTTTTTTTTTTTTTTTTTTCCAAGTTAAAAAAATTATATTTATTAAAAAAACTATTTGTTCTAGAAACTTGATAAAGTGTCAAAACATTAAGAATAATATTACGAACAATTTCCAACCATAATTTTTTTTTTTTTGGACCAATGCAATTTGAGTAATCACTATTCAAAAATATGCTAATTAGCTAATTACTAGATTAATTAGCTAACTAATTACTAAATGTTAATTAGCTAATTAATTTTTTAATAAAATTAAACTTATTTTAATGCAAACATCTTTAATTATGTACCTTCATTTTTTTGCACTTCTTAGTGCAAAAAAAATCAGATTTTTAAAATAATTTAAAAAAAAAAAGTTCAGGTGTGTATGTACACTAGGGTGATCCTTATTTTTTGACTTTCAAATTTCTTTTAATGTTTTAATATTAAACACATAATATTTTAATATTTTGAGGGATAAATGTTAACTCGAAATATAACCACAAACCAGAGAGAACATGCTATGTGGTATTTTCCCTCACGTTCTAACATAATTTAGTTCACTTTTAAAGCTCAGGTATATTGTAGGTAAATGAATGACCATCTCACAAGTGAGTTTTCATACGCACCAATTGTTTCAGAGTTATCTTTGATTAAAATCACCTTATTCTATATTGGTGTACAGTAGAGGATTTTTTCTAAGCCATAGTCATCTCAATTGAACTTAGAGATGGTCGTTATTTTATATCTGTGATATTTCAAAATACATTACTTGCAACGCACATTATGTTTGCTTTGAAAATAAGATATTTAACTGTAATAAAGAAAATTATTTGAATGTGAGACACATATTTGCAAGTTTTAATCTTGTTATAGTTAAAATAATAAAATAAATTTTTATACATAGTAAAAATGTACATCATATGAACTTTAAAATATTTATCATTTTAGATTAGAAAATTATAGTTTGTATCATTCAAAAATTTGAATCTGTCTAAGGAACTTAAATGGGCTTTTTAAATGTATCGCCCACTTTTGGAAAGCAAACATTTCTTATGAAAAAGTCTACAATAATTTTTTTAAAAAATAAAATCTTTGTGTAGTAAATTAAACTAGAAAGAAAATTAAAGTTAATAAAAAAAAATACAACTTAATTAGAAAAAAATTAATTTAATAAATTAAATTTATTTAAAAAAACAAGTGTGTTTTGCGATGTATGGACAGTCGATGCAAAGAGTACTGTGGTGGTGCAAGCTATTGGTATAACATTTCAACTCCATCGGCGTTAGATGACCTGACGAGGTCTCGTGCGTTGCGTAGCAACAGCGAAATAACTTTCTTTTGCGAGCAGTTTTATTTAGAGCTTTATTCCATGAATATTTTCTTAGCATGTTGTATCGTTGGAGTTTATTTACTTAATTAAAGTCTAATAAATTTGTGTTAAATTAAAATGGAGTCAGATTATTAAACCAAGGATCACAACATTGCTAAAGTACTCTAATATACATAAAAATACCTCTGAAAACATCAACTTTTTGTTGAATGAACGTTATATTACCTTTACTTGTTAAATTGTATCAATATTTTGCATCTTTCTTTTTTATTTAAGGGAAAATCAATTTTGGACTATTTTCATTCGTTTTTACCAATTCTTTGTCCATTTTTAGCATTTTCAATATCAATGTGGAAGGGATTAATATAAACTTATTTTAATAAAACTTAATACATTATCAAAATTGGTCAAAAGAAAAAAATTCAGGAGTGTGCAATCATATTCGAAGAAATTTAAATTTTTCAAAACATTTAAATTTTTATCACCTTTTTAACCACTTCAAGCTTGTTGCGGTACATGTTAATATCAATTTATCGGAATAAAATTTGGCACACTGTCAAAATAGGTCAAAAGGGAAAAAATTAGGGGGTGAGAGTTAAAATCTGAAGAAATTTCATTTTTGACCCCATATAAGGACCACCCTAATGTACACATTAGTCTCTAAAAAATTGTTAGGCTTTCTTTAATAAAAATTCAAATTTTATTGTGTCAAAGTATATACAAATGATCATGTGTTTCCATGAATCTGCATTGTTTTATTTAACTGCAAATTAAAAATTATATTTGTTAATTTTATTCCTACAGTTTTGAGGAAGAAAGAACAGAACAAAATATAATCAGTTTCTTTATTACATTAAGCACATTATAACAATTTTTAAGAAGAAAAAGTTTTAATATTCTTACCGTTGCATCATCGGACCCAGTAGCAATAGCATCACCACTGGGATAAAATTTAACAGAATTTATATCAGACTCGTGTCCTTCAAACTGCTGGACGCAGTGTCCTGTCCTCATGTCCCAAACTAAAGCTTGTCGGTCACATCCCTAGGAAACCATAAATGTCTTAAAATATATATGATGCAATATATTTTATATTGTTATGAACTAAATCATATTATTAAAATCAAAACAAATTCCAGTTAATTTAGCACTATTTTGTTGAGGATTAAACAAAATGCAGGGGGTGCAGTGATTTTTCTAAAAAAAAATAGATAAGAATTTTAGGGATAATTCCAAAAATTTCAGGAACATTTTAAAGATAATTCCTAAAAAAATAAAGGTAATTAAAAGAATTTAGAGGTAATTTTTAAAATTTAAGGGTAAGTAAAAAAATGTAGGGATAATTTAAAAAAATGTAGGGATAATTTGAAAAAATGTAGGGATAATTCTAAAAAATGTAGGGAAAATTCCAAAAATTTATGGATAATCCTAAAAATTTATAGATATATCTAAAAATGTATTGATATTTCTTTTAAAGCTAACATAGGTTACTACTACATCAATTTTTTTCAAAGCATGTTTCCATACTGGCAGAAAACTGCCAATTTTCAAAAGATTTAATTACTAATAGTTAAAATCTCAGAAAATATTTTTTTTTTCTAGAAGAATTTCTGGGTTCTTGGCGGGTTTCGAAGGAAAATCGGGGAATTTGAGGTTTTTAATTTTTTAAAAGAATTATCGAAAAATTTAAGTACAATTTTAGGAATATTAAGGCGAAATAAAAATTTAAGTACAATTTTAGGAATATTAAGGCGAAATAAAAATTTAAGAAATATTAAGAATTTTTGGTTGAATGCGACCCCTAAAAGAGGCCTATAATCTAGAAGGTAATATTATAGATGGGCTAAATGTGAGGATTTTGTGCAGAAAGTAAATCAGATTCAGTTTTGGACTAGTAAAAGTTATTTATTTTATCACAGCACTACTGCTATTAACATATGCTTTCTGATCTCCGAGTAGTTTATTGGCTCACAATTATTATTCAAAAGTTCAGACCCAAAATTCAAACATGTGGAGGGTGGTAAATTTACTTAAACTGTTTCGAGTCAAATTTCAGAAGTTCTAATTAAACCATCTCTGGCTGCATACAGTTATTGAAGCTTGTGAATGATGAAGATTATTTTGTTGCTCATGTAAACATTTAATTTAATTACACCCAATAACCATTAGAATCCGGATTCATTCCAGGCAAGAACTTCAGAAATTTGATTTGAAACAACAGTTGAAATAAATTTCACAACCTTAAAATGTCTTCTGAAAAAGCCAATGTTATTTGCTAGACTTTGTAAGACATGCTACAACTGTGGGTTCACATGATCTTTATAAGTCCTTAAGAATTCATTATTTTTTATGGTCCTTTGTAAGGAAGGGCCCTTAAAGGCTTGTGGGTGACATTATTAATATTGTAAATGTAATATATGTGTATACTAATATTTAACAATATACATTAATTAATATTGGCATGATATTAATACGTTTGAAAATATTTTGCCATGTTAATCATATTTTGAACAAATATCAGATTAATTGCAAAAAATTTTATTTCTGAATAATAATAAAAAAAAAAAAAAAAAAAAAAAAATCTGGACTATTTTGATCTCTTTGTATAACATTTGCTTAAAATAATTTTCAACCATTTATCAATTATGTTATGCATGCAGTAACATTTTATCATAAGTGTGATAAATCTATACTTTTTTTAGAACACAAACTACTCTTTTTTCTTCTTTTTTTTTTAACAAATTTATTTTTTAACATCTGAAGTCATAGTTTTAAATTTATAGAATTCTTTTTTCTAATATTTTCACTTTTACCATGTATATAATAAAGAATTTAAATGTTAAGAGGGTTTTTTTAGTACAATCATCAACTACAGATGTATCAAGTATTATCAACTACAAGTTATATAAAGTATTATTAAATAAAAATTTCACTAAATAAAACTAAACATATGTTTTACAAAAAATTACCAAATATTTGGTTTCACAAAGTATTACCCAATACAAGTTTATTAAAAATATTACCAAATATAAGTTGTAAAAGTTACAGGGTGTACATAAATGAATATCCAATTTTTCAGGGCTATGAAACAAAGCAAAGTATAACCTTGTTATAAATCATGAATAAAAAATAACAGTCGAAGGTTTAGATTCAACACAGTTATAAGTATTCAATGTGAATGGCTCATTGATGTTCGATTTCCGATGAACAACAAGGTTGTACTCCCCCCCCCCCCCTTTAATAGCCCCACAAAGTTAGGATATTCTCATTTATGTACACCCTGTATTATCAAATACAATAAAAACTCTTAAGAAGCAAACACAACTCACTGCAGAGACGAAGATATTGCCTGTTTCAGAGGGCGAGAGATCGAGAGCCATGACATCTCCCGTATGCCCATGGAAACTTTGAATTAAGTGAGTACATTCAACATCCCATAAAGCACAGGTGCTATCGCCACTCCCAGTAAGAATCTGAAAAAAAAATATATAATAGTAACACTACAATATTTCAACACTATGACTATTTAATTTTCATTCATATAGTATTGTTATGAATTTTTCCACTGAGGCAATGATGGCACAGTTTTTAAGATGAAACTTATATTTATTCACTCTTCACAGGCACAAAATTTATTCAAAGACAACAGTGTAATCAATCTCAAGCTTCAACACAAGCTTCAACAAAAACAACTTCGAATACAGCGATTATACAAGCTCACTCCAATAGGTAAACAAAGCGAACAGCTTTCATCAAAGTCCGAAGTCAATCTGAAAACTTTCCCGATCTTCGGTCTTTATATAGCAGGCGCGTGAGAACATTCCCGAAATTTCCAGCCAATTCATCGAAAAAGAAACATTTCGAAATTTCTCGATTGCTTTAGGTGTTGCCACCTTTTTCTAACTTGTATAATCGCTGTTAATAAATAAAATAAAATAAATTACAATAGAATTTTAAAATAATACGTCACTATTTAACACTATATACAGACAATTTGTGCAACAGTATTGAACACTATAGTATACGTATACTGTTGGGGATGGTGACAGTATTTGGGAGAAGCAACAACACCAGCTGTGCAATTAGTTTATTAAATAATCATTAAACCACCACAGACATCAAAACACAGGAACACACACATAAGACTGAACTGTCAGAGGTGAATGAATGAATAGAATAGCATACAGGCTAGAACAACATTTATATAAGCCAGCCACAAGGTGGCGCTGCAAGGCAGGGACAGTCCACACACAAGTAAAGGGGTGTAAATGAGTGACAGGGTATAACAATATCCCAACATATACATTGTATCATATTTGTGTGTGTAAGGCTGCGCATAGAAACTGACCAATTTTTTTAATTATGGATATCTTAGAAGCAAGCTTAACACATTGAGTGCCACATCAGTCATTGGTGACTGACAGTGTAAAATATGATATAAAACTAAAACAAATTACATTGTATTAAGTAATTACTGAAAATTTATTTAAAATTTACTTAATTTTTATTACAAGATTGTACAACACGAACACTTCTAAGCAACAAGTGGATTGATGGGGATTTCCTTAAAAATACATGTGGTGCTCAACGTGTTTACAATCTTTATCATGTTGTGATCACTTCAAAACCCTTAAACTTCCCTTCAACACAGGGCGATAACTTTTGTCTAATAGTTATAGTTTAAGCCCAGCATGCTGGATGCCTCGGAATCGATAACCCGTCACGTCCTTACGTTCTCCACAATCACATATTAAGAGTAAAAGAAATGCTTTCAATTAATCATAAAAAACATAATAAAGTGACACTACATATCTCTATTCAGAGTTAGGTAATTTTCTGAACAACAAACATGACTGTATTTGTGTTTTCCTAACCCTCCATTTACTTTACCTTTTAACAACACTTAGGCTTAAGGAAAAATAGCGTTAATTATTCAAAGAAAATTCTCTTTTGTTGGTTCAGATTTACTGTTCAGTGTCGGTTGGATTGGCGGCGAAAAGTGGGAGATTTAGAGCCGAATGTGAAGAACCGGGACCTTGGTTTTCCGGAAACCCTAGTAACTATTTGGATTTGACATCACAAAGTATTTTCAATTTTGGCGACTTTTATGAAAAAATCGTGGCTAATATTCCGAATCTGGTACGAATTCTGCGCCAAGGTGATTTTTGCCAAAAAAATGGCAGCCCCGTCACTTTTTTAAGAGCAAGAGAACTAACTACCTATGGTTGCCCTAATTAGGCGGCGTTTGATGTAAACAATTTGTGGCGCAAAATCCGTATCGAATTTGGAATAAAAAAATCGTCATCCGACATCATACAGTAAATCTTAACCCTTTTGTTTCCTTCATCAATTATTGATTGAGCACTCAAAATGTTCTTTAGTACCCCTACAAGTTAATCACAAGTCTTTTTTATCCGTTTTTCTTGAGGCAGAGTTTTGTTGCTGCATCTCTCTCTGTATTATGACCAATTAATTTACTACAGTGGAGAAGAAAACAAATCAGAAATTCAAGACCGAGCGCTATGGAAAAGTTCACAAGTTTACATTTTACAACTCCCGCCGGTCCAGTAGAGTTGAATTGTAGATTATGTAGCACGTGACGTCACAAGAGATAAAACGCCGACGTTACAAACATCGCTTTTATCAGGTCTTTTTCACCTACGATCGCGCCAAGATTCCGAAATATAAAAAATGGCAACGAACAGTGCCGTTATTACGAATTCGAAGAAAATATAGATCGAATCAATATAGAAATCTAGGATTTATAGGACAATTGTAAAATATAGGACGTTTTTGAAATTTTTTTTACAAATATAGGATTTATAGGACATATAGGACGTCTGCGAACCCTGTATATATAAGACAAAGGCCTCACTCACACATCACTAATTCTCCTATATTCCACATAGTCACAACTCTAAAAATTGGTACAAATATCAACAATGGTAAAAAATAGAAAAAGTAAGCTATTCCGATCACAATTAACCGATTCTAAGGGGTCAAAAAGATGTTAAACGTTTCGAATGAGGGATATTCAAATGTTCCACTTCCCATATGGTCATAACTCTGAAAATTGGTACAAATATCAACAAGGAAAAACATAGAAAAATTAAGCTGCTCCGATCTCGATTAACCCACTTTAAGGGGTGGAAAAGAGGCAAAACCATCCAAACGAGGGATATCCGAATGTCCCACTTTCAATGTAGTCACAATTCTGATACTTATGCAAATGTTAAGAAGGGCAAATTTGGAAAAAAATAAGTTATTCCAATATTGATTAATGAATTGCTAAGTTATGAAAAGTGCTAGCAACATTGAAACTAAACGAGGGTCTCACTTCCAATACAGTTACAACTTTGAAATTTAGAACTAAGAGCAAACATAAACACAAAAAACTATAATAATCCCAATTAACTAATTAAAAAGGGTCAAAAAGGGGTTAAACATTCTAAATGAGGGATACTGAAATGTCTCATTTCCAATATATTCACGATTATAAATTTTGGAAAAAATTTCAACAAGGGTAAGCAAATATAAAATAAGGTATTCCTATTTTGATAAATAAATGTGTCGAGTTCGAAACGGGATCAAACTTTGGAAGGGTGGAATACAGGAATATCTTTTGATTGCTAAAATGCACATGATAACATTTTGTAGAGAAGCTCGGGTATTCAGCTAGTTGAACGTATAATTTTTAAATAAATACAATTTAAAATAGTTAACACGATAGAAATGAAAAGAGAAAAAAAAAATTTCATTCACATAATATAATGAAAATAATTTATTTGGGAGCTGAAATATGCATTAATTTGCTCTATTTAGATTTCAAAGCTCAAAACCAAGAACATCGCTGTTGTACATAAGAACTATTTTTTAAATTAAAATTTAAAAGTAACATAAAAAGTGTCATGACAAAAGAATGAGCTTCGTTTTAAACAATAAAGTAATTGATAAATAAAACCCTTCCAGCGAAAAAATACAAAAAGTTTTAAAACACAAACACATTAGGTTTCGAGCTAGAATCCACCTAAATAAATAGAGATGATAAATGGCTCACTTGCTGGTCTGAGTTAGGAAACAAACAGCAGGACATATAACTTGTATGTGTGCCTACAGCTTTCTTTTTGGTGGAGACGTCGTCTTCGAAGCTAAGAGGATAGACTGTTATTTTGTTGTCCAGACCCCTAGAATAAAACTTCATTCAATATCTAGGCAAATTTTAAATGAAAACTATAAAACAATTTCGGTATATTAAATATTAAGCACAAAAGTTTTATTTTAATATAAAAAAAAAAGATGATTGACTTATCCAAGAAAAGGAATCAAAAGGAATTTTAATTACTATGGAAAATGAGTTTCATACATTGACCCTCACTTTGATATGTTTATCAAACTGTTACATCATTCATTTGTTATTATCAAAATATGTACTGCATAAATAATACATATGAAATATGTAAATTCAATATATTAAGTTGTCCTTATTCCCTGGACAACTAACGTAAAAATGAGTGGAATAAATTTCTAGAAATCTTTGTATTTAAATTTTTAATTCCATAACAACCTAACTCATAGATTATTTTTTCATGAGTTATTTAGAAAGTTACAAATCATTCAGCATAAACAAGCTATTCTCATAATTTTTAAAACTTTTTTTTCTTAAAACAGAATGTAGTGACATTGGTTGTTCTAGTCAAACCTTGATTGTACAAATTCTTCAGATAATTTGAAGAAAATCTTTTTTCTTCAACAATAACTTCCTGCAAGTCTGAGGCATAAACAGGCTATTCTCATAATTTTTAAAACTTTCTTTTCTTAAAACAGAATGTAGTGACATTGGTTGTTCTAGTCAAACCTTGATTGCGCAAATTCTTCAGATAACCTTGAAGAAAATCTTTTTTCTTCAACAATAACTTCCTTCAAGTCTGTGTTATGAAATAATTCTGCAACTTTAATTCCTCGAATTAAGATAAAACAAAGAGCACCGAAGAGTAGGATTTTTTCCCAGAGTAATAGTGACTTTTCCCAGGTTTTAGAGATTTTTCTTTTTTTCCCCCGAGAATTCCCCCAGATTTTAAGGCTGATTTAATTTCCATGAATTTCCCCCGAGGCGTACGAACCCTGTTGTGTAAAAAAAATGACTTGATGTTTGCTAATATTTTCTATGCAATAAATGATTGATAGTCAGTCATATCTCTTGGATAAGAGATATTAAAAGAATGTTTGTGTAAAAGGGAAGAGTTAAGCGTTCAATTGAAAAGCACTTTACTGAAAAGAACCTTACCCACAGGCTACCATATTTCCTGAAGGAGCATAAGCACAAGCCATAACCCATGTTGTAGGCATTGTAATAGCATGTTCCTAAAACATAAAAAGCAGATTATACAAGGTTAAAGGGCTATAGAATTGATGAACATAAATACAACATGTTGCAAACACACAAACATGTAGCATGCCATTTTTAAGCCTTTTTACTGTAAATACATAAATGAACACAAACTGCTAATTGCAGAATAAATACACATATGAGGTACTGTGACACAAGGAAAATTGTTGTGTTAGTTGGGCAATTTAGTATGTACTACAATATGAACCACAGCATACAATACAATATGAACCACAGCATACAATATGAACCACAGCATACAAAACAATATTAAATCAGATGAAAATTCATTTGTAATATAAAAATAAAACATAGCGATACAAAATTAAAGCAATTATCACATAAAAATTAAATATTAGAAAAAGCAGTTTTTAAATATTTGAGTCAATTTAAAAGTAAAAATGAGACTGCACATTCAGTAAAAAGATTATAATATAAGCTCTTGAAAGAATACGCTTGAAATACACACCTTATTTGTTGTAAATGCATCCCATATTATCATTTTTCCATCCTATAATCAGAAAAAAATATTAAAAAAATTTAAAGATTGATCTTGTTCATATAAAAATATACAAAAATTATTAACGAAATAAACTCAATTATACAAATACATTTGGAATTTTAAAAGTGATATTTAGTTAGATTAGAATTACTCTAAATTTAATCAAACATAATAAGAAGTGAAAAAAGACTAAATATATAGCGACAGCTTTGAGATGACTTTTGGAGTTGAATCAAAACTTTACATTTTTCTGATCCATCTATTGATAAAAATAATTTTTTACTTTTGTTTTAAAATTTTGCCAAGCACTCTCTTCATTTCTTTATTCAGATCTTCAAATTGAAAACATTTAAGTAACACTAAAACTAATATTTACTCTAAAATTATATAAAATCGCAAAAAGGATATTTTATTGAACATGATAGTTACACACAAACAGTAAATTTTTTTTTCCTGTCTATACTAAACTCTAACCTAACATCACTAGGCGGTAGATCTTCACCGTGCTCACAGGAAATTCATCCATTTTGGCGGCAAGGAGGTATAATGCTCGCCAAACCGTATAGCCTTTTCTTCTCAACAGGGTTGCTGGACTAAGTTTCCCAGCGTGCCTTCACACAGCCAACATGGATTAATTTCCTATGAGCACAGTGAAGATCTACCGTCTAAGTGATGTTAAGTTAAGGTGAAGTTTAATATAGCAATTCCAGTATTGACAACCCCAGAAAGTTAATATTGTACATGATGGACAGTTCCCACATTTTTTAAAAACTAGGGAAATTAGTATATATTTAAAAATAATTTCTTTTGATTCCAAATATTTAAACAAAAGTTCTTTAAAAGAAATTAGTCATTTAAATATTAAGAAAAGAAAATGCCTCAAAACCAGTCTGATCAAAACACTCAACAAAATCCATGAAGTCAAGAAATCCTTCCGTTTCTATGGTTAGCGCGAGGTTTCTGCAAAATAGTTGGCATAGAAATAGTTGGTGTTGGTAGATCATTGCCATATCCCTAACAGGTTGGCGCGATTTGTGAGAAACTTGCAAAACTGGTTTCCACTGCTGCATTTCAAGCCAAGATGTTTGGGAAATCTTGACTTCACATTCGATTCGAGCCAAGTGAATTGTTTTCTCGTCAACGTCTAACAAGGGAACTTTGATAGCAAATTTAAAAAAAAGAAAAAGCGCATTGAGCAGAAATTTTTGTGTTTATGGCCTTTTTGAAACATTTAGAATTAAATAAAAAAAAATTTAAATGCGGGAATTGTCCATTGCTGCCACAGAATTTGGCACAGAAGCCAAGTTGTTGACTTCCGAAAGTTACCATGAATATTCTCACATTCAAACATTAAAAGCACCTCAATTTGAAATTTGTGTATTTGAAATTATATAATACTACTAGTCTTATGAAGACCTTCAAACTGATGTAATGCATGTCTTTCATTTAAAATTCAAGCTTAATGAATTACAAATTCACTTCAATCATGTTAAATTTATCAGGTATCGAACGCATTGATGAACCTTTCATTCGATATATTGCATGTTTGTAGCATTTGTAGTTTTGTAAGGGGGTGTTGCAGTAGTACAGTAAAGTATAGAAGCTTAAATAAAACTGTTTCTTGAACAAAAGACCTTTTTCTGTCAAGGTGCAAAATCATCACATATCATATGTAGTTCAAGTGATGCATGAAAATCTACAGGTAATAATAAAACTACCTGTGGCTGTGTGGCTGTATCCTTGCTCCTTTATAGAAAATGACTTCCAATATACATAACACTTTAAAATTTTAAATCTAAGTACCTTTAGTTTTATTAATTGTGCATTTGACAAACAAATGTAAAAATGCCTTTTTTCAATTAAGTTTTTTAATTCTTTCAATTTTTTTTTTATATATATATATAAAGGGACTTCCAATAGGTGTAGGTAGAGCTCTAAATTAATAAAGTAGTTATGGCCTTAAGATTTTTAAAACTGAAGAGTAGTAATGGCCTTATAATTCTCATTCGCACAAACTAAATGTTAAAATGGGGGGAGGGGGTTTTGTTTTTTGTAAGAGACCAAAAACCCCAGTTTTTTTTGCTTTAAACAGGTTGTTTTGGGTTTAAACCGGGTTTTTTTAAAAAAAAATCCTTTCCTAATTACAAGTATACATATTTATAAATAAAATGCGATATTAACTACAAAAAGTAATGTTCAAATAACCAATAATATTCCTTCTGAAAATAATTTAAACTAAGTAGTTTAGTAAACTAAGTAACAATTACAACTTATGTGGACATTCAAATCATATTAAAATTTTAATATTATACTCAGAGAAACAATTTTTTTTCATTCAATGTATATACGATATAATACAATAGCAATTGTTTACTGCATAATACATGGAATATTGCTCTTAGATTCATCAGTAATGGTGATAAGTTGAACAAAATCATATTTTTAAGGTTTAGAAATAAGTTCTTAAAGCACAAAACCTCTATTTCAGAAAAAAATTTAAAATGCAGCATTTCAGAAACAAATTTTAAATGCATTAATAAATCCATTAGATTAATATAAAAACTTATTGTTGATACTTATAAAATTATTAGCAAAAACTTTCAAAGTATCTTTAAATAAGTGTAGAACTTTGGAATTTTAAACGTAAGTCGTTTTGGTCTTATAATTTTAATTTTCCCAAACAGATTGTTTAAACATAACACTATGCTTGCGTAATAACACTTTTAACAAGCTTAGCTTTGCTTGGCAATAAACTAGACCAGAAAATTGAAATTTTCAAACAGTAGCCAGTAGACACTTTTAGTTTAGTAGCCACTTCATTACTAACTTTTTATCTGACCAGTAGCCCAGCCAGGAGAGATTGGGGTAACCCTCTCCCCCAGGGAAGAAAAATGAGCATTAAAGAAAGAAAATATTTGAATTTTACATTGCCAGAGGCCTCCACAAACCTTTTTAAAAAGTGAGATTTTCATTGATTTGATAATTTTACGGAAATCCTACATTCGGTAAAAATGTTTTTAAAAAACCCTGAAAGGTGGCCAGTTGAATAGTTTATTTATTCGCTTCATCACGCCATTTAATCGGCCCGTGGCGAACATATATTTTCAGACCTATAACACTTTAAATCCCAACCCGCCCTATACCGCCTTGTAGAGAAATTCCCAGCTAGTCTCCTTTCGGGCGGGTGCAGGGGTAAACGTATATTTCCAAGTGAGGGGAACTGCCCTGCCTTAGTTGTTTAAAGCGTGACGGTCCTCAACAATAGGCTATTGTGGGGCATGTAGAGGGGAGACATGGATTTAAAGTACTCAATGTCAAACTGCCCCACCCTTTGGACATGGAGTAAGATAGTCAGGGACTTTTCTTCTATGCGAATCTTGTCATGTACTTAGCGGTGGCGTTTGTTTCATTGATAAGACGCCAACTAAATTCTCTGACATATCAAGCAGATGACCCAACGCACACCCCTATTGCAGGCTGTATACATATAGTAATGATCTTTTAATGGTCGACAGTGACCCCCCACAGCAATCCCAGGAGTGGCAGACAGGAGAACGAGTCGGGCGAGTTCATTTCCAGTTTTTATGAGTGGAAAGTCATCGGGGTTTTGTGAAACCCACAACGCTGACTCCATGGGAATTAAAGGGATAATGAACCTTACAGCGAACCAAGTGAGCCTGTTTCGCAAATGTTAAAAGCAGAGACCTATACAGAATGATTGGTCTAGTACAACTAGTATTTTATAAACACAAAAAAAAACAATAAATGAGGAATAAAATTTATTTACCTGTGAAGAACTAACAATATGCCTTTTGTCCAATGACCAATCAGAACAGAGAACTTTTCCTTGGTGACCTTTTAAAATTCTTCGTGGTTTAATGTTCACATTCTGTATGGATTCTAATCTCTCTGCAACTTTAGACACTAAAAATATTTAAACATTGCAATTTTTATTTAAAAGTAGAATTTTTATTTTTTAGCATTTTTTTTTTATGTTTACAATTACACTGGAAATTTATAATACTGTAAAATTGATAAAATGAATGATGAGTTTTGATATAATGTACGTCAAGATAAGAACTTTTCACAACCTACAACCTTTGCAAAATTTTCTAAAATTTGAATGAATCAACTTTAAACTTGATTTTTTAGGCTTTACCATTGCCAGATAAGAAATAGTGTTTAATTTAATTTAAATTTAACAACATTTGCTGTGGCATATCACGGGGAGTATTCTGACTAAAGAACTTTGTCTATCTTCTAAAATTTGTGCATTTTCTATTATTTTCCAAATCAGATCAAATTCTGCTTCAAAACAGCGATTTTTTTCCCAATACATGCCTTGTATTAAGGCTGTAATACAAGTTTTTCCCCCCAAAAAAATTGGAAATAATCCAGGATTTTTAATGCATTCCTTTGATATTTATTTTTAAATACAAAACGGCCATTTAAAAACCAATTGGCAACAGGTAAATTACAAAAAACATTCCCCTAAATTCAATATGAAGATAACACGATTTCGCGTGTCTGAATAGAAATATCCTTTTTAAATGCTTAGAATAAACATTTTATGGTTATACACCTTTAACCAATCCTTTCAAATTCTTTTCTCTGTTCTGACAACTCAAAAATCTGGCAAAATATGCCTAATCAAAGTATGTACGAAATGGGCGTCCGTACTAATCATGCTCCACAGACGAATGATGTTCGTTATACGAGCATCCATTCCAGGATTTCAGTTCCTGGTTTGTGCGTTGCATGTTTGAACACGAATGTGCATGCGTGACATGCGATTTCAGTAGGGGTGATCCACATATTGAGTACTGTTTGAAGAGGGGGAAACAAAAGATTTGCGAATTCGTGAGGGAAGGAATTTTTTCTGAAAAAGGCAAGAAGGACGCTATTTTTAAAGAAAAAGGGAAGGCAGGGCGCGCGGCAACCCAAAAAACGCCTACGATGAACTCTGCAATTAATGTAATACCTCTTGTTGCAAGACTGATACATCAAGTCCATGGACACTTGGTCAGAGGTTTTTGTTGTTTAACAGTCCACCAAGTGACACAATAAATCCACTGTGATATTGAAATAAAGTCTGATGTAACCAATTTAGTTCCAATACATATTGTGCATTCCACTTTTCAATACAAGAATCCTATTTAATTATTTACATGCGAAATAAGTGCAACTGTAAAGATCATACTGTCTTGTCTGTGCTCAAGATAAAATTAGTAAGGAAAAATTGATTAAGCTTTGCTGTACAGTCCCCCTTGGCGACTTTTTGAAAGTTGGCGATTCAGAGCTGAATGTGTCAACCCGTCGCCAAGGTTTCCCCAATAACTCCAGTGACCATTGGATTTGGCAACACGGCCTGTTTTGACGCCTTTTTAGATTTGGCGACACAGCCTTTTGACGTAGTTTTCAATTTTGCGATTATTTTTAAAGTCGCCAAGAGGGACCATACAGTAAATTTTAATGAATAATTAATTATTTATTATTAGTTATTTAATTGATAATATTTGCTGCACAGATATCAATTTAGTAGCATGTTTATAAACCTAAAGTTCAAACAATAACAAAGAAATCGTCATGTCCATAGACGTCAATCCTTGGAATAACAATGGACGATCACTTTATACTATCAGATGATCTTGGCCAGTCATAACTTGCTTGTAATTGTTAAGTTCCAAGGGTTGCTTGTAATTGTTAAGTTCCAAGGGTTGCTTGTAATTGTTAAGTTCCAAGGGTTGCTTGTAATTGTTAAGTTCCAAGGGTTGGTTCTTTTCGGATAATTTGGCGCCGTCAGCAACACGAGGGCTGTAATGCGCCGAAACATTCGTCGTTTGACAAGCCAACATACATTTACAAACACCCATGCCTTACACCTGACTCGAACCCGCAACCTCGCGGTCTTGAAGCTAGTATGCTTACTACTATACCGTTTTTAAGTTCCGAGGGAGAAAAATTGTTCTAACATTCAATGATTTAAGCAATTTTTTCTCTCCTGTAGCTAAAATATTGCATTCTGTGGAGAATGACCCAAATACATTGCATAATTTATTAGAAGCAACTGTAAGGTATCAAGTTTAAGGTACAGAATTTTAAAACATTAATGCATACTAATCAAAAGATGCATGAATATGTTCTTATAAATAGAAACTCTTTGATAAAAAGAATCCTTTCTTAAATTTGTGTTGCATAGCTTAACTTTGAAACGAATCCATGTGTTTTAAATTTCTAAACTGCAACTAGTATTGATGGGACAAGGAAAATATCTACTTTTGCAAATATAATGATAAATTAAAATCGAGTACATTGAGATGCTAAAATGATGAAAAATATAAACATGTTTACCCTCTTGCAAAAATATTAAATATTTACGAAGTGTAAAGGTAAATACTTTCACATTCATGCAATATTTTCAATATGAAATGCGCACCTTAACACATAAATAAACAATCATGCGCACCTAAAACAAGGGATATTAAAATATTATTTCAAAAAGATTAATAAAAATATATTAAGGAGAAATTCTTACAAGCTACATCATTGAGCTTTTTTCTTTCTTCTTCTAAGCGGGATTTTAGAGTTTCGACTTCTTTACTCAAAGAATCTACAGATTCACCGGGATTGTCAACTTTTAAACCTCCATCGGAAGCCATTTTGGAAAACTACTTACAGGCTGACAGGAAAATAGAAGTGCAAGTGTTTTACTAGTTTTGGTTTTGTTTTCAAAATGATGCATTTATGAATCATAACAAATTTGACGTCACAAACCACTATTCTCCTTCAAGATGGTTACAGCATCATCATCAAAACTCCAGTAAAATGCAAACACACTGTTGTGATTAAAGCTAATAATTTCTGTTTAGTTTGTTTGTACACTCAACGACCTTTTTTTGTGCATTATAGCGACTAATTAGGCAGGGACCTCCAGCTTAACGTGGCCATCAGCCATACAGCCCTATAGCTATTAGGTTGGCTCAATAATTTCTGTTAAAAGATCAAACAATCGTTTTTATGATTGTCTGGTTTAATAGAATAGAATGCTAGATGTTAAAGTTAATTACTTGCATATGATCATATATAAATCGCTTGATTTTAAAATTGGATTTCTGAATTTTTTTTAAATTTACAGGAGGGATAAAACCTGTGGAACTATACACAACATCTAAATTAGGATTCAATGCACAGTACCAAAAAAAAAAAAAAAAAAGAACTATGGTTATATCTTCGGTTCTAATTAACGTTGAATCTTACGGTTTGCACAAAAATGTTTTGCTTACGATTTTCTATATATCTGATGCAATTTTTTTTCTTTAAGGGACCGTTTACTAAGTAAAAGTAACGCTATCTTCAAAAATTTCAATACGAACCCCTATTTTTTATCATTTCATTCGATTTAGCATACATCATTTACCCTATATACCAAATTTCAATGCATTATATTGAAAAACACGTCACTTATGAGCGAAAATGTTTCGACCATTTTTTGACCGATCTTCAGGGAGAATCTCCATAAAACGAAAGGTATTTTTAAGGTTCTATTTCACATCGGGAGAAACCGAACGGTCAGTGTGGCGTTTCACGACGTTAAAAAATACCAATATTAGTCTAAAACTGCATAGAAACTACTTAGATTTATAGTGTCATGTTTAAGATTAATACAAAAATAGCAAGTAAACGCAAAAGTAACATAATTTATTTACAACATTAAAAATATGCATTCTTCACACGAAATAAATAAAATATCGAAAACTGTAATTGCAGAAGTATAACGTATACTACTGATAATTAGAAAATTGATAAATATAAAATGTAGGCATTAGTAAACAGTATTCAGCAAAGCGTGATTATTTTACAGAAACATTTCGCTGTAAACACAAATGTAATTTGATCGTTGAAAGTATTTATAAAATAAAGAAATCACATGATTCAGTAAAATTTTTAAGGGATAACTTATTGAAATTGCTTAAAAAATGTTGTTTTAAATAAATGTAATTTAAGAAAGTAATATTTTTTTTAAAAAAAAGAACACTGTTGAAAACCACACAAAACATGTTCCACGATTTCAAACACGTTAGACAGATTAAAAAAATATATATAAAAAATAAAACTGCTTTGTTCGTATAAAATAATATTTCTTTTTGTAATTTCAAGAAATTCTGTTCCTATTCACCCCATTTTACGATAATTGAACGTTATGCGATTTTCCACACCTCTAAGTTTACCTTGAATTAATCTTTGATAGTTTTCAAAAGTCGTCTACTATACGGTCCCTTAAAGTGAGCGTTTTTTACATTTTCGCTAAAAGATCGAGAACTAAAAGTCAAAATGGAAAGAAAAAATTGTGGGGGGGGGGGGGTTCGACCATGATAAATCTAATGAAGGCAAAAAAAATATACGTTTCTATTAAAAAAAATAATTTAAAACTGTTTTATTAATTAATAATTAATTATTAAAAAATAAATTGATGCAAAAGTTTATTGCTATTTATGTTTGGCCATTTACAAACTATCTTTTGAAAAAAATTACTGAAATATATTAATTATTTGAGTATTTATGGCCAAAAAACCAACTTTTTTATTTAACATTAATTTATCATTTTCTTTTTATCATTTAAATTACAAACCATTCATTAGAAAATTACGAATTTTTGTATTTCGACATTTTTTTGGATGCTGAATCCAAATGGGGGATAATATTATGAGGTTGCTATTGAACTTTTTAAAGTTTGGTTCAGTTTTAATATGTAGATGACCCCTCATGACAAAATAAACTACATGTAATTATTAAAAACCTTCCACGATTTACAACGGTACCTTTTGTTTGTTATTTCAACAATTAGAGCACAAGATATAGCCATCGCTCTGATTTTTTTTTTTTTTGGGTGGGGGGGGGGGGTACTGTACCTCTATTGTATTACAGTAATACCAATTGAGGAGTTCAACTTTTTTTTTTTTACTTATTTATTTTTGAAAACCATTAAATTTAAATTTTGTAGAAAACTTGTGGATTTTGTAGAGAAATTTGTCATAATTGTTCTCCGGGTCTTCATTTTTTCAGTAGGCAATCTTAAAATTTATTTCTCTGTTTCTCAATCTAAATCATGCTATGGGTAACAAAAAAAATTCAAAGTTTGCAATAATGGATTGGCATGGTCTTGGGAATGTTCGAAATATCTATGGTCGTCAACTATGGTCTATGGTGTCTGAAGTTCTGGAAATTGAACACTAAATTTAAACATCCAATCATCACCCCCCCCCCCCTCTCTCTCCTCACATTTTTTTTATTCGTGACTAAATAGCAATTACAATAGATTGTAAATATTATAAAGATTTTTATTTTCAATTATCCATTTGTTAATATAGAGAAATAAAAGTATTGCTTTCGGGAGGGAACAAAAATTCGATTCCCCCTCCCTCCCTCCCGTTTCTAGACGTTTAATATTCAAAAAGTTTTTTTTAGAAAAAATGTCTGTGCGTAAGTGATCAGCATAAGTGTTGAAAGGATTGATCTACGATGTTTAAATTTTGCGTAAGGATTAGTGTTGGCCATGGGACCTGTCATCAAGGTTTTGGTCAAAATTGCGCATGAGCATAAGGTGAAAATTCACTTTAGAAAATTCATGTTTTTCAGCAATTGCCAAAAAACCAGTTTTAATGATTTTGATAAAAATCGCTGTGATAATGCATTGTAAGGTGTTCTAAACATCCCACCCTTCGAAATTTCAGTAGAAATGCTATATAAGAGGCATAAAAGTTGAAAAAAGAATTTCTTTAACACAGAGCTCTCTTTCTTTGAGCAGTCCCCATCAATGACTGTTTAACCTCTGTTACACCTACACTATCTTGCCAAAAGTATCCGGGCACCCCTTAAAAAAGTGGTTCTGGCGAGTGACGCAATTTGATACGTAATTGAAAGCTATAAAAGTGTTGGTAGTGGTTTGTCAGATTGTATTTATACGTTTGTGAGGCAATGAGTAAGTCAAAGGAGCTTAGTGAGTTTGATTGTGGCAGAATAGTGGGATGCCACCTTATTGTGGGAAATCAGTTCGTGAGATTGCGGACATTCTACAGAAGCCTAAATCCACTGTGAGTAATCTAATTGTGAAGTGGAAACGTCGAGGCAGTGAAACGGCAGAAAAACGAACCGGTAGGCCGAAAACACTTGGTGAACGCAGCCGCAGATCTCTGAAAAGGGTAATGAAACAAAATCGCAAGTCCACGTTGGTGGAAATTTCTCAGGAGTTCCAAAGTTCATCAGGCGTTAGGGTTAGCAGCAGGACTATAATGACTGGGTTTCTATAATGACTGCATGGTGCCGACTGTTAAGTTTGGCGCTGGAAGCATAATGGTGTGGGGGTGTTTCTCGTGGTTTGGGCTGGGTCCGTTAGTTCCTGTGGTTGGAAACATGAACTCTGAGATGTATGTGGACATTCTGGACAATGCTGCTCTCTCAACTCTATGGCAATATTTCGGGGAAGGCCCATTTCTCTTCCAGCAGGATAACTGCTCCATTCACACATCGAGGCTTGCACCAATGGCGGATTCAGCCAGGGGGCGCGGGGGGCGCGCGCCCCCTCCTCAGATTATTATTATTATTATTCTTTTTTTTTTTTTATAATTGGCACACAAAAAATTAAATTTTTTTTTTTTTTAATAAGTTCACTTAACGAGTATATTTCGACCTTCGTCTAATTTCCGAAAAAAGCCCCCCCCCCCTCCCCAAAAAAGAGTTTATTTTTGGTTCAAGGTTCTTTTTATAGCCCTCTCCCTTCCCATTCAAACGGACGTTAGAAGACTGTACAAGTAATCAAACCTCCACCCCCTTGACTTTGAAGACATCACAACACTTTACCATAGGAGTTGGAGTTGAGTTAGGTAAAAACTCTTTTACAAAATAATAATTGTTTACTTTTATTTTGTAACAATAAGGAGCCGAAACCAAAGCGAATTTTCCTCTCTGAACTTCTAACTTTTAGACGATCACAAGAGGGGGAAGGGAGGGGGAATACACCGGATGTCATCTTTCTCTCCTGATTTCGCACAAGGGATGGACGTGGGGAGGAATATCACTGGACACTGAATGAGATAACATCTCTACCCTTCTGGGTCTTTGTCCTTGAAGCCCTCTTTTAAATGGTTGTGGTGTGGTTTACTAGTTAGCACAAGGAAAAGAAATTTTTGAACGCGTGGTGAGAGTGTTGAGACTTATATTCGGTTTACAAACTGTACACTTCCGAAGTTAACCAAAGAGTAGGGTAGGTTGTAATACATAAATGCATCCAAGCGACAAAAAGTAAGTGGGAACACATTTTTTTAGCGTTTCTTTTTCTATTCTGAAATTATAAATACTATTTATTTGATTTAAAAATGAAAGCAATCGTTACGAGTAGTCAGAAAGAACTCCTTACTGGCGTGGAGGACTTTTTAAAAAGAATTGCTTTGTGTTTGGCACTCAAAAAATAGTTTAAAAAAGTTATTCTATAGCGATTTTTGGAAATGCACCTGTCATTACCCATTTTTGTCATATGCTTGGGAATACTTTTCTTCGAGAAAAGTAAGTTAATCTTTGTTGTTAGTGGCTTAATTTTTAAACCCTTTTTTAAATTAACTTCGATTTTGTGTGTCTGTGAGGAATAAATCCGTGGAGGACTAATTAATCCTCTTGTTATCAAATCTAACTAAAATAACTTGTTGTCAATAACAATAACCATGTTTTCGGACAAAAAAAAATTAATAATAAAAAATAAAAAAAATAAAAAAAGAATTAGTCAAAGAGACGGAATTGATGATTTTCTTCGCAGTGGTCATCAAACACCATGAAAATTGAATCTCAGATCAAAATAGCTTAAGTAAATTGCAATTGTACATAAAAATTGGCAAGGAATATAAAGGATACCATAAAAACTTTGTATTTATGGATTCATTTTTTTAAAATGAACTATTTGACCTACCACACTGGATCCCACTGACTTGCATTCCTTTAACTTAAAAAATTAACATAAAATTTTGTTACTCCTGGTTTCTATCGTTTGCTTTTTACTTTCTCCTTTATATCTACTTTTGATTTTGTTTATTTGTGGCGGGAAAATCTGTGGAAGGATAACTAACCCACTAGCTGCCATCCAATCAAGCTGAAACTTGGCAGATAGTCAACGAGAATTCATTCTATCAAGTTTCGGAGATTTTCACTAAAAGAAACTTTTACTCATGTTTCTATTAACACTATAAATCTTGGGTATGTATTAAATGATTTATATAAAAATTTTACTTTTATGAATAAATTATTTATACACGTAGGTGGCACATTTTTTTTTCACTGGACTACATAAGTGTAACATTGTATCTATGTAAAAAATGCTCTGATTGGCTGAAATAAAAGCCAGGAATTGGAAAAAAAGGATTTTCTATCAGAAAAGTTGAAAATAAAATAAAATTTTGAAGAACAAGAGTAGAAAATATGAAAATGAACTGTCAACAAGTGAGATTTATCAAGAAATATAAAACAATTTATATTCGATGCTATAGAGAACTTCTACCTATTAAAAAAATATTAGACTTTGACATATTTAAGCTAAATAATAAAGCAAGATTCGGCTCTTCTAATACACTAACATTTACATCGTGTAGTGTTTTTTCTTTCTTTATTAACTACTCTATTATAATTATCCATCGATGGATAAGTATAAGATAACTAAGTATAGTTTGCTAAATCAAAAAAAAAAAAGGAAGACTGGAATTTGTTTTGTGCTAATTATTCAATGTTTAAATTGTATTTTTTTTGCAATTGCCTTCGTAAAAATAATACTTATAATTATTAGTAAAACGTTCTCTTTGAAACACAATTTTTCCCCTGATTACTTTAGATTACTTGTGTAGCAATGGATTATCCAGTAAAACAAGGTATTTTTACTTACTAAGCTCACTGCATAAATGTGTTATGAATATGTTAAATTTTGATGTACAATTACTGATTTCCCTGTTTGATGTAAGTATAGTATAGGATTTATACTTAGTCAGTTAGTCACAAATAATAGTAGCAAGTTCCCACTTTCATTGGAATTTCTTCAGTATAATCTATACCTCTGGGGATGTAGCTTACAAAAATATTTAAAATGCACGATACATTTTTAATACAATTTGTTTTTAAAATAAAACAGATAATGAAAAAACAAAAGGGTAGTGTTAACGCGATAAGATACCTAACCGCTACCACGCTAACCTTACGCTAAAATAACAAGTCAGAAATGTGACGAAAGAGGTTGGGGGTCAATCAATGGCTATGGATTAACTTAAAGCATATTTTTTGAACATAGCTTTTTTTTTTGCTTTTTTTTTTTAATATTCAATTCTGTCCTGGCTAAGGCACAATCTTGCGCCCCCCCCTCAGGAAAATCCTAGATCCGCCACTGGCTTGCACAGACGTGGTTTGACGAAATGGGTGTTCAAAAACTGGACTGGGCTTCTCAGAGCCCCGATCTAAATTCCATAGAACACCTTTGGGACGAATTAGAGCGCAGATTACGTAGCCAGCCAAATCGATCATCTTCACTGCAAGCACTCACTTCAGCTGTGATGAACGCCTGGAAGGCAATTCCTATGGTCACCTATCAAAAATTGGTGGAAAGTCTTCCCAAACGTGTGCAGGCTGTCATCGATGCAAAAGGGGGACCAACATCATATTAATATGTGCCTCAGGACGCTCAAAGTCCATACCACTGGGTGTCCGGATACTTTTGGCCAGATAGTGTATAATGTAAAATGTATCGAAAAATAAAAAACATATCGCCAATTTTGCGGATATTTTTTTTTTTTTTTTTTTTTTTTTTTTTTTAGCTAATGGAACAATTATCGCCAAAAAATATTGCCAAACTGGCCATTTTTTTAAAAAAATTAACGCAAATATGAAAATGCAAACGATAAGTTACGCCGATCCAGGGCAAGTATTTAAACTCAGACCAGTATTATTTGCAATTAAAAGCAGTGCGACGTTCCACACCTTAATGTGTTTACTATTATGCCAAAGGAGCCTGCGAATTCTTTATCGAAGTCGGGCTAGAACTTTTGCTTAAAATTGTCACATGGCAGTCTTACCATATGGAACAAATTCATGATATTTGTATAAGATTTGAGAATCACAAAGACACCGAGAAAACCCCGATATTATTATTGATGAACATTCCAAAAGAGCACTTTATAAGTTGTTTTCAAACCTTTTACCGCCAAACACAAAAGTGCAATAATTGTAGATGAAGATTACTTCAAAACATTAAATGGGTTTGTAACTTGCATGTAGTTTTCGGAGTCATTAGATCATTCTTGGATATTAATAACAGCACTTTGTATTTCATACAGTATATGCCATATTATAACAAAAGCACTCATAAAATCCAAATGAAATTTTAAAAATTTTAAACAGCACATCGATAACTTTAACGAGATAATTAACTGCATTAGTTGATGACATGTTCAGCGATAAAAAAGCAAATAAACTTCGGTTAGAATGTGTTCACCCCTCCTCCCCACTTTTTTTGGAGCAAGAATAATGAAACTTTTGCCAGAATATACATGTTTTACTCAACTGCCATTAACATTTCAAAGTGCACCGCCGGTGTCGTTTAAATATTTGTGAGCTCTTGGAGCTTATAAATACTTTAGTTTTGGGGCTGGTAACCGTTGTTGATGCCAAATTAAAGTAATAAAATTTGCTACTTTCACAATTTGTAACGACGCGCTGACAATCTGACATTACTGTTGAATATAAATAAAATTAATATCTTCCTAGACTATCGTCACTTAAGTTCGCTATAAGGTTAGATTGCTCGAGATGATTTAATGTTACAAGAGAAACTAAAATTTCGGACTAAAGATAGTTACGAATCTCAACTGGTACAGGGAAACTTTTTCACAATTACAACTCGTATGGAAGAATACCTGGAAAATTCCTCTCAAGGCAGATTGACGAGAAAACATTTCACTCATTCAGTGGAACGACATTGATGAAAAAGCAAAATTTAATGAAATAAACATTAATCCGTCAATGCAGTTCATCTTCCGTCTGTCATATCGCCAGAAGCACAAACACACTGGCCAATCCAGATGTAGACCCTTGTAGACTGGCCGTTGCTACGGATCTTAGCCAATCTCCCTTAGTGCTGGGTAAAATATACTGGAAGTTTTGAAACGCTGATGCAGAGTAATTATACTGAAATGTATTTCTATAAGAAAAGACGGAGAAGTAAAAAAATATGTTTTTAATGGTCTTGATATGTTTATTTAATTTTAAAAAATCGAGCTTTTTGGAATGATGCTCGAGTTTCGGCATGGATTGGCCCAGAAACCTGTATTGGCCAATACCGCTGTGCTTCCTGGAATTGTCTTTATATCCAAAATAAGCCTTTCTATGCATTTTCTGTCTACTTTATTCGAATTTTTTGTGTCTCCTGCAAAATTGAAATAGCCATACGTAAACGTCATTATTCGATGAATGATAAAATCACAGCTGCTGTCGTGTCTATTGGTTTTTTAAAGTTTTCAAAAAGCTGATTATGGCAATGCTATGGATTTGCAATAGCAGGTGGACCACTTTTTCAGCAGCAATGCGATATCCTAAGCCCAACTCCTATTCCGGAAGAGGTCTCGGTATCATGCCCCCCCCCCCCCTTTCCCCTCCCTGACGCTCTATTCTAAAGTCTCTTTTCAAAGTGAGTAGACAAGACAGCGATTATGCCACATAATCTCGTTTCGATTGTCTTGCTGTCGGTTGATATTTTTCCGGTTTATCTCCCATTCGAGATGCAAATATAAGGCAGTTTTACCTTCAATAACTTACCTGAAAGACATTTCCAGTCTCTAATCCAACATATTCTACTCCTATCTCTCATAAATTAACTTAAGAGGAAGCCCTTAGTAAGGATCATTCCCTATACTCGCTATGTTACAATCTTCTAGTCCATCAGTACATTTAGAAACTACTTTAATTAAAACTTTGAAATTTGGTGACTAGGTACGAAAAAGATCACCTAATGAAATGACATAAATTGTTTTTATTTAATATATTGTTGCGTTGTACTGGTTCGAAAGATTTGACCCCAAAGCAGATCAAAACTTGCAGAAATTTATTCCAAAATAACTCTTCACAGTTCTCTTACAGCTCCAGAACTTCTCGCTCTAGTAGACACAATACAGCTCTTTTCACCTCAATAGAGCACAAAACAGCAGTTAAAAACTTGGCAAACAACTGCTAAATCGTCGCAAAAGACAATGCAATACAGTTCGCTCAGTATCTCCAGTCAACTAATTCAGTGACTCAAAATCCACTAACTCAAGTCAGTAATACAGCTCTCACAATGAACGTTGAGAGACAACTAACTCAGTGATTCAAAATCAACTAACTTCAGTCAACTAACGGACTCAAAATCCAAGAACTAACTTCAGTCAACTATCGGACTCAGCTAACAACTAGCTCCGTGACTCAAAATCAGTCAACAACTCAAGTCAACTAACTGCATCACCCGCTCTCCCTGAGCTTTTATAGGGTGACCTGAGAACATACGTGGACCTTCTTGAAACTCCCAGAGGTTTCTCGCCAAATTTGGCGACAAAAATTAGTCGCCAAAACCATCGCCAACTTGGCTCTATCTCGCCAATTTGGCGAGATTCCCATTACCATAATGTTAAATGCCCTGCCCCTTGAAACTCGCTTCCCAGAGTTACCTCTGTAAAACCCGTTATCAAGCATTGGGAGGTTCATTGCAGGGAAACAGATTAAAGGCGAACTATTGCACTGCCTAATGCAAAATGTACATAAATTTATCTATTTACAAAATTAACACTACGAAATATTTACAAATATACAAAAATTCGTAACAATATTATGAATGAAAATTAAAATAGAAACATATACAAAACCAGATGGAGTCACTGCATATGCATTAACCTAAGGATTTGAAATATAAAATAAAATATATTAGAAGGTATTTTCGAGTTTTTAATTTATGCCATTTCATCAAGGTGATCATTTTTGTACCTACTCACCAAATTTCAAGGTTTTTTACGAAGTAGTTTCTAAATGCACTGGACAAGAAGATTGTGTCATAACGAGTATAGAGAATGATTGTGACAAGGACTTCATTATTAATGGCAAAGAACACAACTTAGACTCATCCAAGACAACCTTTCGTTTTGTTCTTTTCTATCCTCTCATCACTCTGGCAATGACGTTTTCTTCATCAGTTGGAAGCTTTTGTTCCAAAGCTTTGTTTCGACAAAAGAAACAATTAGAGACCGTCTCTTCTAATTCTCCAACAGAGAGAGAGGAAAAAGAAGAAAACTTCTTAATGAAAAGGGGGAGAAATGGCGTATTTTTAAATCAACTTCGTCACAAAACTTTCCGCGACGAAAATAGAATTCTTCCCGCATCTGCAGGACTGGTTGTTTGGTGAAAAAGCATATACCACGGACATGGCGATCCCAGTTGGCGTTTCAGCGTGCTTTGTGACCCAATGATGTGACATATTACATATTTACAGGAACAATAACTGTGATAGTGATGCGTAAGGGAACGTGTTCTAATTTGAAAGCGAATTTCTTCGTATGGGTTCTGGTGATAGGATACTATGGTAAGTTATTCATCTATGTATCAACCATATGGACTTTCGTTCCGTATAAGACCATATTCCATTTTCGATTCCATTTAAATCTTGATGTTGACTCAAGAGACTATACTTTTAGTTGTAAATCATGTATCATTCTATTTTTAGTATTAAATATAGTTGTGATATTTTTAGTATTAAATATATTTGTGATATTTTTAGTATTAAATATATTTGTGATATTTTTAGTATTAAATATATTTGTGATATTTTTAGTATTAAATATTTTTGTGATATTTTTAGTATTAAATATATTTGTGATATTTTTAGTATTAAATATATTTGTGATATTTTTAGTATTAAATATATTTGTGATATTTTTAGTATTAAATATATTTGTGATATTTTTAGTATTAAATATATTTGTGATATTTTTAGTATTAAATATATTTGTGATATTTTTAGTATTAAATATATTTGTGATATTTTTAGTATTAAATATATTTGTGATATTTTTAGTATTAAATATACTTGTGATATTTTTAGTATTAAATATATTTGTGATATTTTTAGTATTAAATATATTTGTGATATTTTTAGTATTAAATATATTTGTGATATTTTTAGTATTAAATATATTTGTGATATTTTTAGTATTAAATATATTTGTGATATTTTTAGTATTAAATATATTTGTGATATTTTTAGTATTAAATATAGTTGTGATATTTTTAGTATTAAATATAGTTGTGATATTTTTAGTATTAAATATATTTGTGATATTTTTAGTATTAAATATATTTGTGATATTTTTAGTATTAAATATATTTGTGACATTTTTGGTATTAAATATATTTGTGATATTTTAAGTATTAAAATTTTAGTAATTGAAATATATTTTTAGTTTAACATTTTATAGCGGTTCTTGATATGATTAACGAATATCTCCCAAAGGATACGTCGACGGGCTTAATATGCGCAAAGGCGAGATTGAAAACATTGTCTTGTTTTCCATAAGACTCGCAAGACCTGTACCTAGGGTCCACGAATTTTGGGAGCCCCTAAAATGCCAGAAAAAAATAATCTGAATTACTGCGTAACTATCCAATGTTCGGTTCAGTGCCCTTGTTCAATGCCATAACATATCACAATATATTTTTTATAATTCATTAGTTAATAAAATTATTAATATCTCGACATAAGTTTAATCAAAAGATGGTAATCAAAACTGCTTTTAACTACTCGGCATAATGACTGAATTCCCCTTCTTATCATATATTCAGGTCAAATTGAAATTTAATCCTGATTACCCGGGTTATTTGACGATACCTCTTAAGACCAAGAATTAAGATTCTAATCACCCCAAGGTATTTATTCGTATAATTTGCTTCATTAATCGTTTATCAATAATGAACAATTATCTGACGCAAAATTAACAATAGCTTTAAAGCGTTATCTAGCTTTCAATGGGCGACGAACGGGGTTTGAACCGAGGACCATGATGTCTCGGAATAGATACTTTACCTCTGTGCAAAAGAGTACTCCAGTGCACAGAAGTTTGATCTGTTATTTGATGACGCCACATATAGCCCCCTCCCAGTGACGAAGGAGCGATGCTGTTGATCAATGTCTGATCGGAGTTGGAGGTTTTTGAGATGCTTGTTGCATCGTTGTGTGAGTGTTGGCTGGTTGCGATGAAATGTCTCCTTTTCAGAAGCACCGATAGATGGCAGCATGAATCATTTTTAGTCCAGTCACCAATAAAGCGTATGCAGCTTTCAATGGGCGACGAACGGGGTTTGAACCGAGGACCATGATGTCTCGGAATAGATACTTTACCTCTGTGCAAAAGAGTACTCCAGTGCACAGAAGTTTGATCTGTTATTTGATGACGCCACAGCTTCAATCTATCTTTTTATGTCAGCAACATAGTCTCCAGTTTTCGAGCACGTGATTAACTATTAAAGATTTCATCCATTAGCATTCTTTTTTTACCCCGTTAGCAATTTTTATCTTCACTGTATCTGTAGTCTGTACGCTTTACCTTATTCTCCATCTTGGACTTGAACCTCAAGGCGGAGTTATTCTGTAACCAAAAACAGAGCTTGTACACACTGACCATTTAGGGTATACCATTGAGATGTGACGAACACCAGATCAGAAAGAAAGAGAAAATAGTCACAAAAGGCAGCATTTTGTTTTATTATTTTGACAGTGAGATTGTTTACACAAAGGACATTGCCATTGATAAAGCGAAAGGTTTAAAAAAAATTGTTCAAAACACAATGGTGTCCACTTTCTCCATTTACATATCTGTGGAGTGATTGTCTTCCTATTTCGTAAAGCATTAAAAAGCATTTATTGATATGTTATCTGCCTTTTCGGCTTGATTACGAGATAGATTTTTATGCAATCTTCTGCAAAGTATTTTTTTATTTATTATAATTACCCAACGTTGGTATATCCAATTTTCTAATACATTTCAATGAATTGTTTGACAAATTCAATTACTGTAACACCTATCTTAAAATCCACTTTTCGTAAAATAATACAATGACATACAGAGATGTATAGTGTATACAGATATTTAGTACATACATATCACAGAGGGTTTTTAGAAATAATCTTTAAGAAATTTTAGATAACTTACTTTAACATGATTTATTTTCTTTACTAGACTAAAACTTTATTTACAAACTGATAACCAACTGATAGCATGGACTCCAGGAATATTTGCAAGGACGTGCAAGACTAGATTTTTAAGAAAATCATCAATTTTTTTTAGAAATATTAATTAATATTTATGCATTATAAATTATACTCCTTGAGAAAAGTTAAAATTCATGGTATATATTTTTGAAAGCGCAACCCTGTTAAAGAGAGAGGGGGAAAAACTGAAAATATTAAAATATATATTTGTAACGATTTTTTTATCATCCAACTAGATCTCAAGGCATTCAAGAGACAGTGTTTAGAATAGAGGAACTCGAAGATGCAAAAATATAGAAGAGTAACATTTTCTTTCTTCCAAGTTTTGGATATAATGGAAAAAAAAAAAAAAAAAAGATTTAAAATGAAACACAAAGGCAGTATTGGAATATGTTCATTTGAAATCTAAAAACAGATTTCAAGATAGTATATCTGATGACTTAAAAAACAAAATATATATATATATAGATTTTTCTGCAATTTTGAGAACTACACAGGAAATGATTATACAATAAAAGAAAGAAAGAATTCAACTCATTAGCCTCTAATAATCATAGACAACAAGCGCCAAAAAATCGTCACGCAAGTAGCTATAAAAAACGACATAGTAAAGAAACAAAAGACTAAATTAATAGAAAAAAATGCTCATTGTAACATAAAAGTATAAACATCATATGTGCTTTTTTTATCTAGAAATTTACATCTTTTCTCTCATTTTTTAAAAAATTTCAAGAACTAGGGGGGATGCAAGTGCACTTCCTTGCACCCTCCTGGGGGCGACCATGGATGTGATTGGGAAGTAGGCTGCGGGCGCTAATCAGTAAGCACAGCATTGAATCTAATGGTCAGGAAGAAGCTGAGGCTGTCGTCACCTCTCAAAATCTGTTCTTCCACAGACTGCAGCTCGGATGTGACGTACTCTGGCCGGCACTTCGTCTCGGAGGGTTCTGCCTTCGTCATATCCTGCTTCAAGTCATCGTACGGCGTCCCGAAATGGACGAGGAACGGACTAGCGATCGACTCCTCCGAAACCGACTACCAGATGAGGGAGGAGGTGCTTCCCAACGACAGAACGCGTATGGAACTGGTGGTGGAGAGGGCGGAGTGGAAGCACCGAGGACAGTACAAGTGTGATCCACTGGCCACCATGTCCCATGGTATTGAGATCGTGCCGTCGAAAGGTGGGTAATAGGTTAAAAGGAAGTCCTATACTATAAACTCCAACTTAACTTGACATCACTAGACGATAGATCTTCACCGTGCTCATAGGCAATTAATCCATTTTAGCGGAGTGAAGACATAATTCTCGCCAAACCTTATGGCCTTTTGTTCTCTACAGGGTTGTGGTTTGGCGAACATAATGGATTAAATACCTATGAGCACTGTGACGATCTACCGTCTAGTGATGTCAAGTTAAGTTGAAGTTTAGTATAGTAAGGATCATTCCCTATTCTCGCTATGTTACAATCCTCTAACCGAGTGCATTTAGAAACTACTTTGTATAAAACCTTGACATTTCGTGAGTATAGGTACGGAAATGATCATAATATGAAATGACATATGTTGTTGCTTTTATAAATGATCTATTGTATCAATTATAAATGAAAATTAAAATAGCAAAAGACAAAACCGGGTACAGCCACTGCAAATGCATTGACGTAAGGATATCAAATATGAAATAAAATATATTCAGGGTTTCTGTCAAAATAAAATGTCACAAATCCATGACTTTTCATGACTTCGAAAGACTGAAACCAATAATTTTCCATGACTTCAAGAAATCAAATCACACACACAAATAATAATAATAATAATAACATATATGAATTTTTACTAACAGGAACAACGTAAGCAAATCAATGTACCATAAAACGATTTTAATAAAAAAAAATTTAAATTAAGTAAAAAGTCCTTGTTTCAGTAACAACTAAATCGGAAGAAAAAGGGGAAAACAATTTTCAGTTCTTGGATATTTCAGTTTTAAAAAATCTAATCAATCTTTAATAATAAAGAAATATTTGAAGAAAAAAAAAAGAATAAGTCAATAATGACAAATTATATCATCAAAAATCACGGATTTTGATATCAACAATGTAAAACAGAAAAAAGAAGACGAAAAACAAAAACAAAAAACGATATATATATACAAGGTGGGACCGAAAAGTAAGGTGACTGAAGTCATAATAATCGCTGTATTATATATTTGCAGATAAATACATCACTGTCCTTCAAAGTAGTTCCCAATGTCTACAATACATATCTGACAACGTACATACAAGTTCTTGAAACTTCTGAAAAAGTCCTCCTTTGAGACTGTCTTAAGTTCCTTGGTAACAGCAGCTTGAATGTCTGAGATGCTTGAAAATCGGTTTCCCTTCAGTGCCAATTTCAGTCCTCAGTATTACACCCTCCTTATTCCCCATATCCAGCTCCAGCAGATTTTTTCCTCTTTCCACAACTGAAATTGGCACTGAAGGGAAACCAATTTTCAAGCATCTCAGACATTCAAGCTGCTGTTACCAAGGAACTTAAGACAGTCTCAAAGGAGGACTTTTTCAGAAGTTTCAAGAACTTGTATGAACGTTGTCAGAAGTGCATTGTAGACGGCGGGAATTACTTTGAAGGACAGTGATGTATTTATCCGCAAATATATAATACAGTGATTATAGGGGACTCCTAGATCAGTGGACAGGCGTGCTAACCACTAGACAAAAGTGACCACTAGTGCCTAGGTGTTGTACCAGTCATTTTCACACGAGACCACTACGAGCCTCTTCCCAGTGAGTCACGAAGGGAAGAATGATTGAGTTGCTTGCGTGTGAGTTGAGTGCGTTGCATGTGGCAGTGAATCGCCAAAGGTTGCTTACTGAGTTGCTAGTGTGGAGGTCGTGCAGTATTTTTCAGAAGGCACCGATAGATGGCAGCATGATTCAGTTGTCCGGTAGTCACCAATGTAGCAATGTGCGCTGACTGGAGTCGAACCAGGGACTCCTAGATCAGTGGACAGGCGTGCTAACCACTAGACAAAAGTGACCACTAGTGCCTAGGTGTTGTATCTGTCATTTTTACACGAGACCACCACAACCCAGTCACCCTGTATAAAATGTAATTTAAAATCAATATGTTTTTTATTCACCTTCATTACATGCATTTGTTTCATACCTACAAATATCTAATTAATAACACTATTTTAACTGTCTGTACTTATTTAAACTTTTTGAATAAGGTCATTAAAATATTTTTTTTAATTTCAGAAAGCGACACAGAAATACGTCGGCAGTCGAGAGTGCAGCTTAAACCTAACAGGACACTGAAACTTGTATGCGATCAGGAAGAAAATGCCGTATTTCCTATAAACTGGTTCGTATCTGAAATATTAAATTATATTCTTTTTAAAAACCAACTAACTACATTAATGAAATCATCAAAGAAAAAAAAGAGCAAAAATGCCAGCAGGGAATTGCCCAATTACATTAAATATAATTATTGTGGAGATGAAGTTACCGGTAGGGAGAAAAGTAACGAACCGGGAAATTTATCTCTCAGTTTATTAGATTAACATACTGGGTGGCCCAGCGGGTAATGTTTACAACAAAGTCCAATAGATGGTGCTAGGTGCACGTGAGTGAAGCCAAACTTGGTGCGCATGCTTCGGTGAGTGGGCAATTGTAAATGTGATGTTCCTTCCTCTACCCGAAAAAATTTCTTTTGTGGTGTGCAATATCCTCGCAAGGTGTGTTTGGCCCTATTTTCATCGATGGAACTCTAAGCGCGGCGAATTACAGAAAGTTCCTGGACGAGGAGTTCATCCCTTTTCTTCATGGTCATGACTTGGTCCAAGGTCTTTGGTTTATGCAGGATGGAGCCAGACCACATCGTACGGCGGATGTTTTCGAGGTGCTCAATGAGCATTTTAGCGATCGAATCATTGGGTTAGATTACCCATCGCACTTCCAAGGTGGTATCGAATGGCCCCCATATTCACCAGATCTGAACCCCTGCGATTACTACCTATGGGGTTATTTGAAGAGCAAAGTGTGGCAGACAAGTCCTACGAACCTTCCAGAACTGAAAACCGCCATTACAACTGCTGTCGACACGATTGACAGTGAGGCCTGCTTACGAGTATAATGGTTGGATTCCAGAACCGCCTAACTACTGTCCTTGTTAAAGATGGCGGGCACTTCGAACCTCTTTATCATTAATTGCCCAATATGTCCATTCAATAAACGTCATTAAATTCTTCTCATGTCTCTTATTTGTTTTTATTTTTTCATTTGTTTCAAACATTACCCGCTGGGCCACCCAGTATATTAACAGAGCTTAATGCACGCGTGTATCAACACCCGGCAGATCTACAGGATGTATGTGATGGAGAGAGTTGTGTGGTTCTGCCCCTTCTCGCCAGAGGGCGTTGCAATTACGAGAGGGGAGAATGACTGTTGGATCCCACATTATTTCATACAATTATTTCGAAAAGAATAACATCTCAATCGCTTATACACTATCGACGTCTTGTTACAAAGTAACATAAAACCCCTGCTAAAAATCACTACCTTAAAGCAGTGGCGGATCTAGGATTTTCCTGGGGGGGGGGGGCGCAACACCTGTGCCTTAGCCAGGATGAAATCAAATATTTAAAAAAAGTTAAAAAAAAAAAAATTATGCAGTGTTCTAGAAATATACTTCAAGATAATCCTTATCTACTGATTGACCCCCCCCCCCCACCTTTTCGTCACATTTCTGACTCGCTATCTTAACGTAAGGGGAAATGCCCAGGTTATACCAAAATTACTTTTCAGTTTAAAAAAAAAAAAAACTCCCCTCTCCCACCCCTCAAGAAACACCCTTCTGTGCTAGATATTTTTATGAACTGCTTTGTTTCTTTATACTCATGACAAATAAAACGTTTTTGCAAAGTTTCATGAACGGACCAATATTTTATTTTTTAATGTTGTATTTTACCTTCCCTTGGATTTTACATGTGTTTTCGTTTATAAAAAAGAACTGTAACTTTTTTTAGATTAGTTATATCGTTTTGCTTTTCTTCATTCGATTCAGCATAAAAAAAGTACTCTAAAAACATGAGTCACATGCCTAGATTGCTCCAAAATTAATTTTTCAGCCGCATTTTTATGGGAATTACGGAGGTGCGTTTCGTTGGCCCCGCCCACAAACGCACTAATTTTTTAATATATACCACAATTTAGTGCTAAATTAGTGCTTTCAGAATCCGCCATTAAAAAAATTAGTGCGTCAATATTTACCGAGATATACAAAGAAATGCGTGGGCGGGGCCAACGAAACGCTAGCCCCGCCCACAAACGCACTAATTTTTTAATATATACCAAATTTTAGTGCTCAATTAGTGCTTTCAGAATCCACCATCCAAAAAATTAGTGCGTCATTACTTTTCATAAAATTCAAGGTTAATTGAGGGTAGGCGGGCAAAATGCTGGCCCCGCCCACAAAAGCAATCATCATTCATTATATGTTAAAATGTCGGGCATAATTAGTGCTTTCAGAATACCCAACTGCCAGAAATAGTGCGTCAATATTTTGGCCAAAATTTACCATTTTGTAATAATAATTCACTAATCACTTCCGTTTCGTTGGCCCCGCCCACAAAAGCAATCATCAATCATTATATGTTAAAATGTTGGGCATAATTAGTGCTTTCAGAAAACCCAACTGCAAAAATTAGTGCGTCAATATTTTGGCCAAAATTGAAAATTTTAGCTTATTGCCGAATGTACGCGAGCCATAAACCGATGTAAATTATCACGCACTAATTGTATGACCGAGGCCAAATTTTAGTGCTCAATGAGTGCTTTCAGATTCCCCAACCGCCAGAATTAGTGCGTCAATATTTTGGCCAAAATTGACTATTTTGTAATAATTATTCACTTGTCACTTCCGTTTCGTTGGCCCCGCCCACAAAAGCAATCATCAATTATTATATGTTAAAATGTTGGGCATAATTAGTGCTTTTAGAAAACCAAATTGCAAAAATTAGTGCGTCAATATTTTGGCCAAAATTGCCAACTTTAGCTTATTGCCGAATGTACGCGAGCTTTAAACCGATGTAAATTATCACGCACTAATTGTATGACCAGTGCCAAATTTTAGTGCTCAAATAGTGCTTTCAGAATCCCCAACCGCCAGAATTAGTGCGTCAATATTTTGGCCAAAATTGACCATAATGTAATAATAATTCACTAATCACTTGCGTTTCGTTGGCCCCGCCCACAAAAGCAATCAACATTCATTATATGTTAAAATGTTGGGCATACTTAGTGCTTTCAAAAAACCCAACTGCAAAAATTAGTGCGTCAATATTTTGGCCAAAATTGCGAATTTTAGCCTCTTGCCTTATGTACGCGAGCCTTAAACCGATGGAAATTATCACGCACTAATTGTATGACCGGTGCCAAATTTTAGTGCTCAATGAGTGCTTTCAGAATCCCCAACCGCCAGAATTAGTGCGTCAATATTTTGGCCAAAATTAACTATTTTGTAATAATTATTCACTTGTAACTTCCGTTTCGTTGGCCCCGCCCACAAAAGCAATCATTGATCATTATATGTTAAAATGTTGGGCATAATTAGTGCTTTCCGAAAACCCAACTGCAAAAATTAGTGCGTCAATATTTTGGCCAAAATTGCCAATTTTAGCTTATTGCCGAATGTACGCGAGCCATAAACCGATGTAAATTATCACGCACTAATTGTATGACCGGTGCCAAATTTTAGTGCTCAATGAGTGCTTTCAGATTCCCCAACCGCCAGAATTAGTGCGTCAATATTTTGGCCAAAATTAACTATTTTGTAATAATTATTCACTTGTCACTTCCGTTTCGTTGGCCCCGCCCACAAAAGCAATCATCAATTATTATATGTTAAAATGTTGGGCATAATTAGTGCTTTTAGAAAACCAAATTGCAAAAATTAGTGCGTCAATATTTTGGCCAAAATTGCCAACTTTAGCTTATTGCCGAATGTACGCGAGCTTTAAACCGATGTAAATTATCACGCACTAATTGTATGACCGGTGCCAAATTTTAGTGCTCAAATAGTGCTTTCAGAATCCCCAACTGCAAAAATTAGTGCGTCAATATTTACCGAGATATACAAAGAAATGCGTGGGCGGGGCCAACGAAACGCTTGCCCCGCCCACAAACGCTCTAATTTTTTAATATATACCAAATTTTAGTGCTCAATGAGTGCTTTCAGAATCTCCAACCGCCAAAATTAGTGCGTCAATATTTTGGCCAAAATCGTCAATTTCAACTTATTGCGGAATGTACGCGCATATCATCATAGATACGGATTCAATAGAATACAATTTTATTTGTTCGGCTGACATTTTCGAATGCCATTCAAATATCACCAGAAAGATTCCATAGTTAAAAATAAACTTAGGACATCAAAATTCACATTACATGAAATATATACTATTGTTGCGTTTGATGGGTTCGAAAGATTTGAAGCCAAAACAGATCAAAACTTGCAAAAGTTTATTCTACTATAACTCTTCACAGATTCCTTTACAACTCTAGAACTTCTCGTTCTAGTAGACACAATACAGCTCTTTTCACAACAATAGAGCACAAAACAGCAGCTATAAACTTGACAACACCACTGCTATATCACCGCAAAAGACAATGCAATACTGTTCACTTTAGAATGCTCACTGAGACTCAGTATCTCCAGTCAACTAATTCAGTGACTCAAAATCCAAGAACTGACTAACTCTACTCACGGCCGTCCTTATATAGGAGTGGTGAATCTTCACGAACCTTCCAGAGAGAGAAATTTGGAGAACTTTCTAGATCGTAAACGAAAAGTCCTATACATGTACATGGGATACATGTACCTATACATGTACATGGGATACATGTACATATACATGTACCGAAAATGTAGCCAAATGATCGAAAAGTTTGGCGACATTTTGCGAATTCTCACCAAATTTAGCAACCAAAAGTAGGCCAAAACCGTCGCCAACTTGGGAGATTGCCATTTACCATAATGTTAAATAGCCTGCCCCTTGTAAAACTTGTTTTCATGCATGATCCCTGTAGAACTCGTTTTCAAGCATTAAGAGACGCATTGCAGGAAAGCGAAGTGAAGTCAACTCTTTCACTGCCTTATGCGAAATGTACATACATTTTCCTTTTTTACATCATTAATACTACGAAATATTTACAAATATACAGAAATTAGTAATAACAATACATTTATAAACACCCATGCCTAACACGGGACTCGAACCCGCAACCTCGCGATCTAGAATTTAGCAAGCTAACCACTATACCGTTTGGTCGGAAACAAATTCTGGGAAAATTCTTCGTAAAATTCCGGCAGATTATTGCTATCACACAAAATTACCTACGCGAAGCACTGCGACTTTTATAATAGTGTTACGAATTTTTGTATATTTGTAAATATATTTGTTAATTTTGTAAATAAGAACATTTATGTACATTTCGCATAAGGCAGTGCAATAGTTCGTCTTAACTTCGCTTTCCTGCAATGTGTCTATTAATGCTTAATAACGAGTTTTACAGAGATAAAGCTGGGAAGCGAGTTTTACAAGGATCAGGGCATTTAACATTATGGTAATGGAAATTTTGCCAAATTGGCGATATAGAGCCAAGTTGGCAACAATTTTGGCGACTAATTTTTGTCACCAAACTTGACGACCATTTGGTGACATTTTCGGTCCCCATGTACATGTATAGGATATTTCGACTACGATCTGGAAAGTTCTCCAAATATCTATCTCTAGAAGATTCACGAAGGTTCGCCTCCCCTATATAAGTCCAAGAGAGCTGGTGATGGAGTTAATTGAGTCAGTTAGTTGACTGGAATTACTGAGTTGAGATACTGAGTCTCAGTGAGCATTCAGAGTAGTTCTAAAGCGAACTGTATTGCATTGTCTTTTGCGACGATTTGTAGCAGTTGTGAAGTTTTTTTAACTGCTATTTGAGCTCTGTTGATGTGTAAAGAGCTGTATTGAGTCTTTTAGAATGAGAAGTTCAGGTTTTCTAAAAAAATCTGTGAAGAGTATATCGGAATAAATTTCTGCAAGTTTTGATCTGCGTTGGTTTCAAATCTTTCTAACCCATCCACGCAACAATAGAGACAATGTCAGGGACGCATATTAGCTACCTTTACTTGCATTCGAACAAGGGAAAATAATGCAGCTCGCTGATTGGTTGGCATTTATTTCTCTAGTGCTGCCATCTGAAATTGAAAATTGGATGCTTTTGAAAAAAAATTTTGCAGAAATAATCCTAATAATAGTAGGAGATCCTAATAATAGGAACAGAACTCATTTCATCAACTCAATTTTTCATTACTATACATGAGCCCCTTTTAAAAGAAAATTTTCGTTTTAAGAAAATTTATATAAACATGAAAATTTTTTTTCTATAAATAAAATTAATTTTACAAATAAAATGTCATGGATATTAAGATGTAATAAATTCATATGAAATAATATTACATATATATTGTTGCGTGGATAGGTTCAAAAGACTTGAAGCCAAAGCAGATCAAAACTTGCAGAAATTTATTCCTATATAACTCTTCACAGATTCTCTTATAACTCCCGAACTTCTCGTTCTAGTAGACCCAATACAGCTCTTTACACAACAATAGAGCACAAAACAGCAGTTAAAAACTTGACAACACAACTGCTACAAATCGCCGCAAAAGACAATGCAATACAGTTCACTTTCGGAACTCTCTGAATGCTCGCTGAGAGACAGCTAACTCAGTAATTCCAGTCAACTAACGGACTCAACTAACTTTTTTGGAAATTTGCCGAGCCGCCTTTCTAAAACCCTTCTTGAACTGTTAGAGATGAGCGAAACTCCGACCGGGATCAGCTTTATATGTTGGTGCTTGGTAGTGGGAGGTCTGTGTTATTTGGGTGCAACGTGGATATCCCCTTCTTACTTGAAACATTTATAGCCCCCCCCCCCCCTCTTATCCCCCACGTGTCGGATTACTTTTATCGAAAAGAAGGTCGAACACTTGTTCTGAAGTGTGGATTGATGAGAAGTTACAACTTGGTTTGTCTTCAGAAGTAATGATATTTGTCTGTCATTTTTGGTTAAGAATGTTCGGATCTCAAAAAGATAACATTCTATTCCATTGCGAGTCAAGATTGAAATGTAGAGTGATGTGCACCATTAGCAATTTTGCTCTTTTGTAACTAGGTGGCCCATACTTGTGATAGGACATGGTATGTGAAGGATAGCAACCCTCCCGAAACAATTCCTTTAGTGCTATAAAAATTGGACTCCACAGAAATTTAAATGTTTTTATTTATAAGAGCTAGATATTTCATACTTCAAGTACTTTTGCTATTATCTACAGATTAAAAATAGGCTTTCAATGTAAATTTAAATGATTTTTGTATTTTTGATAGGTATATAGTTTATAATTCCACCATTAGTACTTGTTATTTTTTTGGCAAAAAATACATCTTTTTAACATTCATAACAACAACATCAAATAGGAAAATACATTATGAAAATACTGGTTCATGTAATTGTCACCTACACTTTATCTGCATAGCAGTTTAATTAAGGTGGACCAGAATATCATACAAAATGAATGCAAACATTCCCAAAATTAAAATAAAACAAGCAAGAAAACACTATACATGACATCATACTTTATTTTTTATACTAATAGATTGTAAATATTTACCTTGATTTATATTGAATATTTCTAAAATATTCAAAACACTGAGCAATGAAACTCCGAAAATAAATTACTGTTTCCTATATTAGATATATGTCTTACCTTTTAAAATATTTTTTATTCCCGTGCTTTATTCAGAAACGTTATTTCAAAGTTGAGTGTAACATATTTCTGCTTAAAAACTAATTCAACTGTGATAGAATATTAAAGCAATTATTTTACAATTGCTTCATTTGAAGAATATATAAAATAGTGCTTAGTATTGAATACTGTTGGGATGGGCTAACAGCTCCTTTTGACTTCTCTTTTTTGTTCACAGTCACTTAAATAAACATAATTCTACTGCAAAATTGTGATTGATGATAATACGAGAAAAAAATTCCTTTTTGATTAAAAATGATTCCATATTGCTACGAATTTTTGCATATTTGTAAATATTTCGTAGTGTTAATTTTGTAAATAGGAAAATTTATGTACATTTCGCATAAGGCAGTGCAATAGTTCGTCTGAGCTTGGCTTCCCTGCAATAAGGGTCTTGTGCTTTATAACGAGTTTTACAGAGGTAACTATGGGAAGCGAGTTTTAAGGAGCGGGGCATTTAACATTATGGTAATGGCAATCTCGCCAAGTTGGTGACGGTTTTGGCGACTAATTTTTGTCACCATGTACATGTATAGGACTTTTTGACTACGATCTGGAAAGTTCTCCAAATATCTATCTCTAGGAGTTTCAAGATGGTTCACGTATGTTCTTCTCCCCTATAAAAGCTCAGGAGAGCGGGTGATGGAGGGAGTAGTTGATTTCGAGTCCGTAAGTTGTTAGCTGAGTCCATTAATTGACTGGAATTACTGATACTGAGTTCCGAAAGCGAACTGTATTGCATTGTCTTTTGCGGCGATTTAGCAGTTGTGTTGTCGAGTTTTTAACTGCTGTTTTATGTTCTATCGTTGTAAAAAGAGCTGTATTGTGTCTACTAGAACGAGAAGTTCTGGAGCTGTAAAAGAATCTGTGAAGAATTACATTGGAAGAAATTTCTGCAAGTTTTGATCTGCTTTGGCTTTAAATCTTTCGAACCCTTCCACGCAACAATATACTGAGCCCAGAGCAAAATTATTGACCTTCACAAATTTGCTTTATAAATTACCACATTCTGAAATAAACCATGAGGATTCAGATACATTTGAATTTTCTTTCACCATGAAATTTTCTTTGTGAGAAGAAGGAAACCCCTTGCTCTCACAAGAAAAAAAAAAATTCATGGATGTCCAATTATTATTAATTTTGATCTCAATTTTTCATACATTTTTGATGAAAGATTTATAGTATGTTGAAGGAAAACATGCACTTAGCTAAATATATATTTAATAAAATTTCTTAAAATAAATTTGGTGTTCTTAAAAAAATTAGCAAATAGAGTAATCACTCGGAACACCAGTGCGCTTCCAGAGGAGGGGGATAGAGAACACCAGCCCCTTCACAATAACTTCTCAGTTTGAAAAAAGAAGGGCAGAAAAGAAAGGGAGAAAAAATACGAATTATGAAGTAGACAAAAGAGAATAAAGATGACTCAATTATGTATGACCAATATGTTTAAAAAACGTAACTTAAACCTTTAAAAAACATTTTATTCCTAAATTAAAGCGCAATTTCAGAAGTAAGAAATACTTTGTGTATTCTCTTGATGCAAATACCACAATTTTAACCAAAACGTAGGAGCCTACAAATAATACTGGTTGAATGGAACCCCAAAAAGATATTCCAGTATAGCCTAAAATATGCGTCATAACACCTCTGTAATAAAAAAATATATATATATTCGTATACTTTCAACTGCTTTGTAAACACTACAGTTCGATTCAATGCTCTTATTTCTATAGGAGTAGATTGAAGAAAAAGAAGCTAAAAGAATTCCATCACAAGCGTAATTCTCAACACATATGAAGCCACCCTTAATCCTTAAAATGTGCCCTAATTCCTTCGATTTTGCTTCCCCTATGAACCATCACCCCACTGTTCTTTCAACTCTCAAAGAACGTGTGGAAAAAGTGAATTGGGGGATGTGAAGAGGGGTGAGGTCAGAGTTCAAGGGAGGAGAGGACTAAACCAATAAAAGTGTTTACCTTATCAGTCAAGACTAGGCAGCCGCGAATACATTTACCAAGACGTAGTTCCTGGGTTCCGTAGTTCATTTATTGAGTTCAGAAGCAACTCAATAGCAAAAGAGTATTAGATTTACATACCATTACATTGGTAGTCGGTCAGTATCTTGACCAAAATATTTACAATTATACTATTTTATTTCTAAAAAATTTCATATATTTTATCAAAGTAATTGAAAACTGGGGACTTCTTCTATTTTAAATAATATTTCAAGGTGGCTCTGGATGGACAAAGCAATGAGGTAAAGACGGAACTGCCTCTTCAATACTTTTTTCAATACCTGACTTTTCAGTTTTCATTTCGCGAAATAAATATAAGTCACGATAGTTGGTAATTTTGTTGGCATTAAGGCAGTTGGGTATTCTGAAAGCACTAATTGAGCACTAAATGTTTGCATATGCGAGACAATTAGTGCGTCTGTGGGCGGGGCCAACGAAACGGAAGTGATTAGTGAATTATTATTACAAAATTGTCAATTTTGGCCAAAATACTGACGCACTAATTCTGGCGATTGCGGATTCTGAAAGCACTCATTGAACACTAAATTTTGGCACCGATCATACAATACTGCACGATAATTTACATCGGTTTAAGGCTCGCGTACATTCGGCAATAAGCTAAAATTGGCAATTTTGGCCAAAATATTGACGCACTAATTCTGGCAGTTATGGATTCTGAAAGCACTCATTGAGCACTAAAATTTGGCACCCGTCATACAATTAGTGCGTGATAATTTACATCGGTTTAAGGCTCACGTACATTCGACAATGAGCTAAAATTGGCAATTTTGGCCAAAATATTGACGCACTAATTTTTGCAGTTGGGTTTTCTGAAAGCACTAATTATGCCCAACATTTTAACATATAATGAATGATGATTGCTTTTGTGGGCGGGGCCAACGAAACGCAAGTGATTAGTGAATTATTATTACATTATGGTCAATTTTGGCCAAAATATTGACGCACTAATTCTGGCTGTTGGGGATTCTGAAAGCACTATTTGAGCACTAAAATTTGGCACCGGTCATACAATTAGTGCGTGATAATTTACATCGGTTTAAAGCTCGCGTACATTCGGCAATAAGCTGAAATTGGCAATTTTGGCCAAAATATTGACGCACTAATTTTTGCAATTTGGTTTTCTAAAAGCACTAATTATGCCCAAAATTTTAACATATAATAATTGATGATTGCTTTTGTGGGCGTGGCCAACGAAACGGAAGTGACAAGTGAATAATTATTACAAAATAGTCAATTTTGGCCAAAATATACTGGCGGTTGGGGATTCTGAAAGCACTCATTGAGCACTAAAATTTGGCACCGGTCATACAATTAGTGCGTGATAATTTACATCGGTTTAAGGCTCGCGTACATAAGGCAATAAGCTAAAATTCGCAATTTTGGCCAAAATATTGACGCACTAATTTTTGCAGTTGGGTTTTCTGAAAGCACTAATTATGCCCAACATTTTAACATATAATGAATGATGATTTCTTTTGTGGGCGGGGCCAACGAAACGCAAGTGATTAGTGAATTATTATTACATTATGGTCAATTTTGGCCAAAATATTGACGCACTAATTCTGGCTGTTGGGGATTCTGAAAGCACTATTTGAGCACTAAAATTTGGCACCGGTCATACAATTAGTGCGTGATAATTTACATCGGTTTAAAGCTCGCGTACATTCGGCAATAAGCTAAAATTGGCAATTTTGGCCAAAATATTGACGCACTAATTTTTGCAATTTGGTTTTCTAAAAGCACTAATTATGCCCAAAATTTTAACATATAATAATTGATGATTGCTTTTGTGGGCGTGGCCAACGAAACGGAAGTGACAAGTGAATAATTATTACAAAATAGTCAATTTTGGCCAAAATATTGACGCACTTTATCTGGCGGTTGGGGATTCTGAAAGCACTCATTGAGCACTAAAATTTGGCACCGGTCATACAATTAGTGCGTGATAATTTACATCGGTTTAAGGCTCGCGTACATAAGGCAATAGGCTAAAATTCGCAATTTTGGCCAAAATATTGACGCACTAATTTTTGCAGTTGGGTTTTCTGAAAGCACTAATTATGCCTAACATTTTAACATATAATGAATGTTGATTGCTTTGGTGGGCGGGGCCAACGAAACGCAAGTGATTAGTGAATTATTATTACATTATGGTCAATTTTGGCCAAAATATTGACGCACTAATTCTGGCGGTTGGGGATTCTGAAAGCACTATTTGAGCACTAAAATTTGGCACCGGTCATACAATTAGTGCGTGATAATTTACATCGGTTTAAAGCTCGCGTACATTCGGCAATAAGCTAAAGTTGGCAATTTTGGCCAAAATATTGACGCACTAATTTTTGCAATTTGGTTTTCTAAAAGCACTAATTATGCCCAACATTTTAACATATAATAATTGATGATTGCTTTTGTGGGCGGGGCCAACGAAACGGAAGTGACAAGTGAATAATTATTACAAAATAGTCAATTTTGGCCAAAATATTGACGCACTAATTCTGGCGGTTGGGGAATCTGAAAGCACTTATTGAGCACTAAAATTTGGCACCGGTCATACAATTAGTGCGTGATAATTTACATCGGTTTATGGCTCGCGTACATTCGGCAATAAGCTAAAATTGGCAATTTTGGCCAAAATATTGACGCACTAATTTTTGCAGTTGGGTTTTCTGAAAGCACTAATTATGCCCAACATTTTAACATATAATGATTGATGATTGCTTTTGTGGGCGGGGCCAGCATTTTGCCCGCCTACCCTCAATTAACCTTGAATTTTATGAAAAGTAATGACGCACTAATTTTTTGGATGGTGGGTTCTGAAAGCACTAATTGAGCACTAAAATTTGGTATATATTAAAAAATTAGTGCGTTTGTGGGCGGGGCTAGCGTTTCGTTGGCCCCGCCCACGCATTTCTTTGTATATCTCGGTAAATATTGACGCACTAATTTTTTTAATGGCGGATTCTGAAAGCACTAATTTAGCACTAAATTGTGGTATATATTAAAAAATTAGTGCGTTTGTGGGCGGGGCCAACGAAACGCACCTGAATTACGGTTGGTTGTATTCAGATTATCTGGAGCCGTCAGCAACACGAGGGCTATAATGCGCCGAAACATTCGTCATTTGACAAGCCAACATACATTTACAAACACCCATGTCTACACGGGATTCGAACCCGCAACCTCGTGGTCTAGAAGCTAGCACACTAACCACTATACCGTTTGGTCAGCTTGGGAATTTCGGAGGTGGAATGTTTAAAACACCTTCAAACACATTACCACAGCGGTTTTGATCAAAATCGTTAGAGCCGTTTTTTAGCAATCATTTAAAAACATGATTTTTTCAATGGCAGCTACCTTATTAGCATGCGCGATTTTGACAAAATCTTAATGGTAAGTCCTTGTGCCACCACCAACCCACACAACAAATTTGAATATTGTAGGTCAATTTTTCCGGGAGTTATGCTGACCACGTACACACAGACAGAAATTTTTTCTAGGTCACTTTTTTGATATCGGGATGTTCCAAAACGAGGAGAAATACAAAAAAAAAAAAAAAAAAAATCACATTTTTTTTTTTTTTTTTTTTTTTTTTTTGACTGAATTCTATACTACTATACTTTCATACATATGGGGATATGGGTAATTGAAAGTAATAAAGCTGTAATTACAATTTATGGCATTTTCAATCAAGTGAAAGTATACATAAATACGGAGTGACCATGTGGCTAAAGTTTTGTTTCAAGTACACAAGAACTGGGACTTAATAGGGCGAATTTTTTTCCCCAAAAAAGATCTTTTTTTCCACAAAAAAAAAAAAAAAAAAAAAAATCAGATGAAATCTCTTTAACAATTTTTTCCAAGTACGTCCATTGAGTTTTATCACTTTTCGTGCTTTGCTTAGTACCACTAGTAAATGATAAAAGTACCGTAAATTTCTCTTTGAACAACTTACACAAGAAGTTCCTGAAAACAAATATTACCAAAGGGACAGCGAGTCAAAGATGCAGCATATTGTTATGAATTTTTCCACTGAGGCAATGATGGCACAGTTTTTCAGACAAAAACTAGTATTTATTCTCTTCAGAAAACTCACAAAATTTATTCACAGATAACAGTGCAATCACTACTAATCTTCAATACAAGCTTCAACAAGAACAGCTTCGAATACAGCGATTATACAAGCTCACTCCAATAGGTCAACAAAGCGATCACGATCAGCTTTCAACGAAGTCCGAAGTCAATCTGAAAACTTTCCCGATTTCCGGTCTTTATAAACTTGGCGCGAGAGCATATTCGCGAAATTTCCAGCCAATTCGTCGGGAAAAAAACGTCTCGAAATTTCTCGATTGCTTTAGGTGTTGCCACCTTTTTCTAACCTGTATATTCGCTGTTAAAAAAATAAAATAAGATAAAAATAAATTACAATAGAATTTTAAAATAATAAGTCACTATTTACACTATATACAGACAATTTGTGCAACAATATGTTATCCAATACATTCATAAAATTTCAGAAAAATTGGCATCGGTGTTTTGAATACTAACTCATTTCTTAAGTAATAGTACATCGCAGAATTAAACGAATAAATCTTGTAAATTGTTTTAAAAGTATTTTATTGGAAAATTTCGCTTTCAAGGGAAAAAAATACAAGATTAATTAATTTAGTACAATCATTTATAACTTTTTACTGAAAAACGATATTTTCTACTAAAAATAGCTTTTAAAACAATTTCATTAATTAAATTAACAGTATAGCATTGCTTCTGGTAAAAAATTACGAAACTTTTGATTATTTTACTTCCGAAAACACATCTACTTATAATTCATGATATCAGAGCCGGCGCTTGCAGTTTCAAGGCCCCGGGCAAAAAGGTAAACTGCCGCCCCTTTATAACAAAAATTAAAAGAGATAAAATAACCCTTCCCCCGCTTAGTAGCAAAATAAAACGTGAGCAAAAATATGGTATTAAAAATGTTGAAGTTTTGATTTGCCAAAAATACAAATTTCTTGATTTATAACTTTGGCACTACATTGAAATTAAGGTAGCCCAGAAAAAATTAAAAGACATAAATCTAGTATATAATTATAAAATGTATTGATTAAAAAGATAGTAAAACAAATTATAGAACCACTCAAAATAAAAATCTAATTATTAAAAATACAGTTAAACTTAAAAGTGTTTTTTTCTCCCTTTTAATCGGAAGTATTTTAAACTCGTTGTTAGTGAAGTTCTTACTTCAAACCAAAACTTTCTAAGGTTGCCATCCGGAACTAACAAAAAATCGGTATCGGCTCGTGCACTCACTAAAAGGAAAAGTGTCTTCCTTCAAAATAAAATCCACGTGTCAGAGCAAAATGTCAAAATTTAAAGATAACATGATAAAAAACCAAAAAAAAACAAAACAACAGGGGTGTGAAACAACATACAACTTTCAATTACATTATATAATATTGGTCATTGCAGTAAAATTTAACATGGTGTTACTTACCATTTTCTTATTTTCATTCATTTAAATAAAAATGACCAGATTGGCGATATTTTTGGTAATAATTTATATATGAGAGAAGAAAAAAAAAGGGGTAAAATTGGTGGTTTTATTCGATAGATTGTCCGTGCTTGTACTTGAAAAACAAAAAAATCAAACGTTGATGGTAGATGCTCCGAGGGCAGAGATCTCTGTGTTAAAGGCACTCATTTTTCAACTTTTTACGCTTTTATCACATTTTTATGCGAATTTCGAATGTGGAAATGTTTAGAACACCTTCAAAGGCACACCACACATGGGCAGTTGTTAGAGCCATTTTTATGCAATTACTGAAAAACATAATTTTTGCAATGGCTGCTACCTTATGCACATGCGCGATTTTGACGAAAGCCTTAAAGGTAAGTAGGTTCCTATGCCATCGGCAACCAGCACACTAAGTTTTAACAATATAGGTCAATTTGTTAGGGAGTTAAGGCTGACTCACACACACACACAGTCATTTTTTCTTGATCACTTTTTCGAAATCAGGATGTTCCAAAACGTAGAGAAATGCAAAAAAAAAAAAATCGAAATTTTTAAATGGGCCGAATACTATACTTTCACTACCCTATGTATACATATGGGTAAATTGAAGGTAATAATTTTTAAATGGCGAATTTAAAATTAAATACACATAAAAAAAAACTATTCAAACAATAAAAATGGTGTCACAGTTTGTCGTGACTGGTTATTCGCGACCTCATACATGTCCCGACAAATTAAAACACACGGTAAAAAAATTCTTTTACAGCACTTTGTATGTGTGTCCATTTATTTAAATTATAATAAAAAAGGGTCATTTTTTATTTTATACATTTTTAAGCGGGAGTTTATTATGCTTGTGAGCGGTTTCCTTGAAATATTATGATATTTTATCGATATTGCTTTGTATTTTTGGTTCGTTTTACGATTTGGTATTTAATGCACGAAAACTCAACTCATCCATCAAAACGTGTTTTTATTTATACAGCGTGTCCCCGTATAACCTGGCCGACCTTTATTTTTGACACCGTTGGTCCTAGATGCATAGTCCCAATTGAAGAAATGTTTTGAATTGTTAAAATATTTTTACTGAATAGTTTTTAAGTTAGGATAGGGGTTGGTATGAAAATTACGGATTGTAAATTTTTATATGGTCCCCAGTTCCCTTAACTCATATTAAGGAAAATGTTGCCCATGAAAAAACATTTCAAACAAAAAAAAATCGAAATTTGCACGACCAATATTCATGGAGATATGAAAAATGGAATTTATTGACTTATACCACTTTACACCAGTGGTCATTAACATATTTTAAGGGGATATACACAAAATGAAATACAGAGAAAAAGCAATTGCGTTTGGAAAATTATTCTGTAATATTGCTATGAAATCGAAATAGGCGAGAGGCTGCGAGACAATATGCAATTAAATTTCCAATTGCTTAATTTCCAATGATAAATTTGTAAAAATTTCCAAGTTTTTAAATGTTGTAAAGCGTTTGCGAGAAACGGATAGCATAGGAAGACGTCCTCGATTCAAAAATTCAAGAGTGGTAATTTGGGCTATAGTGTTTCTTTCCCTTATTCAGTGTCAAAGACATTAGTGAAGCATGTGGATACTCAAATACCCATACGTGGAGAGTCTTAAATCGACACGACCTTATCGCCCGCGATTGGTGCAAGAGTTTTTGTCCAGGGATGAAAATAGACGGTTTGATTCCTGCAATTTTCTCATGAACAAGCTAGAATTGGATTCATAGTTGCACGTTTTCAAGAACTGGGGTAGTAAATAGACAAAACACACACTTTTGGTCCCAGCAAAATCCCCATGTAATCCGACCAAACAAGCATCAAGTGCGATGTTATTGTTTGGTGTGGCATATGGAAAGGAGCGTTAGTATGACCTTTCTCTTTTACTGATATATTACCAAGTAAAAAGTATGCGAACCTGTTACAGGGACCTTTATCTGACTTTCTGGATAAATATGTCGTGTTAGTAAACCTTAAAAAGATGTGGTTTCAACAGGATGATGCACCCCACCCACAAGCAGCTTCCTGCCGAACAACACTACACAACATGTTTCAAGAAAACATTATAGGCTACTATGGTCAGGTAGAATCGTCTCCTTGATCACCAGATCTAAATCCTTTAGATTTCTTTCTTTGGGGATTTTTGAAAAGCAAGATCTATGAAAAAAATCGACGAATCTATTAGATTTGCAGAATCGAATTTTATCCGCTGCCAGGTGTATTACGCTTGTAATGCTGACAAATTTTGAAGATGAATTTGAATCACGTGTGCGCTTAGGTATTTTAGTCAAAAGAAAACATTTCGAGCATATGTAATTAAGAAAGGGGTTATTTATCCTTTTCACTTTGTTCATTTCTATTACCTTTTATTTGTGTTTGTGTTAACAAAAAGCGCTGCTTTCTGATTATGTTATCATTTAAAATTACTTAATTAAAATTGTTTATAAGTTTGTTTGTTGTTTATTATAAGTTGTAAAATTTGTAATTTTTTTTTTTTTTTTTTTCATAGCAGTTTCTAGTTAAAAATTATAATGTTTTAGGCGATGAACAACAACTTCTTTGCCATAGTCAAACCTATTCTAGAAGCTCGCTGTTATTCCAATAAGACGATATTTCCTCATTTCAATTTATGTACGGGCCACCCAAATAGCGTTAAAACTTTAAACTCCAATAACACCGTGGGTATTGGTCGAACAAATTTCAATTTTTTTTTATTGGAAATGTTTTTCATGGGCAACATTTTTCTAAATATGAGTTGGGGGAACTGGGGACGGTATAAAAATTTACAATCCGTAATTTTTATACCAACCCCTTTGCTAACTTAAAAACTATTCTGTTAAAATATTTTAACGATTTAAAACATTTCTTCAATTGGGACTATGCATCTAGGACCAACGGTGTCGAAAATAAAGGTCGGCCAGGTTATACGGGGACACGCTGTATACTACATACCTCAACCTTCTTATGTCGTTCTCATGCTTGAGGATTTATGAAGTGAGTGAGTAACTATACTTTAAAGCTCATAAAACGTATTAAAAGCAAATTTTATTAAAATTCCACCTATTAATTTTTCATAAGTTTTCAAATGAATATTGGTTTAATCATTCTCTTCATAAACTAGTTAATTATACAGCCCATTTTCCGCCTAATAAACTGCCGCCCCAGGTAGGAGCCCGATTTCCCCTCCCCCTTCCAGGGCCGGCCCTGATGATATATCGTGAATTAGAATCCCACAAATACTCCCTAAATACAAAGAACAATGGAATAGCAATTAGCAATACGGAAGAATAACATAAAATAGTATTTTTTTGTTCTGCTTCCAACTTAATTTATCCAATTATGTAAGCCATTGAGTAATTGCATTAAATGCCATTATGTTGTATCCACTTAGGTTTTGAAAACAAAGTTTCTTTCCAATTTAGTAACAACTATAACACTGCGCGCTTTCCAGTAATTTAATAATTCATTTCGATATAATATTTAAATATAGTGAAAGGAATTCTAATCAACAACATTAGTCGTCCATTTCCAAAAGTGCCTATAGTTGCCTAGGGGACAACTTTTCAGGAAACGAGAAAAATCTTTATTTTATTAAACTCAAGAGTTAATTTATGACTGCTATGTTTATAAAATCTATAAATAAATTAGAAACACAATTTACAAGGTCTTAGGTCGGTACTATCTATATAAATAAAACTGACTTTCTGTCACACGGATTTGGGGACCGTTTCACGTAAAAACTACCTAACGGATTAGGATGAAATTTGGTATATCGCTTAATTAAACGACCAGGAGTAAAATAGGCGATATATTTTTAATTTTAATTGAGTTTTAAAATTTCCGAAATAATTTTTTTTTGGTGTTTTTAAGCAGACACAATTTAGTATTTCCTGAATGGCAACTGAATGACAATCTTCGTTTGGTTTGTTTTGAAAATCGCAAATGATATTCTACATTCACAATGCCTAGAAAAAAACGCCCATCATTAAGCAAAATCGACAAAAAAGTTTTTCAAAAACGTTTAAAGAGGAACGAATTACAAAATGACAACCAAGAAGTTTCGACATTACGGCAGCCGGACATTTCCCCAGAGGACAAATTAGCGTCGCAACGGCGACGCCAGGAGTCTGTAAGGAGTAGAGAAAAATCAGAGAGGCGTGCCGTTCGTTTAGAAGCCGATCGGCTAAGACATGCCGAACTAAACGAACAAAGAATGAATTTACAGTGGGGTGATAAACTTTTATATTACTTTTATTTAGTACCAAAAACTGAGTTTATCCGTCAACGACGGGCCACGCAGCTAGTTTTATATAAAGCAGTAATAGTAAGCTGTTTTAATATGCAACTAGGCAGTTTTGGAAAAGTTGGTTGTTTTCAGATTATCTGGCGCCGTCAGCAACGCGAGGGCTATAATGCGCGGAAACATTCGTCATTAGACAAGCCAACATACATTTACAAACACCCATGCCTAACACGGGACTCGAACCCGCAACCTCGCGGTCTAGAAGCTAGCACGCTAACCACTATACCGTTTGGTCGGCCAGTTTTGGAAAAGATTTTTGTAATTAGCTAGTTTTGGTTGGTTGGTTGTTTTCAGATTATCTGGCGCCGTCAGCAACACGAGGGCTATAATGCGCCGAAATATTCGTCATTAGACAAGCCAACATACATTTACAAACACCCATACCTAACACGGAACTCGAACCCGCAACCTCACGGTCTAGAAGCTAGCACGCTAACCACTATACCGTTTGGTCGGCAGCTAGTTTTGGAATTGGACCTTCTGCAATTAACAAGCTAGTTTTGGCACTGTAAATGCAACTGGTCAGTTTTGGAATTCCAAAACAACAATGAGACTGAATGTGATGCTAAAATGTTTCAAACAAACTACTTTTATTACCACTTACACTTTTCACAAGACCTTCTTCAACATTTGCAATATTTAAAGACCGACCAAACGGTATAGTGGTTAGAGTGCTAGCTTCTAGACCGCTAGGTTGCGGGTTCCGAGTCCCGTGTTAGACATGGGTGTTTGTAAATGTATGTTATCATAACCTCATAGAAATCCCTCAACTTTCAATCAACACAGCTGAACAAAAATAACTCATTCCTTAAAAGTAGCAGGTTAGCCAACAGTAATTATTAGTAAAAAGTGTAGAAATATAGGTGTGCACTGTGAAAATGTCCTTCAGTTTTTACCAGAATAAACAATTTTGTGGAAGCTTACAACTAGTGGGTAGGGCTCTTTTTGTTGGTTGTATTCAGATTATCTGGGGTCGTCAGCAACACGAGGGCTATAATGCGCCGAAATATTTGTCATTAGACAAGCCAACATACATTTACAAACACCCATACCTAACACGGAACTCGAACCCGCAACCTCGCGGTATAGAAGCTAGCACGCTAACCACTATACCGTTTGGTCGGCGTCATACTTAGAATTAGGGATGGAACGGATATCCGGCAAATATCCGATATCCGGCATATCCGGCTGATTTTTCAATATCCGAAACCCCGTCGGATATCCGATTTGAAATACCGGACATCCGATAATTTCATTCGGATATCCGGCTGTATATCCGACCACCAGGTATCCACAAGAAATAATTTTTTGAAAAAAATAATGATCTTTTTCGGACAAAGGGAACACCGCATCCTACACTTTTTTTTTTAATTTTTTTTTCTTGGACATAAATTGCAGTCAAGTTAGAAAACGAAAACAGAAAGAGGCGCCGTATTATTGACGCCGAATTGATAAGCATAAACCATTCCTCCAATCTTTTTCCATACACATCCTTCATACGTGTTTTGCAATATGTTCTTTTCATTCCAAGTTTATGATCTGATTAATTCCAGATGTTATATTTGAATACTTCTCCGTAAAACTCGAACCGAAATACTAATAAATAGTACTTTTTTCCATAACATAAGTGACTTCTTAAGAGTTTTAGTTATTATCACTTCCTCCTTTTTTTCTGACATTTGCTAGTGAGTAAAAAGCAATAAATAGCCAATGCGCAATCCTCAATGCTTTTTTTTTTGTTCTATCGACGATAATACCCTGCCCCTTTATGCTGTGAATGGTATGGTTTAATTTCTGATTCTTCATTGGCAGAAGTTGAAAGCTGGTATATTTTTTCTGACGTAAAATGAAGTATTGTAATTTTTAGGTCTTTAAAGCAGCGCCACAATGTGGAATTATATTTAGCTCTCTAGAATGCATTGAATTTTATTTTTCTCCAATTACAATCCAATTTATAATTTTTAATAATGGCTCATTTAAAATCACCCATTTGGAAGTATTTTAAAATTAATGGAAATGACGAAAGCAAAGCCCTATGTGTTACTTGCTCCACAGAATCGTTTAAAAAATGTGCGCGTCAAAAGCCCAAAATCCTTTTCCACAAAACCCTTATGGAACCATTTAATGAGTGTGCATAAGGAAATTCACCGAAGCTTAAAAGACTCACTAAATGCATCAAATATTGATGAACAAGAAAAAACAATTCATCAAAACAAGAAATGCACGCAGACAACATTGGAATCGAAATTATTTGTACCAAAATTGTGGAGTTTAGATGATCCTAAAACAAAAGCCTTAACCGCAAAAATATGTAAGTACTAATTTTGTTTGTTTATATTAAATATATATTTTAAATATCGTATAACATAATGTTGATGAATTTTGGGTTCGAAATTTTTTAAGTTTATATTTAAAGACGGAATATTCCGATAGATCCAATTTAAGTTTTCTACGAGATTTCTTTAAATCCGTAATGTTTTAGGTGCATTGCAAAAAAATATATACTTCAATTTCATAAAATATTTAAAATAAATCTTTTGTTATTAACAAATGCCTCCGGTATAATTTTGTAATCATTTATCAATTATAAACAATGCATGAAGTAAATTGAAAGTAGCTATATTTTGCACTTCAACATTGTAAAAAAAAATTAAAATACCTAGCTCCTCGTTATCCGCTTCCAAGTAGAAATTATTTTCGTGATAAAGCCCTGCCAGAACTATATGAAAAACTAAAAGTATCAATATTACAAGATATAAAATCAGCAACAAAGATCTCTTTCACTCATCAACTAAAGTTTAAATAAAAAAAATAAACTCAGTGCGTGACAGCCCGTGTGGACTAAGGCCTGCTGGGCCCAGCTCAGCTTTCTCGACTGTGGCATTTGTGTGTCACATAGCAGATGTTTCAGTCAGATGGTCATTCTGACGCCGAACCCCAGTGTTTAGTTCCCAAGCATGCATGGTCCTCCTCAGTTTATTTCTTTCAGGTATAAACAGCTAAGTCAACCTTGCCCAGTCAGCGAATCAAACAATGGACCTGTGGCATGCAGCGCGGTGCGCTAACCACTAATTATAATTTACTTAATACTTCATATCATGACCATTTTTTTCGTATAGCATATCGTATAACTATTGTTTTTAGTATATAGACCGAATATCCGGCCGGATATCCGGCGAAATCCGTTTCGGATATCCGTATCCGGTAGACATGGTACCCCGGATATCCAAAATCCGGTATCCGGCAAAACTCACATCCGTTCCATCCCTACTTAGAATGTTACATTATGTTTGTAAACAGCGTTGTTCATTTAGAAACTTTTGACCTCTTACAGAAGACATAACAGTAGATATCGATGTGACTATATTCTGTTTGTATATAAATATTTTTAAGGAATTTAATTGACAGTTTAACGTATTGGGATGACGATATTGTTACTTCAATGACTTGGTAAAACGGTATGCAGTTGCGGCGATGACAAAAGCATTTGGATTTTGTTCCAGCTGTGCAAATCGATTTCGGAAATAAAGTGTTTGCATTAACTCTTTTATTACCACTAAATCTTGGCACGACTTATGTTAGAGTACGTATTTTAAGAAAACACAAGCTGGAAGCTATGATCAGCTAGCAGGATATTTTATAACTAAGATACATCTGATTGCAAGTACTATCAAGACTCTATTTTGTTGATTGATTGAATAAAACAGTGATTTTTAGAAGTTCTTGCAACTATTTGACTACAATTGTTTTAGTTTGTAAGAAAATAATAAAAACATAACTTTTCTATGAATTTTATCTGCTTTTGAATGAGATTTTGAAGGGAAAAAAAGCCCTTTTTTATAATGTCAAAAATATGTTATTAAGATTAATCAAATTTGGTTACTTAAAAGTCAGCTAAAGTTACTGTGGTCTGATAAACGAAAAGAACTAATAAATACTTAATTTCAAAAAGTTAACTAATATTTAACCCTTACAGTGCAGAACGACGATATATCGTTTTTCGCTACACTTGCGAAAAGTACCGACGACGATATATCGTTGCGCAAGCGTTGGCTCTTATTACGCATCACAAGAGTTCTGTATTTCATAGCCGACCAAACGGTATAGTGGTTAGCGTGCTAGCTTCTAGACCGCGAGGTTGCGGGTTCGAGTACCGTGTTAGGTGTGGGTGTTTGTAAATGTATGTTGGCTTGTCTAATGACGAATGTTTCGGCGCATTATAGCCCTCGTGTTGCTGACGGCGCCAGATAATCTGAAAACAACCAACCAACCTGTATTTCATAATAACTTTGTGGCGACCTCAAATAACAGATAAAGCTTGTATGCACTGGAGTACTCTTTTGCACAGCGGTAAAGTATCTGCCTCGAGATCCAATGGTCTCAGGATCGAGGCCCGTCGCCCGCCACGAAAGCTGCATACTCTTTAACTATGACCCGGACTAAAACGAAACATGCTGCCATCTATCGGTGCTTCTGAAAGGAGAAACTTCATTGCAACACGAGATCACATACGCAACTCGCGTGCAACACCGCAACAAGCGGGCACAACGATGCAACAAGCATCCCAAACCTCCAACTTCGATCAGACGTTGATCAGAACAATAGTATCGCTCCTTCGTCGCTGGGAGGGGGCTGTGTGGCGACCTCAAATAACAGATAAAGCTTCTGTTCACTGGAGTACTCTTTTGCACAGCGGTAAAGTATCTGCCTCGAGATTCAATGGTCTCGGGATCGAGGTCCGTCACCCACAGTGAAAGCTTAATAACGCTTTAACTTTATAAAACGTTATAAATAATTCAAATTCTTTGTATTGCAATGAAAAAAATTATTTATTGGAACTTTTTGTTATGTTTTCTTCTGGTTGGTGCCGAAGCACTGTATACGCTAGAGCGATAAGGTAGAATCTCGACACGGGATAGTTCCATTTAACCCTCCATCTATAATCATCGATATAAATAAACAACTGGATAGACTGCTCCATTGTCAATGCAAAGAGAAAAACGCACCGGGGATTGCGAAGCTGGTGGGAAGATTAACCAATCACAGTTCACTTTTATAGTTGGATGGGAATGCGAAAAACCTTGTAAAATGCTAGAGTATATATTTTTTTGCACATTATTACTAATTAAGGTCTACTATTGACATTTCTGCTGTGTACAACCCAAAATTTTATTTTCAATCCTCAGCAATCTGTATTTTTTATCCCACCAACGGCATCTGGCAACGGCTTCATTTTCCCAGCGTTAAGCAGTCTATCCAGTTGTTTATCTATATCGATGTCTATAATACGCTGCATCCAAATTTCGTCCAATTCCTCCGGTTATCTTCGTACAGGCATCCGTTTTCGCGCGGCACTAAAAGGGTTAAATTAGATTAATATATTTATGCTGAACAAAAGGTAGAAAACTAGAGGTCGGAAATATCGATCAAAATAAATATCGATACTATATCGTTGCATAGAAAAAAATATCGATATATCGATACTTGATTTTTTTAATTTTTTTATTTAATTTTCAATTTTGCCAGAAACTAACCCAGTAAAAACACGGATGATGGCCGCTTCACGGCTAGTTGCCGGCAGTACTGGGTGGGTGATGGCCACGTAATGTCATCAATGGCACACTCGCGGTTCGTTACTGGGATACCATCAGCTTATTTTTTCTAGGCCAACCCCTTCTTGTCCGTTGATGGGCATCCAGCACTTTAGTAATATAACTGGTGGCAATGGTTACGTCATCGTATCGTGCCTTCTGCGCATGCGCATGATTGTTTTGAACTTTCGTAAACACGACATTTTTTTCACTTAATTTTCTAGTAGCCATTGCATGCAGACAAAATTGCTGCGTTTGTGATATCTTCTGGTTTGGTTGTTGTTTTATGGCGCAAAGGCAACACAAGGGCCAGTGATATTTTTTGCGTCATTATTTTTCTTTTATTTCATTGAAAACGTGAACATCGAATGATTGTTTTTATTTCATTGAAGAAAAGGATCGGGAAATATTCATCATGGAAGGAAATCGACGTGTAAGTAATAAATTTTTTTTATATTTTTCCTTGTGTTTTATTCAATTGTATTTTACATAGTTATACGATATGTCGTATATACATGAGGACAACATTTATGCACGACATAATGTATATTTGGCTCAGTATGCATCGTGTTGAACGAACATTAACTAATATTCTAGCCTTCAACTGCTGTATGCAGTCTGACAGACCGCGAGTCATTTTTTGTGGAATGCTTCCATCCCCTAAAATATTTCATCTTTGACTTTAAAATTATTTTCCCGATACTATGTTTCTTAAATTTTAATCTGATGTTCATTAAATTGTTTGGCGCTGAAGAGACCACATGTTGCCCTTGCGCCAAAAATATCAAACTACCCAACCATAGCAGTTAAGGGCTAGTTTTGTTTCGAATGTTTTGATATATTTAATGTAAGTGTATAGGTGCATAACCCAAACCACGATTCCTTCCGAATACTAGCTTTTCTTTCCCTCCTTCGTATTACTTATTTCCTATGTATAACGATTTTTGTACTGCAAATTAGAGCCAAAGATATTTAAAGTAATATATATAGTCCTTGTATAAATGATTTAAATGTTGTTAGTCTGGTTTTTGGTTTTGTTTATACGCTTAACGACTTATTTTTGGGCATAATAACGGGTAATCAGGCCGGGGACTACAGCTTAATGTGGATTCCGAACCACAACGAACATCCATGCCTAATCCAGGATTCGAACCCGGCAGCTTTGGCATGCGAGGCCAGAGCGCTAACCACACAGCCACCAGGTCTACGTTGTTAGTTTGGATTAGTTTGGTTTTCAATTTGGAGGTTTTTATCCTGTATTCATCTAACGGAACAGTTTCGAAGTTGCTTACTAAAGAGTAAGAACTAATGTTACAGACCGCCGAAGCAGGATACTTTTGTCCATCTGTGCTGTGGGGATAGCGCTCTGGCCTCGCATGCTAAAGATACCGGGTTCGAATCCCGGGTTAAGCATGGATGTTTGTTGTGATTCGGAATCCACGTTAAGCTGTAAGTCCCGGTCTGATTAGCCTGTCACTGTGCATAAAAATAGGGCGTTGAGCGTACAAACCAACCAACTAATGTTACAGAATAATTCCTGTAATAAAATATTACTGATTTTTGCACAAAATGCATTATGATGTATGCTTATAATAATTTTATTGGATGTTTCGCTACTTGTTTAACATTTGAAGCTAGCAACTTAGTGGAAGGAATTTTGTTAGAGTAAACGAAAACTAGATACGTATGTTTGTAAGGTGTCGAAAGACATTGCTGGTGAAGTTACTCAATACTGAAAAAATTATTGATGTTTGTATTGTAGGAATGATTGTTTCAAATATAATTATAGCAGAGAAATAAATAAGAAATGGAAAAATAACTGGAATAGGTATATTTCTCTATTATAGTAACTTCGTCAGGGGGTAACTACTATAATCAACGCCAAAATACGAGAATTTCTCTGTATATGTCATGGCAAAACTTAGTTGGTTTTAACTTAAAGTTGTTTACAGAGATCATTTTTTTTTTTTTTTTTTTTTTTTTTTTTTTTTAAATTTAAATTCATTTGGCATGTGTTTCAAATGCTATAATGCAAAAGCATAATAATTAGTGGTGCTATTAAAACACCTAATGAAATAACTGTGAAGCTGATAAAATAGTTTCAAGTTCCTGACTTTCCTTACAAGTCATTTCGTTAATTGAATTAAATAAAAAGTTAATATTTTTTTCGAATTGCCGACCAGACGGTATAGTGGTTAGCGTACTAGCCTCTAGACCACGAGGTTGCGGGTTCGAGTCCCGTGGTTAGGCATGGGTGTTTGTAAATGTATGTTGGCTTGTCTAATGACAAATGTTTCGGCGCATTATAGCCCTCGTGTTGCTGACGGCGCCAGATAATCTGAATACAACCAACCAACCCTCAGCGTAACTTGCAGCAAAACACGCTTTTCAAATCGTTCAGAAAAAAAGTTTTAGTCTTTCTGACAACTGTTCTTTTCAGCTACGCTATTTGGACGCTATTTTTTAAATGCATACAGATCATTGATCCTTCTTTGAACTTGGTTCTCTTGTCAACTTGCTTTCCGGGAGTTCCGGACTTTTCATTAGGAACATTAAGATTAAAAATCAAGCTATTGCATGAATGTATTTTATCCTAGTGGGCTCCCTGCCCTGTATGTAGCTTCACAAATATGAGTATAATATCATTTTAAAGCTACTAAGTTTGAAAAAGCTGGTATTTTCAATCAGCACAAAATTTGAAATAGAAAGTTTTAAATGAATTACCTGAGATACATCTGTTTTAAATACAGAGTTAAATCTCATACAAATCTGTTTTCTTCAAAAGAAGTTAATAATAATTGCATGATTTGATTTTGTAAAAGAACTTTTGACTTGGAGAAGTCATTGATACGCTGTTTCCTTTATGCAAACTTATTATTGAATGTTTGAATTAATAACATTTGTGAAATCGCTATCATGAGTATGTACTTAATATAATAGTATAATTCTATTTCAGCTGCTATCAGCCAAACACAAGCTACGATTGGTTGGTTAGTTTATACGCTCAACGACCTATTTTTCTGCACAATGACAACTAATCAGGCCAGGACCTACAGCTTTACGTGGATTCCGAACCACAACGAACATCCATGCCTAATCCAGGATTTGAACCCGGCAGCTTTGGCATGCGTGGCCAGAGCGCTAATCATACAGTCATCAGATGGGCCACAAGCTACATAAATGACTAAACAGGCTGAGATGGAAGAGATACCTAGTTAAAAGCGGTGGCTTAGAACAGCGCTTGACAGGAACGGGAGAAGGTCACTGTCGCAACAAATCGAATAAATGACATTTTACCCTAATTTATAATAAATTTAATCCACGAATTGAGAGCAAAGTGTCCTTGTTTTGTCTTTATTTTACAATTGCTGTTTTGTTAAGGTTCTTTCAATAATTGTTGAAATAATGGGATTTGCGTGAGAGATTATGTTGAGTACATAACATGATGTAAATTACTTGTAATTCTGACCAAAATTCATGATATAAGTTATTAATAATTGTATCACTACACATTTTCTACCCTTGATGTTTTGAATTATACTTTAAAAATTTGGATAATCTTTATGCAGGAGAACTTCTGAAAAAATTAAGTGGAGGCTGAACGTAAATTGGAAAATTATTTGGTTGCAAAAAAACCCTTATAGATAGTGCTTGAAAAGAATAGTGTAGAAGTAAATGGAAGATATTTAAACATGGTGTATTTGTTTAAAGAATTGACAAGTTCCTTCCAATAATTACAGCAATTAATGTAATTTGAATTGCAGATCAACATAATGCAAATTTTCTAGTTTCATAATTCTATTATTCAAGATAATTATTATAAGTTACTGGTAAAAATAAAAGTTACCAAAAAATCTTATAATCCGAGCCACTTATTTAATTTGGATTATATATTTTAACTTTCTGTAATGAGATTTTTTGTGTTGTGTTAACTAAATCTCTTAATGCTTATCTTTTTCAAGCCTAATTGATGTTCACTTCTCAATTAGTGCATTTTGCATGAACATCATCTTTTTGTTCCCTACTTTTATCCACATGTGGATAAAAGTAGGGAACAAAAAGATGATGCTCATGCAAAATGCACTAATTGAGAAGTGAATATCAATGGAGCTTAAAAAGCAGCCTGTGGAAAGTGAACCATACCTGCCAACATTGGCATTTTCAAATTAGTACAATTTTTACGGAACAAATATTTGCATTCCTATGACTCATGGAAAGTCAAATAGCGACAATATTTATGAATTTAATATAGAAATAATAGTAATTCTATTACAAATGCAAAAAAAAAAAAAAAAAAATTGAATAATATTAAATTGCTCTCAAATATAACAAATTGTTACATTTTAGCACAAAATGGAAATTATAAAATAAAAAACTAACTTGGATTTAAAAATAAATCAAATTTAAACTTTACGATGAAATCTCTGATGAGGTTTATGATTTAGCCTACATTACACCTAAATAAAACATGTTTTATGACACAAAAACTCTAGTGAAACATACAATGAGTTGATGGTATTCAAAGTGTTTAATCACACGCACAAATATCAATTATGCAGGCTTTCAAATTCTTATCATTACATATGATGTTGTCACTGTGCTTTTTAGAATTGATATAAACTTCGACATCAGTAAATCCTCTATGAGAAATCTTAATATCAGATGCGTAGATAGAGCAGAATGCAAAATTTGTTTCTTTGTTTGAATTTCTGATGATTAGAAGTAAACTGCTTGGTTTGAAGTAAACTCCAAAAAAACTTGATATTTTCTGGAGTCTTACACCAGGATTGTTTAACTTGGATATTTTAAAATAAATAGTTAAGACTAACAAAGAAGCTGAAAACCGAAAGTGCTTTAATCTCTCAAGTCCGAGAAAACGAAACAGTCGTTCGGTGAGTGCCGCCAAAACAATTGAAAACGGCGGCGTCGCGATTTAGTGCGCAGCGTTGGAGTACGGTCCAAAAGAAGAAAGAATAAAAAAAACTAAAGCACTTTCAGTTTTCTACTTTATTAATCTCTAAAGTTCGAGACAACGAAAGAGTTGCTTGGTTCGCCAAATCCCGTCGGCAACACAGATGAAAACAATGAATTTCCGGCGGCGCGCTTAAGTGCTTTTATTATATACGCGCAACATTAATGTACGGTCCAAACAGAAGGAAGAACCAAAATCTAAAGCATTTTTGGTTTTCAGATTCTTTGTTAATCTCTTAAGTCTGAGGCAACGCAATAGTTGTTAGGTTCGCCAGGTCCCGTCGGCAACACAAATGAAAACAGTGCATCCCCGGCGCAGTGGTTTAGTGCTATTATTTACGCGCAAGTCCAGTACTATTATTTACGTTTTGGAGTCCAGTCCAAAAGAAGGTAGAATTAAAAAACTAAAGCACTTTCGGTTTTCTGCTTTCTTTATTAACCTGTAAAGCCAGAAAAATCGAAGCAGTGGTTTGGTTTGCCAAATCAAGTCGGCAACAGGAAAGAAAACAATGCATCCTCGCCAACGCGCTTTAGTGCTGAACACATGCGCAATCTTGGAGTGTGAATAAATATTTTGACTGATGCGGCAGCTTTGGAAAATCGTTTCGGTTTCGTTGGTAACTTGAAAAAATATTAAATTAAAAAAAAAAAAAAAAAAAAAAAAAAAACGGTTTTAGGGAAAAAACGAAAAGTACCGTGAAATCCGTACGATTTTTTTAGCTGTTCGTACACCCGTACAAAATAGTAAAAATCCGTACATTGTACGGATAATTCGTACAAGTTGGCAGATATGGTGAACCATTATTAGTTTGTCGTGGGACTGCTAATTTCAAATTAATAATATAATGCGAATCTTTAGTTGCTCGTTGTAGTGTTGTAAAGGGCAATCGACATTATAAGGCGAACTTTCGTCGAGTCGATGTGGGATTGCTGACGGCAGCCAGAAAACTGATATTGGGGCACTGTTGGGCAATTGAAGGCAACAGCAATGTTTATGTTTTGGCTAAGCGACGGCTCAGACAAAATTTTCTTCCACTTAAGGCTGTCAATTGTAGGGCCACTGCTGTACACTTGCGGTTTAGCCAGTAGTTGATGCAGGGGAAGCAGTGGGTAAGTGAAGGCTGGCCTGACATCAACGGCCAATTGCCGGTCCTTACTGCTGGCCCAAGTGTAGGCCAGACGGTCACTTTTATGCACTGAAAAGTAAAGGCCATCCGCTAATGGTCCAGCAGTTTAGGTGATGGCCACAGTCAGTCGTCCACTGCTGGCCCAGATGATTTTTTTTTTACTGGGCAGTACTGCCGGCAACTAGCCGTGAAGCGGCCATCGTCCGTGTTTTTACTGGGCTCACATTTATTTTTAAAGAAGAAATTTCGAAAAGTAGTTTACCGCATATTTTGCATGATAGCGATGTTTTTACTATTTAAAATTAGATGCAAATTCCAAGCACACGTTAGCAACAGAAACGGCGTTTTGTTAATGACTACTAATAAATTATCTTAACTTTCTTTTTGGTAAGGGTGCCATTTTAACTGTTTCTCAGTCAAGTCCAAACTTTAGTTTTGAAATTTTTGAAAAGGGAATAAAGAAAATCGAAAAAACACATGGAACTACAAAAGGATAATCAAAAAACTAAAAATGTTTGAAAATATCGATATATCGGTGACTTGTATCGATATTTTTAGTATCGATATTTTTTTTTAAATATCGATAAAAGTATCGTCGTATAGATATATCGCCGACCTCTATAGAAAACTCATAAAATTCTGATCATGTAAACCACCAAGCAATACCACACTATTTCTCCACATTGCATCATTCGTGATTTAAAAGGCTTTATAGCCCTCGTGTTGCTGACGGCGCTAGATAATCTGAAAACAACCTACCAAACAAAGATGATTGTTGGCAAGCCCGTAGCCAGAATTTTTTTTCGGTGGGGGGGGGGGGAGGTTATGGTCGAAGATTTGATTAAATACATATAGCAAGTTACACACACAAAAAAAATTAAAGTATTGAAACAAGATTTCGCACAATTTCGGGGGGAGGGAGTTGTCATGTCGATCCCCCCTACCTACGGCCCTGATTGTTGGGCTTCCAAATGAAATAAGAATTAATAGTTATGCATTAAATTTTGTTAACTTCCTCGCACTAGAAGGATGTCGCTCATATTTCTCTCAGACACTCTTTATGATATTCCAAATATTTTTTTAACCTTTAACTGCTGTGGTTGGGTTGTTTGAGGTTTTTGGCGCAAGAGCAACACATGGTCCATACTGCACCAAATTAATTTGTGAACACCAGTTTAAAGTTTAAGAAACATAGTATCGGAAAAATAATTTTAAAGTCAAAGATGAAATATTTTAGGGGATGGAAGCATTCCACAAAAAATGACTTGCGGTCTGTCAGACCGCTTACAGCAGTTAAAGGTTAAAGCATAAAAACTTTTATGAAGACACTAAACTCACTTACCGCAAACTTTAAATTCGATTTTTGAGGGAGTATTTTTTTAACACGCTTTTATTAGTTTCACCTGTATGTTTGTAACCGATTCTTTTGGACTCGATTTGGTTCTACTTTGAGCGATATACAATAAGTTAACCCTTTGCACTCCAGTGGCTCCTCTCAAGCGCCACACGATTGGATGCCAAACCACGAGAGGACCATTAGGTGTGATGCGGAAATTCGATGCAAGGCCAATGACTGTGTTTAGTTTCTATGAAGCAAATCCATAAACACCAGCCGAACCTAAAATGTCTCGAGTTGCTGATTCCTCCCCGCGCGAAAAAGGCCTGGAGTGCAAAGGGTTAGTAAGTTTGTCGCTTTATCACATGGATTAGCTCGTGTTGCCGTTGCGCCGTTAAATTCCAACCAAACAACCTTCTCCGGAATCGAACCCTGGTATGCCGTTTGAAAGATTTGTCGTGGAAACGACGGTTATACAAAGCGTGTTTTCTTAGTCGCATTATCCTTACCAGGATCTTCAGGATTAGTGATTTTTCATATTCAGAGACACGGTAGTGTTTTGTGCCAAGTAATACGGCGTGTACTAAGGCATACACATGACTTAAATTTGAGACAAGCATGTGACTATTGGCAGGAACAACTGGAGAGTTTTGTACACTTAACTAAAAAAAATTATAGTTTACAGAAAAAATAATTAATAGTTTAAAAACTAAAAAACACGCTTTAATAGAAAACCAAACTAACAAGTAGTTAAAATAATTAATAGTTTAAATAAATAAAAAACACGCTTTAATAGAAAAGTAAACTAAAAAGTAGAAAATAATTTTAAATAAGTATGAAATAAGAATAGAGTGATTAACGAGAAATATTTATTTTATCATAAAAAAGCGTGGAGAGCTTGATGTCAGTTGTTGTAAATATTTAATGACAGATATTGGTAAAAGTAGAGCGCCATTATGAAAATATCTTAAAAAGCACCCCACGCATTTTTTACGATAAAATAAACATTTCTTGTTAATCACTCTGTTCTTATTTCAAACTTATTTAAAATTACTTTCTACTTTTTAGTTCACTTTTCTATTAAAGCGTGTTTTTTCGTTTTTTGAACTATTAATTATTTTGTCAGTACAAAACTCTTTTTCACCGAGATAACATCAGTCGAACCAACCAGTTAAACAATATTTTAATGTGATTTAAAGTGAATGATGTCCTGTTGAATCGGATTTTAAAGTGAGGGATTGGCAGACCAGGTCGAGAAATAGGCAGTCGTGGAGAAATCTTCAACGGAAGGCTTTGATCCACCCTGGTCTGCAGTGACAAATATGATGATGAGTACCACAATCAAACTTGTTTCTTGTAACTTCGACGGGGAAAGGAAACAGTTAGAATCTTAATATATTCACCCAATAATTAATTTTTAACTTAATTTTTGAATATTTATAAAAAGATAGTTAATGTATAAAAATGGTAGGAAGTTGGTGATTTTAAATACTTTTAAAACAAAATTCATTAGAAAAAGCTATTTAAGTTATATTTAAAATTCTGTAAGATTCTCTATAGAAAATCATTGTGTTTCGCCAACCAAACGGTGTAGTGGTTAGCGTGCTAGCTTCTAGACCACGAGGCTGAGTGTTCTAGTCCCGTGTAAGGCATGGGTGTTTGTAAATGTATGCTGGCTTGTCTAATGACGAATGTATCGGCGCATTATAGCCCTCGTGTTGCTGACGGCGCCAGATAATCTGAAAACAACTAATCATTGTGTTTCATTGGCAGTAATTTTTTTTTTTAACGGTGCTACCTTAATTATGGAGGTAGAATGAACAGGAGGGTTCAAAACTCCATTTTGCCCGCAGCCATATTCACCGATGTCACGTGGTCGACATATGGAATAGAGGGAAATAATGGTGCCAACGTCGATAGTAGCGCGTTGTAACAGGGCAGAGAACGGAATAGGCTGGATATTTGATTATTATTAACTCTATATGGTAATAATGGGTATTTTAAAAACTGTTATGTACTGCATTTTAAGAATAGAGATAGAGATTATCATGTTGTGGTAGTTTCGTGTTCAAATAACAGATACAACACCTAATCACCAGTGGTCACTTTTGCCTAGTGGTTAGAGAGCTTCTCTACTGATCTAGGAGTCCCTGGTTCAACTCCCCGTTAGCGTTCATCGCCAATATTGGTGACTACCGGACAACGAATCATGCTGCCATCTATCGGCACCTTCTGAAAATACTGCGCGACTTCCACACTACCACCTCAGCAAGCTACCATTGGCGACTCACTGCCACACGCAACACACTTAACTCTCACGCAACGCACATAATTCTCACGCAACACACTTAACTCTCACGCAACGCACTTAACTCTCACGCAACGCACTTAACTCTCACGCAACGCACTTAACACACACGCAAGCAACTCAATCGTTCACCTCTTCGCGACTCATTGGGAAGGGGCTATGTGATGGTCTCGCGTGCAAATGACGGATACAACACCTAGGCACCAGTGGCCACTTTTGCCTAGTGGTTAGAGCGCCTGTCTACTGATCTAGGAGTCCCTAGTTCGACTCCCCGTTAGGGCACATCGCTACAATCTCTACCCATTTCCACGATACATATTTTTTTTTTTTCGGTGTTATAGGTACAAGGATGGTAGCCGCGTCCTTCCATCCCACGAAGACGATGAAAATCCTCGCATACGCATGGACGAACGGACCCTGTTGATAGCGAGGGCGACTGAGGAGGACGCTGGGGAGTACACTTGCGTGATCGAGATGGCTGGGCTGTCATACCCTTTTGCCGATCACCTGGGGAGTCGATTCAAGGTCACATGTGAGCCCACATTCATATCTAATATTTGAAACTCATATTTATATGTGAGCCCACATTCATATCTAATATTTGAAACTCATATTTATATGTGAGCCCACATTCATATCTAATATTTGAAACTCATATTTATATGTGAGCCCACATTCATATCTAATATTTGAAACTCATATTTATATGTGAGCCCACATTCATATCTAATATTTGAAACTCATATTTATATGTGAGCCCACATTCATATCTAATATTTGAAACTCATATTTATATGTGAGCCCACATTCATATCTAATATTTGAAACTCATATTTATATGTGAGCCCACATTCATATCTAATATTTGAAACTCATATTTATATGTGAGCCCACATTCATATCTAATATTTGAAACTCATATTTATATGTGAGCCCACATTCATATCTAATATTTGAAACTCATATTTATATGTGAGCCCACATTCATATCTAATATTTGAAACTCATATTTATATGTGAGCCCACATTCATATCTAATATTTGAAACTCATATTTATATGTGAGCCCACATTCATATCTAATATTTGAAACTCATATTTATATGTGAGCCCACATTCATATCTAATATTTGAAACTCATATTTATATGTGTAACTCGTACCTATATGCGTAACTCATACCAAACTTGTATCTTATGTGTAAATCATATCAAACACGTATCTATATACAGTGGAACCTCGATTAACCGACTTAATTCGGACCGAAGATAGGTCTGATTAGCGAAAATGCCGGATAATAGAGAGTTGTAAAAAATGATAAAAAGTAAATTTTTTTCATTTATTGAATGCAGGGCTTTTAATGTTTTTTTTTTTTTATGACATAATTGTTGGAAATGAGTTTTTGTTGTCGTAATCTTGATAATCGTTCTTTTGCGGTTCTATCCTGATGTCGCCGACCAAACGGTATAGTGGTTAGCGTGCTGGCTTCTAGACCGCGAGGTTGCGGGTTCCGAGTCCCGTGTTGGCATGGATGTTTGTAAATGTATGTTGGTTTGTTAAATGACGAAATGTTTCGGCGCAGCCCTCGTGTTGCTGACGGTGCCAGATAATCTGAATACAACCAATCTATCCTGATGTCTTTTTAAAAGCAATAGTTCAGTTTGATCTGCATATGATTATTGCTCTAACCATGTCAGTCCTTTTGAAAAACGGTCTTCAGCCTCACCATTACTTATGCAAATTTAGTGTAAAGGAAAATATTCCGGTTTATAAAAAGGGCAAATGATTTAGTACTCATTTGGGAGATTTTTGATGTCGACTAAAGAAAGGACGGTTAACAGAGAGTTCCGGATGAAAGAGGGACGGTTAATCGAGGTTCTATTATTTGTAACTCATATCAAATGTATAACTCGTATCTTATGGGTAACTCATATCATTACGTGTAACTCATATCTATTTGTGTAAAATGTTACTGCAATTTTATAATTGATAAGGACTTTGTTTTTGTGGGTGCAATTCCTTAATTGGATCCGAATGTATGTAATGCTAACTCTGGTTTCGTCTTGACGTCGACGGTCTTAAAATAGTCATCATATTTTTGAAACTGCGCTGTTCAGTTGTGTTCAATACACTTTTTAGGTAAAAAATGAACTGCAAAATATTATAAAGTTTAAAAAAAAAAATTTAAAAAAAATATGATTCACCTAAAAAATGACAGAAAATTCTAAAACCGTGATTTTACTTATTAATTCACGATCTGCCATTTAAAAGTGGGGCACTAGTATTTTTTAAAGGTGAATACATAAATAATCTATAACTCAATCCATCAAGTATTTTACACTATAACTCATACATTATTTACAAAGAAAGAAAAAAAGAAACAAAAGGAGAAGAAAAAAAAACACGATGGCGTGAGTGGTTGATTGAATTTTAAATTTGAATGGCGCGGGGCAACTCATGGGGCATCTTCGACGCTATACTAAACTTCAACTTAACTAGACATCACTTAGACGGTAGATCGTCACAGTGCTCATAGGTATTTAATCCATTTTGGCGGAGTGAAGACATAATTCTCGCCAAACCTTATAGCCTTTTGTTCTGTTGTGGTTTGGCGAACATTATGCTTTCACGCCGCCAAAATGGATGAAATACCTATGAGCACTGTCACGATCTACCGTCTAAGTCAGCGTCAGCCACTAGGCGGCCCGCGGGCCGGATCAGGCCCGCGAGAGCTTTTTCTCCGGCCCGCCAGCAGTACAGAAGAGCAAAAATCAAATTTATTAATTTGTCTACTATAGTATGTGTCTACTACCAAAAACCGCATTTTCCATTAAGTGGTCCACTTCAGTAAGTCTGAAAAATCCCTTTTTTTTCCCTTAGACTGCCAACGAGAAAAGCAATAGTTTGAATTATTACCAATGACGCATTGCTTAGTTTTGTACTTATGATACCCTACCCTCTCGAATAGTGAATGGCACAATTCGATTTCTGTTTTTCTGAATGTGATTGGCAGGAGTTGGGTGTTTTAATGCATACTGGCCTCTTTTGTTTTGACCTGAAAAGAAGTATTGAGATCTCTGTGACTCCAGTGCAGTAATGGCGTCGAAGACTAGTTTTAAACGCAAAGTAGATAGTGAAAATCGAACCGGCCGTCATCGTCTCGCAATTAACATCGACTAAAATGGAAGATTTGGGAGGTACGGTTGAAATATATTTAATAATTATGAGTTTATGTCAAGTCAGATTGTAATATTGTCACAAAAGATTACCTTCTTTTATGACTTTGATTTACGATGTAAAGAAAATTATTTTTTTATTTATTTGAAACAAGAATCAAGTATCAATTGTTATTTTATTAATATAAAAAAGTTAAATTATTGTTTCAGTTTTCAAAATTGTTTTATATTGTTGAATCTTTAGTAATTATCACGTTTCTAACATTGAACATATGTAGTAAAGCAATATATTTACTGGCGTATTCGGTATAAATCTGCGGCCCGCGGAAAGTCCCAACATAAGTCATGCGGCCCGTCTCTAAAAGTTAGTGGCGAACGCTGGTCTAAGTGATGTCTAGTTAAGTTGAAGTTTAGTATATAGCAAGCGTGATATAGGTTTCAAAAAATAGATTCTTACCCCAAATTAAATTTGAAATGCATATAATACTATTTTTAATTTCTGACTGAGAGAGTATAATGAGGATCTCTCACGTTTTTTGGTTTTATTTTGAAATAAAAGTAGAGAAAAAATCATGAAAAACAGTACCATTCTTTCAAAAACTTGAGCTCGGATAGATAGTTAAAAAGAAAATTTAATTTTTCACTTTGGCGATTTGGCGGGAAAAAAATTACTTTTGCGTGTGACGTCAATGCGGAGAAGATGAACCAGTCTAAAACCTGTTTTAGACGAGGAGAGAGTGAAGTTCCTCCTCGGATTTTCGACGGAATCTATGCGTAACTATACGTCACGGGTTTTTTTATGCGTTTTTGGTTACGTGACTTTTGCTTTGATTTCAAACTCGATTTTAGATTAATTGAAAGCACTGTACGCAGTAAAAATAATTGCACTGCTCAGATGTATTCGTTGAATAACACTAAAAGATAAAAAATAAATATTCATTTTCCTCACTTGTGCTAGTTCCTCGTTATATATATTTTTTAAAAAATCCCTAGTTGTGTGGAAACTGGTCTTGTAAATATGTACTCTGAGTACTTTTTCAGTTCCCTGGTATTAAGAGATCCTTTTAAAAGTGAACACACTTTCAACAATAGCACGCTTTTTGAATTAATCGTTATCTTCTCATAAGAGATGGTTATTCCGCTTCATCGTTTCAAGAAATAATTTATTTATTTTCCTCGTTTAAATCATATATTATGTCTTTCGTCGTTCTCCTCCGATCAATCTCTTCCTCCCCTCATCAGAGCTCATACTCAAATCGTTATTATCCTATTTCATAATCCCAATCATATATGCCTAAAACCCACAGTGCCGTAATTACACGATATTTACGACTGAAAGAGTTGGTTGGTTGTTTTTCAGATTATCTGGCGCCGTCAGCAACACGAGGGCTATAATGCGCCGAAACATTCGTCATTAGACAAGCCAACATACATTTACAAACACCCATGCCTAACACGGGACTCGGAACCCGCAACCTCGCGGTCTAGAAGCTAGCACGCTAACCACTATACCGTTTGGTCTGCACGACTAAAAGGGATATACCTCTCAATAGTAGATTTATTCTAATAGGTGTGTGTGCAAAAGAAAAAGAACACGCACTAAAGTGAATTAAAGACCTGGGGAGGGATTAATAACAACAAATTATTCAAGTTTGTTAGTTCAGTAGCTCGCATGATCACGCCCGTTGAGGGGACGCAAAAGTGAAATGGAGGTGGTTTTTCAAAATATCATGCAGTCAATTACTTCTCACTTATTTCGATAAAGCGAGTAAAATTTCATCAAGCTCAGAATAAAACTGTAGATTTCAGGTTATGATCATAAGAGGTGAAACAAGGAGAGGGAGAGAATTTTTCGGAATGAAATTTCAAACAACCAGGAATATAGCTTTTGCTTCGAAGACTAAGTGTGCAAAATGTCATCAAGATTGGAACATGTAGCTTCAAATAAAAAACTTACACACATGCTTAAAGATAAAGACACTCTTCCATATGTATAAATTAAGTAATTTTTCTATATATGATTGTAAATAGTGTATTTACTTCTTTTTAAATTTCTGTTTTCTTAATTTTTTGTTGTTAACAGCGGTAACAGGCATGAAAAAATTGGTAACACCCGAGTGAATCGAGAAATTTCGAGATGTTTTCCAGTGCTTGCTGATCACCAAATCGTTTGCTTTGGATTTTTCAGGAAAGTTCGCTCGCGAGGATATAAAAAACCCCAACTCGTGGAATTTGAGTTCAGTTAGACGTTTAGAGTCATGTTGAGAGGCGTTTCGCCTTAATTTGTCTAAGACTGAATTATCGCTGTCTCTGAAGTTGTATGTATTGAAGCTTTTGTTAAAGCTTAATAGCGACAGCGGTATTGGCCAAAGTCAAAAACTTTGGTTCTTGGAAAATTTGGACAACCCATGTAGTCCGAGAGGTGACTGCAAGTTTCGGTACCTCATCGAACATCATTCTGAATATTTTATAGAATGTGGAAAAAAGTAAGTAGATTACGAATCCACAGGAAAATAGCCGAAACTAGACGAAAATCGATCTTGAACGAGTTAAATTAAATCTTATTGCCAAATATGCTATAACTTGCCAAATAATGACCATTCTTTTTACTTTCAATTATCCATGTGTAATAACATAGGATAATGAAAGTTAAAAAAGATTCGGTAAAAAAAAAAAAATCCATATTTTTTTTTTTTTTTTTTTTTTTTTTTTTTTGCATTTCTCCACGTTTTAGAACATCCTGATCTCAAAAAAGTGATCTAGAAATAATGTCTGTTTGTACGTGGTCAGCATAACTCCCGAACAAATTGACCTATGATGTTCAAATTTGGTGTGAGGGTTGGTGAGGGCACAAGGAACTAAAATTTAGGTTTTCGTCAAAATCGCGCATGCGCATAAGGTAGCTGCCAATGAAAAAATCGTGTTTTTCAATGATTGTTAAAAAACGGCTCCAACCATTTTGATAAAAATCGCTGTGCTAATGCCTCTTAAGGTGTTCTAAACATCCCCACGTCCAAAATACGCGTAAAAATGCTTTAATGGGGTAAAAAGTTGAAAAACGAATGCCTTCAACACAACTCTTTTCTTGAACATAGCTAATCAAAAATCGTTTTTCATCCTCTCCTCAGTTTCAGTTATAAAAAAGGATAATACAGGAATTTTCGAAAGTATTTCGCCAAAAACACTATTTTGGCAAAGGTTTTTTTTTTTTTTTTTTTTTTTTTTTTTTTTTAGACCCATATAAGAATTATCGCCAAACTGGCCATTTTTTTAAGCAAATGATCTAAATATAAAAACGATAAATGACACAAATTCACATCAGTAATATAGTGTAATTGAAAGTTGTGCGATGTTCCACACCCCTAGTTTATGTGATAACCCTTCGCTCTTTAATTTTCAATTAAGAAGGTTGCAGACGATTCAGATATTTGGCGACGGTCTACTTGCATCTATGAAAAGTGAGCCAAGTTGGCAATAAATATTACGTCACTTTATGACGTAACTGGATGTCGCCAATTTGGTTTACTGTTAAAATGTGCACATTTTCCCAGCCAGAGATCAGATATCGTCTGCGCCCTTCCTCATTGAAATATAAGTGCTGTGGGTTGCCAGATGAAAAAATGTGTTTACTTTTTGGCAAGTTATGACATATTTGGCAATTGGACTCATTCAAAGTCAGTTTTCGACTAGTTTCGGCCATTTTTGCCTGGGAAGACCAGTTGATTAGTAATCTACTAATTTTTCTGCACATTCTATAAAAAATTCAGAATGATGTTCGATGGGTTACCTAAATTCACAGTTGCCTCTCTGTCGAATGGCTAAACTCGAGCATCGTTCCAAAATATACCTTTCTTTAAAAAAAAATAAACATGTTAAAACCATTACGTGACATATTTCTTACCCCTGCACCCTTTCTTATAAAAATATATATTTCAATTTTAAAACTATGCATCAACATTTCTAAATTCCTAGCATATTTTACCCAGCAGTGGCCGAGATTGGACAAGATCCGTAACAACGGTTCACATCGGGATTGGCCAGTTTTGAGCAATATTGGCCAGCGAATTTGTGTTACTGGGAGAGTTAACTGTTGCAAACCTCTGAGATGAGGAATAAATTACAACTTTTTATTTTGCAAAAGCTGTGACCATTTCCTCTGAGAAAACTCGTAACAATATAATTTATTCATACAACCACTTTCTCCAATTGAGGGACTAAAAAGCAAAGGGGGTCTAAGTGACTTTCCTTAACTTTTAAGAAAATACATTTTAAAGTTTCTTATTTATATTAAATTTTATCAAAACTAGCGATATCTTCATTCCAGATGTTAGTATTTGAACAACAAATAATTTCCATACTAATTTAATATCAATAAAAAAACGTATTTTCTGAAAAGTTAAGAAAACTCACCTGGACCCCTTTGCTTCTCATCCCCTCAATTATTATTTGAACTTGGGGAGTGAAACATCGCACAACTTTACACTATAATACTGTCGTGGATTTGTGTCATTTATCGTTTCTATATTTTCACCATTCATTTCGAAGAAATGGTCAGTTTGGCGATATTTTTTGCAATAATTCTTGTATGAGTCTTTAAAAAAAACACACACACACACATTTTCACCAAAATGGTGATTTTGGCGATATACTTTTCGATAATCCTTATATTATCCTTTCTAATAAGCGAAACTGAGGGGAGAAGAAAAAACGGTCGCTGATGAGGTATGCTCAAGAAAACAGAACTCTGTGTTGAAAGCATTCGTTTGTCAATTTTTACGTGAATTTCAGAGGGGGGGGGCCTGTTTAGAACACCTTAAGCGACAATACCACAGCGATTTTTATGAAAATCGTTAGAGCCGTTTTTTAACAATCATTGAAAAACAGAATTTTTTCAATGGGTTGGTTGTTTTCAGATTATCTGGCGCCGTCAGCAACGCGAGGGCTATAATGCGCCGAAACATTCGTCATTAGACAAACCAACATACATTTACAAACACCCATGCCTAACACGAGACTCGAACCCGCAACCTCGCGGTCTAGAAGCTAGCACGCTAACCACTATACCATTTGGTCGGCATTTTTTCAATGGGAGCTACCTTGTGGTGCATGCGCGATTTTGACGAAAGCCTTAATGGTAGGTCCCATGGCCACCACTAACCCTCATAACAAATTTGAACACCGTAGGTTAATTTTTTCGGGAGTTATGCTGACCACAGACACACACACACAGACATTTTTTCTAGATCACTTTTTTGAGATCAGGTTGGTTGGTTGTTTTCAGATTATCTATCGCCGTCAGCAACACGAGGGCTATAATGCGCCGAAACATTCGTCATTAGACAAGCCAACTTACATTTACAAACACCCAATGCCTAACACGGGACTCGGAACCCCCAACCTCGCGGTCTAGAAGCCAGCACGCTAACCACTATACCGTTTGGTCAGCTTTTTGAAATCCGGATGTTATAAAACGTAAAGAAATGTAAAAAGTAAAAAAAAAAGTTTTTTTTTCCCCCCTTTCTCAATTTTTAACCGAATCCTATACTGCCGACCAAACGGTATAGTGGTTAGCGTGCTAGCCTCTAGACCACGAGGTTGCGGCTTCTGAGTCCCGTGTTAGGCATGGGTGTTTGCAAATGTATTGTTGCACAAATTGTCTGTATATATTGTAAATAGTGACGTATTATTTCAAAATTCTATTGTAATTTATTTTTATCTTATTTTATTTATTAATTAATAGCGATTATACAAGTTAGAAAAAGGTGGCAACACCTAAAGCAATCGAGAAGTTTCGAGATATTTCTTTTCCGATGAATTGGCTGGAAATTTCGCGAATGTCTCACGCGCTTGTATATAAAAGACTGGAGAACGGGAAAGTTTTCAGATGGACTTCGGACTTCGTTGAAAGCTGATCGCTTTGTTTACCTATTGGAGTGAGCTTGTATAATCGCTGAATTCGAAGTTATTTTTGTTGAAGCTTGTGTTGAAGCTTGAGAGTAATTTAACTGTTGCCTGTGAATAAATTTTGTGAGTTTTCTGAAGAGAGAATAAATATTTTAATACCGTGAAAACTGTGCCATCATTGCCTCAGCGGAAAAATTCATATCATGACGAATGTTTCGGCGCATTAAAGCCCTCATGTTGCTGACGGCTCCAGATAATCTGAAAACAACCAACCGAATCCTATACTTTCATTACCCTATGTATACATACGGGTAATTGAAAGTAATAAGCAGCGCCTCAAACGTATTGTTACGAATTTTTCCACTGAGGCAATGATGGTACAGTTTTCACGGTATTAAAATATTTATTCCTCTTCAGAAAACTCACAAAATTTATTCACAGGCAACAGTTTAATTACTCTCAAGCTTCAACACAAGCTTCAACAAAAATAACTTCGAATTCAGCGATTATACAAGCTCACTCCAATAGGTAAACAAAGCGATCAGCTTTCAACGAAATCCGAAGTCAATCTGAAAACTTTTTCGTTCTCCAGTCTTTTTTATACAAGCGCGTGAGACATTCGCGAAATTTCCAGCCAATTCATCGGGAAAGAAATATCTCGAAACTTCTCGATTGCTTTAGGTGTTGCCACCTTTTTCTGACTTGTATAATCGCTATTAATTAATAAATAAAATAAGATAAAAATAAATTACAATAGAATTTTGAAATAATACGTCACTATTTACAATATATACAGACAATTTGTGCAACTGTATGATAAGTAATCCGTCAATGTATGCTAATTGCTTGTTATCAGCCAGACGCCTTTTTTTTCCTTCTAATAATTGATAATATTTATTTTTTTACTTTTGCAGACGCAGCTCGAGTATCCAGTCTCCCAGCCCAAATGAGGCCGATCCTCAATCGTAACCTGAGACTCGAGTGCGTAACAAGGGGCTTCCCAGTGCCTCGCGTCGCATGGCTTGTAGGTCAGTAGTGAGTCTTCTCTTATCTGATCCACTCTGTGAAAGAAAACGTTGTACTCTCTTTTTTTTCTTTTTCTTTTTTATGCTATACTCGTATTGATTGAATATGGATTGACGGAGTGGTTTTAGCAGCGTACATTTTTTTTTCCAGTCAAATGGACGATGTTCCAAGTGAAAAGCTGTCAGCTTCAAGTTTTGTTACTAACCACTTTTTGGTGTATTTAGAAACAGGTTGGTTGGTTGGTTGTTTTCAGATTATCTGGCGCCGTCAGCAACACGAGGGCTATAATGCGCCGAAACATTCGTCATTAGACAAGCCAACATACATTTACAAATACCCATGCCTAACACGGGACTCGAACCCGCAACCTCGAGGTCTAGAAGCTAGCACGCTAACCACTATACCGTTTGGTCGGCATTTAGAAACAGGAAAGTAAGATCTACTGATTATAGACTTGAGAGACGACTGCAATTTTTGGATCCCATCGAACATCATTCTGAATTTTTTTTTATAGAAATTGGAGAAAAGTGAGTAGATTACGAATCCACTGGTCTGCCGTGGCTAAAATGGCCGAAACTGGTCAAATATCGACTTTTAATGAGATGAACTAAATCCAAATGCCAAATGCGCCATAACTTGCCAAATAATGAGCATTTTTTTTATTTGGTAACCCTCACTCTTTAATTTTCAATTAAGAAGGTTGCAGACGATTCAGATATCTGGCGACGGTCTACTTTCATCTATTAAAAGGGAGCCAAAAGTTGGCAAAAAATATTACGTCACTTATGACGTAACTGATGTTGCCAATTTGGCTTACTTTTAAAAGATATAATTTTTCCGAGCCAAAGATCAGAAATCGTTTGCGCTTTTTCTCATTGAAAATCAAAATGAAGTGGGTTGCCAGACGAATAAGTTTGTTCTATTTTTTGCAAATTTTGACATATTTGGCAATCGGATTTTAGTTCAACTCAATCCAAGTCGATTATTGAGAAGTTTCGGCCATTTTTGCCACGACAGACCAGTGGATTCCTAATCTACTCACTTTTTTCTAATTTCTATAAAAAATTCAGAATGGTGTTCGACAGGGTCCAAAAATTGCAGTAGCCTCTCGGACTATTATTAAAAGCTGCAACTTGATCACTGAAATAAATTTGTGGTAAATGAGAGCTAAATTTACTACAAATTTGTTCAGCTCTGATCTCAAGTTGAATGAGAACTTTGAGAGGAGTTGGTATCCTCTAGAAAGGTTAATTTGGCATATTTCATGTACCATTTTCTCAGAAAGTATTTGACATAGAAGCCTAATTTTTTTTCAGTGCATTTAGCAGATACTTGTTATTCTACTGGAGTTAGCTTTTGATTGTAATTCATTTACTTTTTTTTTTTTTTAATGAATGTTCGTGAAAGTCACTCAAATTTATTTAAAATCACAAGTTTTTTTGCTGAAAAAAAGCCAAAACAAAAAATATTTTTAAAATGACAACAAAATCTCACATCAGTATATAGGGATACATAAAAGGAATATGTGGTAAAAATTTTAAGAAGATAGCTTGTGCAGTTTCTGAGAAAAAGGTACGTAAATAATAAAAAATGTAGTCTTGAGAAAAAAGCATTTTAAAGAAAACTTTACTTTCTCTAATAGTTATCAATTTTGTCATCAAAAAATTATTAAAAATACTTCTAGTTGAGGTATTATAGTTACGAATTTTTGTATATTTGTAAATATTTCGTAGTGTTAATTTTGTAAATAGGAACATCTATGTACATTTCGCATAAGGCAGTGTAATAGTTCGTCTTAAGTTAGCTTGTCGGCAATATGGGTCTTAATGCTTGATAACGAGTTTTACAGAGTTAACGCTGGGAAGCGAGTGTTACAAGGAACAGGGCATTTAACATTATGGTTATGGCAATCTCGCCAAATTGGCGAGATAGAGCCAAGTTGGCGACGGTTTTGGCGACTAATTTTTGTCGCCAAATTTGGCGAGAAATCGCCAAATGTTGCCAAACTAGACGACCATTTGGTGACATTTTCGGTCCCCATGTACATGTATAGGACTTTTCGACTACGATCTGGAAAGTTCTCCAAATATCTACCTCTAAAAGATTCACGAAGATTCACCTGTCTATATAAGGCTGACCAAGAGAGCGGGGAAGTTAGTTGACTGAGTTGAGTCAGTGAGTTGACTGGAATTACTGTATTGAGATACTGAGTCTCAGTGAGCATTCAGAGAGTTCCGAAAGCGAACTCTATTGCATTGTCTTTTGCAGTGATTTTAGCAGTTGTGTTGTCAAGTTTTTAACTGTTGTTTTGTGCTCTATTGTTTCGAAAAGAGCTGTATTGTGTCTACTAGAACGAGAAGTTCCAGAGTTGTAAAGGAATCTGTGAAGAGTGATATTGGAATAAATATCTGCAAGTTTTGATCTGCTTTGGCTTCAAGTCTTTCGAACCCATCCACGCAACGTTATTATAAATGAGATATCCTCTTAAAGGAAAGAATTCAAATTTTGATAAACAATATTAAACCCAAAATCGATTATTTGTAAATTTTAGGGTACCAACTACCCTAAAGAAGATTTTTTGCACTTAATGAATGCTTATGCACATTGAAGTTAACACTGTTTCACTCTTAGCCGACGAAGTATTTTACCTTTTTTTTTTCTCTCCTTTTCACTATCATTTACCCATATATCTATATATAAAAAGTAAAGCCCTCACTGACTGACTGATTCATTTATCCATCACTAATTCTGCCACTTCGCATATAGTCACAACTCTTAAAATGGGTACCACTGTCAACAAAGACAAACATAGTGTTACGAATTTCTCCACTGAGGCAATGATGGCACAGTTTTCACGGTATACAAATATTTATTCTCTCTTCAGGAAACTCACAAAATTTATTCACAGGCAACAGTTTAATTACTCTCAAGCTTCAACACAAGCTTCAACAAAAATAACTTCGAATTCAGAGATTATACAAGCTCACTCCAATAGGTAAACAAAGCGATCAGCTTTCAACGAAGCCCGAAGTCCATCTGAAAACTTTCCCGTTCTCCAGTCTTTTATATACAAGCGCGTGAGACATTCTCGAAATTTCCAGCCAATTCATCGGAAAAGAAATATCTCGAAACTTCTCGATTACTTTAGGTGTTGCCACCTTTTTCTAACTTGTATAATCGCTATTAATTAATAAATAAAATAGGATAAAAATAAATTACAATAGAATTTTGAAATAATACGTCACTATTTACAATATATACAGACAATTTGTGCAACAATAGAAATAGTAAGCTCAATAATTTGCAAACTATAAGAGGCCGAAAAAGGGTAAAACGCTCCAAGCAAGAGATATTCGAAAATCTTATTTCCAATACAATCGCAATTCTGATATTTGGTACAAATGTCGAAAATCACAAAAATCATAGAAAAAATAAACTATTCCTATCTCGAATTACCAAATTTAAAGATCAAAAAGGGGTAAAACGTTTTAAACGAAATATATTGTTACGAATTTTTGTATATTTGTAAATATTTCGTAGTGTTAATTTTGTAAATAGGTACATCTATGTACATTTCGCATAAGGCAGTGCAATGGTTCGTCTTGGTTTGTTTCCCAGCAATGAATCTCTCAATGCTTGATAACGAGTTTTACAGAGGTAACTCTGGGAAGCGAGTTTCAAGGGGCAGGGCATTTAACATTATGGTAATGGGAATCTCGCCAAATTGGCGAGATAGAGCCAAGTTGGCGATGGTATTGGCGACTAATTTTTTTCGCCAAATTTGGCGAGAAATCGCCAAATGTCGCCAAACTTGGAGACCATTTGGCGACATTTTCGGTACATGTATCCCATGTATGTACATGTATAGGATTTTTCGACTACTGCCTGGAAAGTTCTCCAAATGTCCATCTCTGGAAGGTTCAAGTATGTTCGCAGCCACTCCTATATAAGCGCGACCTGAGTTGGTTAGTAGTTAGTTGATTTTGAATCACTGAGTTAGTTGTCTCTCAACGTTCATTGTGAGAGCTGTATTCCTGACTTGAGTCAGTTCTTGGATTTTGAGTCACTGAATTAGCTGACTGGAGATTCTAAAGCGAACTATTTTGCATTGTCTTTTGCGGCGATTTAGCAGTTGTTTGTCAAGTTTTTAACTGCTGTTTTGTGCTCTATTGAGGTGAAAAGAGCTGTATTGTGTCTACTAGAACGAGAAGTTCTGGAGCTGTAAGAGAACTGTGAAGAGTTATTTTGGAATAAATTTCTGCAAGTTTTGATCTGCTTTGGCGTCAAATCTTTCGAACCCGTACAACACAACAATATTTAAAAGTCTCACTTCCAATACAGTAGCAACTCTGATACTTGAAATAAATGTCGAATAAGTCATTCATAAGGGTAAAAAAAAAAATGTTCCGATGTCGATCAATAGTTTTAAGGGGTCAAAAAGGGTTCAAACATTCCAAGCGTGTACTATTCAATGTCTCACTATTTTTGCGTGGATGGGTTCGAAAGATTTGAAGCGAAAGTAGATCAAAACTTGCAGAAATTTATTTCAATATAACTCTTCGCAGATTCTTTTACGACTCCAGAACTTTCTGTTCTAATAGACTCAATACAACTCTTTACACAACAATGGAGCACAAACAGCAGTTAAAAACTAGATACACAACTGCTAAAATCGTCGCAAAAGACAATGCAATACTGTTCACTTTTGGAATTACTCTGAATGCTCGCTGAGAGACAGCTAACTAACTTGCTCTCCTGGCCTTATAAAAGAAAGCTTCCTTCGTAAATCTTCTAGAGATAGAAATTTGGAGAATTTTCCAGATCGTAGTCGAAAAGTCCTATGCATGTACATGGGGACCGAAAATGTCGCCAAATGGTCGCAAAAACCGTCGCCAACTTGGCTTTATCTCGCCAATTTGGAGAGATTGCTATTAACCATAATGTTAAATAGGCCCCTTGTAAAACTCGTTTTCCAGCATGATCCCTGTAGAACTCGTTTTGAAGCATTAAGAGACGCATTGCAGGAAAGCGAAGACAAACTCTTGCACTGCCGTATGCGAAATATACATAAATTTTCCTTTTTACATTACTAATAGTACGAAATATTTACAAATTTACAGAAATTCGTAACGTTATCAATAGAATCACAACTCTAATATTTGGGGGATGTATCGCGAAAGCCAAGCAAAAAAATAAGTCAACTATTCCGATATCGATGAACCAATTTTAAAGGGTCGAAAAGGAGTGGGGACGTTCAAAACGAGGAATATCACAATGTCCCACTTCCAATATAGTAACAACTCTGAAATTTGGTATCAAGGGCAACCATAGATAAAGTAAGCTGTTCTGATCTTGAATAACCAAATTTGTTGTTGTTGTTTCTAATCTCCCTTTTGCCTGACGAAGTCAGACAATATCAGTGAAGCCATTGACATTAATGAAGTCTGACACTAGTTGTGGACAGTTATAAATGTCCTCCCAGTCCAGTCCAAGGCAGTCCAAAATGTGCTGAGGTGATGCCTGTTCTTTTTGGCATTTAGGGCAAAGAGGAAAATTTTTGCTTCCCCCGGAATATGTGAGGCCTTTAAGGTGACCACTAGCAAGTCGGGACAGACGGGTATTGGTGTGCCTATCACAAGGAAGAGATAGGGAGTGTCCTGGCTTTTGGGCTTTATACCATTCGTGAGATGGAGGTATATGCCGCTTTATTTTGAGCTATTTTCTTTGAGTATAACTCTTGATATGTGAGTTCTTGAGTAGAGAGGACAGGGTGTTCTAGTCCCTCCTTAATAACCAAATTTAAAGGGTCGTAACGATCGATAAGAAAAATAGCACTGTGTCCCACTTTCCGATCAAGTTACAACTCTGCAATATGATACAAGTGGCAATAAGATCTAGGCTTTGTAGCACGAGCTTCGAGCTACAATGGACGTTGGCAGCCTTGTAATTGGCTCTAATCCACTCCTCTCTGATCTGCTCTGCTTAGCGATAGTGGACGCCAAGCTTTAACGTTCTATACTGTTGCTTGGATGGGTTTGAAAGACTTGAAATCAAAGCAGATTAAAACTTGAAGAAATTTATTCCGATGTAACTCTTCGCAGATTCTCTTACAACTACAGAACTTCCCGCTCTAATAGATTCAATACAGCTCTTTACACAACAATGGAGCCCAAACAGCAGTTAAAAACTAGATACACAACTGCTAAAATCGACGCAAAAGACAATGCAGTGCAGTTCACTTTCGGAACTACTCTGAATGCTCGCTGAGAGACAATCAACTAACTCACTCTCTATTGGCCTTATGTAGGAAAGCTTGGTTCGTGAATCTTCTAGAAATTGAAATTTGGAGAATTTTTCAGATCGCAGTCGAAAAGCCCTATACAGGTACATGGGGACCGAAAGTGTCGCCAAATTGTCTCCAAGTTTGTCGACATTTGGTGATTTCTCGCCAAATTTGGCGACAAAAATTAGTCACCAAAACCGTCGCCAACTTGGCGAGATCGCCATTAACCATAATGTTAAATGGCCTTCTCCTTGTAAAACTAGTTTTCCAGCATTATCTCTGTAAAACTCTTTTTCAAGCATTAAATGCGTCTCGCATTGCAGGAAAGCGAAGTAAAGACAAACACTTCCACTGCCTTATGCAAAATATACATAAATTTTCCTTTTTACATAATTAATACTACGAAATATTTACAAATATACAGAAATTCGTAACAATACGAAGAATATTGTTACGAATTTTTCTATATTTGTAAATATTTCGTAGTGTTAATTTTGTTAATAGTAAAATTTATGTACATTTCGCATAAGGCAGTGCAATGGTTCGTCTAAGCTTGGCTTCCCTGCAATATGGGTATTGATGCTTGATAACGAGTTTTACAGAGGTAACTCTGGGAAGCGAGTTTTAAAGAGCAGGGCATTTAACATTATGGTAATGGCAATCTAGTCATATTGGCGAGAAATCGCCAAATGTCACCAAACTTGGCGACCATTTGGTGACATTTTCGTTCCCCATGTACATGTATAGGACTTTTCGACTACGATCTGGAAAGTTCTCCAAATATCTTCCTCTATGAGTTTCAAGAAGGTTCACCTCTCCTATACAAGCTCAGGCGAACGAGTGATGGAGTTAGTTGATTTTGAGTCACTGAGTTAGAGTTAGTTGTTAGCTGAGTCCATTAGTTGACTGGAATTACTGAGTCTCAGTGAGCGTTCCGAAAGCGAACTGTATTGCATTGTCTTTTGCAGCGATTTGAGCAGTTGTGGTGTCAAGTTTTTAACTGCTGTTTTGTACTCTATTGTTGTGAAGAGAGCTGTATTCTGTCTACTAGAACGAGAAGTTCTGGAGTTGTAAAGGAATCTGTGAAGAGTTGTATTGGAATAAATTTCTGCAAGTTTTGATCTGCTTTGGCTTCAAATCTTTCGAACCCGTTCACGCAACAATATCTTAATGCCCCCCTTCCAATATAGTCACAATTTTAAAATGTGGAACAAATGTCCAACAAGAGCAAGCATAGATAAAGTAAGGTAATCCGATTTTGATAAACCAATTTTCAAATGCGGAATGCGTGAATGTTTTGATATTGCTAAAATGTACAGGATAAAATTTCGTAGCGAAGTACAGATTAGTGTTAAGGTAGCTACTGTAACATAGGGTAATGAAAGTATTGGATTAAAAAAAAAATCCGACATTCCTCACTGTTTGGATCATTCTGAGTTCAAAAAAGTAGTCTAGAAAAAATTTGTGTCTGTGGTCACCATAAGTGTCCAAGGACCTACAATGTTCAAATTTTGTGTATAGGTTAATAGTGGTACCTCTTATTAAGGTTTTGGTCAAAATAGTTAATAGTCAATAATGAGCCATAACTTACCAAAAAATGCTCATTTTTTTTTTTTTTTAATTTGGTAACCCTCACTCTTTAATTTTCAATTAAGAATGCTGCAGACGATTCAGATGTGTGACTTTGGCTTACTTACATCTTTCACAAATGAGCCAAATTGGCAATAAACATTACGTCACTGATGACTAACTGATGTCGCCAATTTGGCTTACTTTTAAGACACACAAGTTTTCCGAGCCAGAGATCAGAAATCGTTTGCGCTTTTTCTCATTGAAAATCAAAATGCCGTGGGTTGCCAGACGAAAAAGTTTGTTCTCTTTTTGGCAAGTTATGACATATTTGGCAATCGGATTTTAGTTCAACTCCTTTCAAGTCTATTTTTTATCAGTTCCGGCCATTTTTGCCACGGCAGACCAGTGGATTCGTTATCTACTCAATTTTCTCCAATTTCTATAAAAAAATTCAGAATGATGTTCGATGGGGTCCAAAAATTGCAGTTGCCTCTCGGACTACCACGATATGTTTCATCCGAGCAACTTCATTGAATATCAATTACCCTTTCCTATAGTTTGCAATGTAGTTTACTATAGTTTTTATTTAAAAAAAAATATGCAATTATAACTATTCATAACCCAGAAAAAAATTACCTGATTTGGTTAACTCTGGTTTAAATATTTTTAAGGAAAGTTCTAGATTCCCTTTTCTTTTTATAAAAGATTTTTTTTTCTTTCTTTTTCCGTAAGCAAGAATTGGATATTGTATGTGTATCATAGTGATCAATGGTGGAGAAAATGCATGAAACTGAAATAACCAGTGCTAGAAGTGTGGGTAGACGCGGGGTGACGTGTCCCCCCTACTTTTCAAGAAAATACCCCCTACTTCTAAAACCACTGAAATCCATCCCCCCACTTTTTAAAGCACTCAATCCACCTAAAAACTACTAATGAAAAATGACATTAACATTTAAATGTAGAGACACTGAGAAAAATTGATTTATTATTATATTTGAAAACTTTAGAATTGTTTATGGTGTCATAAAATTGTATTGTAGTACTTTCTAAAAATATATAAGTATTTTTACTAATGAATGCAGTTACATTTGATCAACTTTAAATTTTGGAGGAACTTTCTTGTAAGTTACATTTCCATTCTTGTTTCATAAAAAGACAAGCTATTAAAAGAAGAAAAAAATAATTTTTTTTTTAGAATTCTCTATTAATTTAATTTCATAAAAGTATGCCCATTTAAAAATATTATTTAAACCTAAATAAACAGTTATGTATAGAACATTCCAATATTACTTAACTTTATTTCTTCCAAGTCAAACAACTAAGTCTCCGAATATTCATTAAAATAACAATGAATTTTGAGCCCTCGTTTAATGTTAATGTTAGGAAGTATATAAATATTTTTTTTAGTAGTTAATATTTTTATTATAAGTTACGAAATTATAAAATTTATCGTTGGGGGGGGGGGGGAGGCACTTGTCACCAAATTTTGGGCGTCCACCCCCACTCTTTTTTCACCACTTCTACCACTACTGTTTCACTTACAAATAAGGATAATGTAATATTTATCGAAAACCATATTGTCATTTTGGTAGTGGGTTTCTTGATGTAGTGTAATAATCATCGCCAAAAACATCGCCAAACTGGACATTTTTCAAAAATTAATCTATATAAATAAAACTGACTTTCTGTCACACGGATTTGGGGACCGTTTCACGTAAAAACTACCTAACGGATTAGGATGAAATTTAGTATATCGCTTAATTAAACGACCAGGAGTAAAATAGGCGATATATTTTTAATTTTAATTGAGTTTTAAAATTTCCGAAATAATTTTTTTTTTTTGCTGTTTTTAAGCAGACACAATTTAGTATTTCCTGAATGGCAACTGAATGACAATCTTCGTTTGGTTTGTTTTGAAAATCGCAAATGATATTCTACATTCACAATGCCTAGAAAAAAACGCCCATCATTAAGCAAAATCGACAAAAAAGTTTTTCAAAAACGTTTAAAGAGGAACGAATTACAAAATGACAACCAAGAAGCTTCGACTTCGCGGCAGCCGGACATTTCCCCAGAGGACAGATTAGCGTCGCAACGGCGACGCCAGGAGTCTGTAAGGAGTAGAGAAACATCAGAGAGGCGTGCCGTTCGTTTAGAAGCCGATCGGCTAAGACATGCCGAACTAAACGAACAAAGAATGAATTTACAATGGGGTGATAAATTTAAAAGCGCGTTTTCGTAAAACTTTCCATTCATTAAACTTTTATATTACTTTTATTTAGTACCAAAAACGATGGGCCACGCAGCTAGTAAAAATATAAAACAGTCAATTACACCAATCCATGGCAAATCTAAATGCAATGATCAGTGTCATATTGAAAGTTATGCGATGTTCGACATCCCTAGTTCTTGCTATGTAGGTTAGAGAATTTGTGAGTGATTTTTTTTCTAGGGGCGACAAAAAGATTTTGAAAGCCTCTTCCTCTCTAAAAGTACTGGAACAATTTTTTGAGATTTCCCTTTTCTTTTACAGAAATAAAGCTTTTGGACAAACACTTTTCAAAATAAAATTTGTATTTTTTTCCTTCTTGTCGCTTTGCCTTATCACGACTCGAAAGTAAAAGGGTCCCATTTCAGTTGCATGGTTCTTAACTCTGACGCATCGATAGAGGCTTTTACATTTTATGAAATGGCCATTTCTCTTTGGAAGCATTTTATGTAGGGCGGGAAAAGCAATACGTCAAAAAGAAGTAGATGCCGAAAAGTCGTCGACATTTCGCTTGAAGTTTCATGGGCGCCGAGCGGGAAGTATTAGTAGTCCGAGAGGCGACTGCAATTTTTGGATCCCATCGAACATCATTCTGAATTTTTTTATAGAAATTGAAGAAAAGTGAGTAGATTTGGACTCCACTGGTCTGCCGTGGCAAAAGTGGCCGAAACTGATCAATAATCGACTTGGAATGAGTTGAACTAGAATCTGATTGCCAAATATGTCATAACTTGCCAAAAATAGAACAAACTTATTCGTCTGGCAACCCACTTCATTTTGATTTTTAATGAGAAAAAGCGCAAACGATTTCTGATCTTTGGCTCGGAAAACTTATATCTTTTAAAAGTAAGCCAAATTGGCGACATCAGTTACGTCATAAAAGTGACGTAATACTTTTTGCCAACTTGGCTCCCTTTTAATAGATGCAAGTAGACCTTCGCCAGATATCTGAATCGTCTGCAACCTTCTTAATTGAAAATTAAAGAGTGAGGGTTACCAAATAAAAAAAAAATGCTCATTATTTGGAAAGTTATGGCGCATTTGGCAATTGGATTTAGTTCAACTTATTAAAAGTCGATTTTGGACCAGTTTCGGTCATTTTTGTCATGGCTGACCAGTGGATTCGTAATCTACTCACTTTTCTCTAATTTCTATAAAAAATTCAGAATGATGTTCGATGGGGCCCAAAAATTGCAGTCGCCTCTCAGTCTATAGCGGGTGTACTTTCACCCTTCCTGGAATTTAAAAATTAAAACTATGTCGAGAAAAGTAGAGTACGATTCGCTGGAAATAAAAGTATGTCATAGGTTTTAAAATATTCAATGGAACAGAAATTGTATATATTTTACCACTAAATTATACTATTAAGATATCCAATTGATAAACTCAAGTTAAAAATAAATAAATAAATAAATAAATAAATAAATAAATAAATAAATAAATAAATAAATAAATAAATAAATAAATAAATAAATAAATAAATAAATAAATAAATAAATAAATAAATAAATAAATAAATAAATAAATAAATAAATAAATAACCGCCTTGCATCTTCTTATGGACCAGGGATCCGCAGGCCGCGGTTTCGGAGCCACATGCGGCCATTTTCTTGAATATTTACTGCTCTCCATGCTTTAAATTTGCGCCAAATAAGTTTTAAACACAACCAACCATGCTCTAAATAATTCAACCTATGACACTGATAAAGCAGTAAATGGTAATAAATTTGTACTTTGATTGTGTAAATCTATTGTAAACTTACTGCGTAATCTCAAACCCGAAAAATAAGGAAAACGCGACGAAATACAGAATAGTCTCAGTCAGAATTTGGAATAACCAGAATGCGCAATGGGACTGCGCCCACCCTGCGTCACAGTGTCAGTTGTATCGAGCTTTAGTTGACGTTTGTTGTTCTTGACTGAAGTAGATAGCACTTTTCGCTATACACGCACTTTTGAAACTACTTTTGCCTTTCCTTTACGATTCGCTGGAAATAAAAGTATGTCATAGGTTTTAAAATATTCAATGGAACAGAAATTGTATATATTTTATCACTAATTATACTATTAAGATATCCAATTGATAAACTCAAGTTAAAAATAAATAAATAAATAATACTTAATTGGAAAAACACGACCTCGACTACGTTCAAAAGAAAGAGAAAAATTTACTAGGGGAAAAATCGCGAATTTTGAAAAGAATTCACGATCGAATTGTATTCGCTCATTGCAAACTAAAATATACTCTTTACTAATATTAACTTTTTTGTTTTAAAGAGTCATGATTTTTATGCCATAAAATGGTAAGATTCATAAACAAAAAATTTGGAAATTTATAAGTAACGAGAAGTAGTAATTGTGTACTTAATAATTGTGTAAATTAGAATCGGTGGTGGTGGCAATAACATCATGGGAGTGGAGGAATTAATTTGTGTATTAAAAGTTTGTGCCTTTTTTAAGTAAGCTTATGGTCTGTAGGTGAACTTACTGAGAGCAGCGAAAAATAAAATAATAATCCTTTCTTTGACTGAAACAACATGTTAAAACAAATGACCATGTATGTTGGTACTCTTTATCTTTGTACATGGAACACACTCATTCCACACATATTCCAATTACTGAATAGGAGATAGCACTTCTTTTTTATTAAATCAAGAAAAAATCATTTTGTCATCCAGTTTTAATAAATTAGGTAGGTAACCTTCGGCGTGTGAATATCTCGCCACTCAATTTCAGATCTGTGTGTTCTTATATTCTCAATAATATAGAGGTCGGAAATATCGATCAAAATAAATATCGATACTATATCGTTGCATAGAAAAAAATATCAATAAAATATCGATTTATCGATACATGATTTTTTTTAATTTGATTTTCTATTTTGCCAGAAACAAAGTTTTTCGGGGCAAATTTCTACTTTTCATGATTGCTTTTTTGTAAGGTGACTACTTTTTCAACTGAAATGGATCTATTACAAAAAAAAAAAAGTTATACTTTCGCTTAATTGGTGCAGTGATTTTAGAAAAATTTAGATAATTTTCAATAGCTTTTAAATGTATGGAAAATATTGAATATTGGTGCCGTTTTAACTGTCTCTCAGCCAAGTTCAAACTTCAGTTTTGAAGTTTTTGAAAAGGGAATAAATAAAATCGAAAAAACTCATGGAACTACAAAACGATCATCAAAAAACTAAAAATGTTTGGAAATATCGATACATTGGTGATTTTTATCGATATTTTTAATATCGATATTTTTTTTTAGAAATATCGATAAAAATATCGTCGTATCGATATATCGCCGACCTCTACACTAATATGATTCGTAAATTGTTTCTCTCTTCCTTATCTTCATTCCTTCTCTGGGTTTTCTTCATTTCAACCACAATTACCGTGTTTATAAGAAAAACATGACGAAGCTCTTTCTTTAACGCTTTTCTGTGTCACGTCCTAATCACGTGCTTGAACTGAAAGTGTGCCGTAAACATTACACACGTGTATATCTACGAATGGAGACGATGGATTTGACACTTGACGGCGGAAAAATAGAAGATGCACAAGGCATCTATTATTCAATACAAATTATACAAGTACTTACGTCAACGCTAATTGGTTGGTTGTATTCAGATTATCTGGCACCTTCAGCAACACGAGGGCTATAATGCGCCGAAACATTCGTCATTAGACAAACCAACATACATTTACAAACACCCATGCCTAATACGGGACTCGAACCCGCAACCTCGCGGTCTAGAAGCTAGCTCGCTAACCACTATACCGTTTGGTCGGCTACGTCAACGCTAAAACAAAACTTTTTGTCGAGGCCGATTTATATGTTCCGCCTACCAGTTGCGGTCATCAAACCTAATTAACCCGTTACCAGTCGGGCTCCACTTTAGATCGACAGTTTTGTGACGCTGCGCCGCCTGGCGAGGGATAATGGAAGTAAATCGAAAATGTTTGATCTACAGCAGCGTCAGCCACTAGGCGGCCCGCCGGCAGTACAGAAAAGCAAAAATCAAATTTTGCGGAAATAATTTTAATTTTTCTACCATAGTATGTGTTTACTTCCAAAAACTACATTTTCTATTAAGTGACCCCCGCCAGTAAGTCTGAAAAATCCTTTTTTTTTTTCCTGAGACTGCCAGAAAAAATTTAAAAAAAAAAAAAAAAAAAAAAAAAAGCGCAATAGTTTGAATTATTACCAATGACGCTTTCCTTCGCATTGCCTACCTCCTCGATTTGTGAGTGGCACAATTCGATTTCTGCTTTTCTGAATGTGATGGGCAGGAGTTGGGTGCTTTAATGAATCTCTTTTGTTTTGAGGTGAAAAGAAGTATGGCGATCTCTATGATTCCAGTGCAATAATGGCGTCGGAGACTAATTTTCAATCCTAAGTAGAGAGTGAAAAGCGGACCGGCCGTCATAGCCACTCAATAAACATCGACTAAAATTGAAGATTTAGGAGGTATGGTTTAATTATCTTTATTGATTATGAGTTTATGTCAAGTCACATTGTAATATTGTCACTATAGATTAATTTCTATTATGACTTTGATTGACGATGTAAAGAAAATTATTTTTTTAATTATTTGAAACAAGAATCAAAAATCAATTGTTTTTTATTAATATAAAACAGTTAAATTATTGCTTCAGTTTTCAAAATTGTTTTGTATTGTTGAATCTTTAGTAATTGTCACATTTCTAACTTTGAGCATATGTAGTAAAGCAATATATTTATTGGCTTATTCGGTATAAATCTGCGGCCCGCGGAAGGTTCTAACATAAGTCATGCGGCCCGCCTCTAAAAGTTAGTGGCGAACGCTGATCTACAGAAACCAGTAGCCAGGTGACGTCACTGACTGGCGATCTCTACTGGTAGCGTGTAAATCCGAGTTTAGTCATAAGACGCCAGAGCTGGCAATGTGTAAATGCTTCATTCCTGGACCAGTTTGTCACGTGTCCCCACTGACTGGCAGCTCCACTAGATCAAACATTTTCCATCTACTGGCGCGTCTACTCTCACCATCCAATCACATGGACTCTTCCTTAATCACCCACATAATGTTCGCTGAATATTTCCAGAACCTTGTAAACGCAAAAAAATGGTATTCTGATTAACACCCGAGAGTGACGTTCCAATCAGCTTACCGGCTGGCGTTTCAAGCACTGGCAGCGGGTAAATCAGCCACCAGACACCGATCTGTCAAATGGGCTGGGTGACATTGGACTATCTTTGACCCGTAGTACAGAATATCTTATGGTACTCTAATACGTAGAGGCCGACCAAACGGTATAGTGGTTAGCGTGCTAGCTTCTAGACCGCGAGGTTGCTAGGTATGGGGTTTGTAAATGTATGTTGACTTGTCTAATGACGAATGTTTCGGCGCATTATAGCCCTCGTGTTGCTGACGGCGCCAGATAATCTGGAAAACAACCAACCAACTAATACGTTAAGGGGGTCCGGTACCGAATATAAAAAAAACTTTATTTATGTACATTTTTATGTCAAAAATTTATTTTATGTATGAGATACTATTTATATATCTTTGAGAAAATGTTTTTTTAAATATTGTGTTTAGTTATTTTAAAAAAAATTTAAAAACCAAGAAAAATCCATAATAATTGATGTTTGCGTATTTTGATATAAGTCAAGAAAATTTTTTTTTTTTTTTTTTTTTTTTAAAGTGAAAGCTTTCTGTAATAAATAATTATATAAAGAAAATTTTGTCTTTACAGAATTTTGTTAGGTAAATTAAAAAAAATTAAAAAATTCTCCAAATTAAAATATTGAAATTTTTGCTTTTTTTTATGTTATCTTTTAAGCTAAATGTTATATTTTAAAACAGAATTAAAAAAATAAAATTCTGTGAAGACAAAATATTTAAAACTATATAAATTAAATGCTCCAAAAATTTGAATAGCCAATTATTAATGGTTCTGGAGATATATCGATTTGAATATGCAACATCTGTGAAAAACACTAGTGTTCGAAAAACGCACTTTAAGCAGACGCTTCAAGGTGTTACGCCCATTAGTGATGTTTAAATAACAGGTAATTTTGTGGCGTTCTAATCACCAGAGGAATAAGATAAAAACATCATTCTCTTCAGGAATGTATGAACTATTTTTTTAAATCAGAAAAAAAATTTGGGATTTTTGAAAAAATTTCGGTACTGGACCCCCTTAGTATCTTTATAGAGGCTATATATAGGTACTTTACTACCACGTATTAGTATTGTGTTGTTCAATTATACCGTTATGTTTGTCTTATATATTTGAAATGTATCGCTTAACTTTCACTCCTTTACCCGTCAAACCCATCTAACAATTTCTTTACCGTCACCATACGTGGTAAAAGAAACCTTATTTTCCCCCTAATTCTCATAATTAACTGGTCCACTTGCTTTAAGGCATCAAAATCCAAATTATCCCCCCCCCCTCCCTCTTCTATTAAATCGACATACATAAGGACTGACCAAAGGGATAAGAGGTTATATGAATAAAAAAAAAATCGAGACATCTAATATTTGTGTTTATGGTGCGTTGTGCTTCTTCTGTAAGCGTTTTAGATAAAGGCAAATAAATAAACCACGAACCAATAAATAAATATTATGCCCTATTTTCCCGAATTTAGAAACTACTGACCTATTTTTAAGCACTTTTTTGTGGAAAGTTGGTTGTATTCAGATTATCTGGCGCCGTCAGCAACACGAGGGCTATAATGCGCCTTAACATTCGTCATTAGACAAGCCAACATACATTTACAAACACCCATGCCTAACACGGGACTCGAACCCGCAACCTCGCGGTCTAGAAGCTAGCACGCTAACCACTATACCGTTTGGTCGGCCTTTTTTGTGGAAAACTTTGCTTCAGAGTCTAAGTTAGTACTACAGAGGAAATAAATTGTTTTATACGGTAATTGTGTAAAAAAAAAGTAATTACAGCAGAGGAGGTGAAACTTGGAAGTATTTAAAACCTATTTCTTACACGAAGTTTTCCTGTTTGTAATATAGGATAATGAAAGTATTGTGTTCAATAAAGATTCCTTTTGCATTTTTACTTGTTATGGAACGCACAAAGTCCCAAAAAAAGTGGTATTTTAAAAATGTCTTTGGAACTGTGGTCTACATAACGCCCAAGCAGAAGTTAAGCTTTTGTATACGTTTTAGTGGTGGCCTTAGGGTGGGTCATTAAGGTTTTCATCAAATTTGCGCATGCGTATAAGATAGATGCCATTAAAGAAATTTATGTTTTTCAGCAGTTGTCCAAAAAAGGCCTTTAACGATTTTGATCAAAATCGTTGTGGGCTTTTAAGGTAATCTAAATATCCAAAACCTCAAAATTTCCCTTAAAAATTCAATAAAGATGCAAAAAGTTGAAAATACTGAGTTCTCTTCCCTTGAGCATTGCCCATTAAGAGAAAGTCCTATAGACTGAGAGGCGACTGCAATTTTCGGACCCCATCGAACATCATTCTGAATTTTTTATAGAAATTGGAGAAAAGTGAGTACATTACGAATCCACTGGTCTGCCGTGGCAAAAATGGCCGAAACTGGTCAAAAATCGACTTTTAATTAGTTGAACTAAATCCAATTGCCAAATGCGCCATAACTTGCCAGATAATGAGCATTTTTTTTTTTTTATTAGATAACCCTTACTCTTTAATTTTTAATTAAGAAGGTTGCAGACGATTCGGATGTTTGGCTATGGCTTACTTGCAACTTTCACAAATGAGCCAAATTGGCAATAAACATTACGTCACTGATGACATAACTGATGTCACCAATTTGGCTTACATTTAAAAGATACCAAGTTTTCCGAGCCAGAGATCAGAAATCGTCTGCGCTTTTTCTCATTGAAAATCAAAATACAGTGGGTTGCCAGAAGAAAAAGTTTGTTCTCTTTTTGGCAAGTTATGACGTATTTGGCAATCGGATATTAGTTCAACTCATTCAAAGTCGATTTTTGGTCAGTTTCGACCATTTTTGCCAAGGTAGACCAGTGGATTCGTAATCTACTCACTTTTCTCCAATTTCTTTAAAAAATTCAGAATGATGTTCGATGGGGTCCCAAAATTGCAGTCGCCTCTCGGACTAATAGAACAGTCTTAAAAACAACTCTGAAAATATTCCAAACATAGAACAATCTTAATAAAAGCTCTGAAAATATTCCTTCAACTCAATCCAAATTGTGTCTAATTTTTACGATATGCTCACGTTTATATTCACAACATTCTGCAATATAGTAGATCCAGTTATATCGAAGGAAAACTGGTTCCATGTGTTCGTCTGATTTTAAAATTTATTACAACATTGTGACGTCAGCAAAGACTGTCAGAATACCTCAAGTTGATTTACTGTAAAGATTAGAAGCCAGTTTAACCATCACATATTACTCCTCCTTATTGCTAAGCGAAAAAAGATAGCAAATACAGGGCCACGGCTTCTTTCCTAATCTCAGATAAGAATAAGAGCGTAAATAACGGTATTTATCGCAACGTCTGCATTTAAAAAAAAGTGTTCAGAAATTATTTCACCTTTCGTCAAGTCGTAAATTTAACGATAATGTAAAAAGTTGTTGCTGCAGCAACTTTCTCCATAAAAAAAAAAAGTGTTTATTTTTGTGCATGGCCTTTTTCTAGATGTAGTTGTCATAGAAACGAAAAAGTTAGAAATGTTTTTATTTTATCACATTGTTGACCGGCAATTTTACGGAGAATTTATCTCCATGTCACCAGCTGTTATTTTGTAATTGTCCAGGCTTAGGGCCCCGAAATTTTGGGGGCTCCAAAATTTTCCAAGTTGTTGTAGTTAAATTAAACACTTGCTTCTTTTTTAACAGTTTAATTACGTTTTGAACACAAATAAACAATAAACTTAAGCTGATTTTAAGTAGCAGTCATTAGAGAATTAAATTTCGGGAGAAAAAAATAGTAACATTAAGGTGAATTGTCAAGGGCGTCGCTAGGAGGGTGCAAGGAGGTGCGCTTGTACCCCCCTGGCTCTTGAAAATTAAAAAAAACTGGTGGAAAAGGTGTAAATTCCAAGATAAAAAAAAGCACATATGCATAATTTCCTGTGTAGTTATCAAAATTCTAGGAAAATGTTTTGTTTTTCAAGTCATCAGATATACTATCTTGAAATCTATTTTTAGAATTCAATTGAACATATCCAATCAATACTGCCTTTGTGTTTCATTTTGAATTTTTTTTTCAATTATTCCCGAAATTCGGAAGAAATAAAATGTTACTCTTCTGTATTTTTGCATCTTCGTGTTTCTCTGTTCCAAACACTGTCTCTTGAATGCTTTGAGATCTAGTAGGATGATAAAAAAAAAAATCGTCAAAAATATATTTTTAAATATTTTAACTATTTTTAATTTTTCTCATCAACAGGGTTGCGCTTTCAAAAATATATACCACGAATTTTTTTTAACTATTTTCTAAAAATAGCTATAATGCATAATTATTAATTAACATTTCTAAAATATTAATGATTTTAATAAAAATCTAATCTTTCATCCCCCTGCAAATATTCCTGGCGACGTCCATGTGAATTACATTTTGGTCGATTTTTTGTTGTGTTATTTTGGACTTTAGAAAATGGTTATCAATAAACTTGCAGACTAAACACGAAAATCCTTCCGGCAAACACTGTCAATATTGTTGCGAATTTCTGTATATTTGTAAATATTTCGTAGGATTAATTATGTAAAAAGATAAATGTATGTACATTTCGCATAAGGCAGTGCAATAGTTTGTCTTCGCTTTCCTGCAACGTGTCTGCTAATGCTTGAAAACGAGTTTTACAGAGATAATGTTGGGAAGCGAGTTTTACAAAGAGCAGGCCATTTAACATTATGGTAATGGCAATCTCGCCAATTTGGCGAGATAAAGCCAAGTTGGCGACGGTTTTGGCCACTGATTTTTTTCGCCGAATTTGGCGAGAAATCTACAAATGTCTCCAAACTTGGCGACCATTTGGCGACGTTTTCGGTCCCCATGTACATGTATGGGACTTTTCGACTACGATCTGAAAAGCCTTCCAAATTTCTATCTCTAAAAGATTCACGAAGTATTGACTCCTATATAAGGCCGGCCGTGAGTGGAGTTAGTTGAGTCCGTTAGTTGACTGAAATTACTTAGTTGAGATACTGAGTTAGCTGTCTCTCAGCGAGCATTCAGATAGTAGTTCTAAAGCGAACTGTATTGCATTGTCTTTTGCAGCGATTTTAGCAGTTGTCAAGTTTTTAACTGCATGTTTTGTGCTCTATTGAGGTGAAAAGAGCTGTATTGAGTCTACTAGAACGAGAAGTTCTGGAGTTGTAAGAGAATCTGCGAAGAGTTGTATTGGAATAAATTTCTGCAAGTTTTGATCTGCTTTGGCTTCAAATCTTTTGAACCCCGTCCACGCAACAATATAACTACAGAGCGCCCTCTCCACAATTTAGTGTAGGGCCCCGAAAACTTGATGTGCTTTTGGCCCCGAGGGATGCAAGTCAGTTCTTGAACAGCGCACTGAGAAGGTGATGCAACACGAGTTAATGTGCACAACAATGTGTTTAAGTTTCGCTTATTAACAGTATGTAGAATCACTTATTAGCGATGATAACTAAGCCCACCAGCTGCAGAACGTGGTCAAAAATGTTAGTGCGGCCGGAACATTGACACCCCTCCCCCCCCCCCTCTTCATCCATCACTTCCCCCAATCATTTATGAATTTATGAATAGAAGTTCTTTAATCCTTACTACTCAAACTAAAAGTTTTCTTTCAATATTTACAAAATGATATGAAAAGGAAAATAGATAAAAAAAAAACTTATTTTAGATTACTTGTAACGGGGCTCCATGTATCAAAATGGTCCAATTAAAAGTTTTGTACTAACTTAAGAAGTAACAAGAAAACACATATGTAAACTTATAACGGTGTAAAGATTTATCTAAGCGAGTGGCAACAGCCGGATGATTAAGATATATCTAAGCGAGTGGCAACAGCCGAAGTGTTACCCTGACAACGATCAACCAGAGAAGAACAAGATTGTAGTTGGCATGAAACAATATATGATAGTCTCAATAATATTCAATTTAAACAAGTTCTTTTTAAAAAATTAATAAAAGCTCTACCTTTGTATTTTTTCGTCGTTATTTCGAGAAATCGTCACAATGGAAACTATTTCCGTTTGGTGGAGTAACTTCTAAGAAATGCTCCTTTTTCTCCCACCCACGCATGTCGATTCACTCACACACGAGCCAATCAGTAGCATCGAATTTACAAGTGCAGCCGAAGCCGAGAAACTGGTAATGGCTGCGTTTGTCACCACGCCATATACATTTAGCGTGGAGGGAAATTCCATACTAGAAGTTGTTTCCATGGCAACGGTGCAGCCCTTTTGGAACTTTCACTCTCTGGCTGTACTCGCCCGATTATCGTCAAATTTAGTTAATTCAACCGGGTTTCCCCCCCCCCCCCCTCAATTGTGCTTTGCTCAACAGGTTTGCTATTTATCGGAGATTTTTTTTATTTTCCTTTGGAATTCCAGCATCATTTGCGATTCTAATCTACATTTAAGAAAATTAGTAAAATAAATAATCAAAGTGGGCTAGCAATTAGTAAATTTTAGATTTAACTAATAATTTAGAAGCAGTACCCTCCACCATCCGCCACTGAAGCCCATAAATATGCTCAAAAGAAGACACTAAAAGGATTGCTAAAGCCTATTTTTAAAGGAACATTTATCTGCACTTTGTTCTGGTCGATTGATATTTAGTAAAACACCGATGAATTATAAATATTTTATTTAAAAAAAAAAAATTTGCGGTGTACAAATGGCATTTGGGGGTTCATAGTTTTCATGGCATTTGGGGGTTCATAGTTTTCAGCAAGAGACTGAAAGTTACAAGTTAAGAGACCCCATCGAATATCATTCAGAATTTTTTTTTTATATACAAGGTGAGAACAAAAAGTAAGGTGACTGATGTCATAATAATCACTGTATTATATATTTGCAGATATATACATCACTGTCCTTCAAAGTAGTTCCCGCCGTCTACAATACACTTCGGACAACGTTCATACAAGTTCTTGAAACTTCTGAAAAAGTCCTCCTTTGAGACTGTCTTAAGTTCCTTGGTAAACAGCATCTTGAATGTCTGAGATGCTTGAAAATCGGTTTCCCTTCAGGGCCAATTTCAGTCCCCAGTATTGCACCCTCCTTATTCCCCTGATCTAGCGCCAGCAGATTTTTTCCTCTTTCAACGACTGAAATTGGCCCTGAAGGGAAACCGATTTTCAAGCATCTCAGACATTCAAGCTACTGTTACCAAGGAACTTAAGACAGTCTCAAAGGAGGACTTTTTCAGAAGTTTCAAGAACTTGTATGAACGTTGTCAGAAGTGTATTGTAGACGGCGGGAACTACTTTGAAGGACAGTTATGTATTTATCTACAAATATATAATACAGTGATTATTATGACATCAGTCACCTTACTTTTTGGTCTCACCTTGTAGAATGTCGAGAAATGCCAGTAGAGATTATGAATATACTGGTCTGCCGGGAGAAAAATAGCCGAAGCTGTTCGAAAATCGACATGGAATGCGTTAAATTAAATACCATAGACAAGTATGTCATAACTTGCAAATAATCAACACCCTTTTTTACGTCTGATAACCTACTTTTTCAATGAGGAAGGATGCAGACGGATTCCCTTCCCCGGTGGCAAGTAGTTGCATCGCAAAGTTAGCAATAGATATTACGTCATCAGTGACGTAATATATATCGCCAAATTGACTCACTTTCAAAAGATGCATTTGGTGCCTGAGCAGAGAAATTGTCTGTGCCCTTCCCATTGAAAATTAAAGAGCTGTGGATAACCAGACGAAAAAGGGTGTTCATTTTTAGGGAAGTTATGACATGTATGGCTATCGGATTCGGTTCAACTTATTCAAGATTGCTTTTGAACAATTCAGAAATGCCTTCAAAGAAACAAAGTTTGTTTGTTTGTTTGTTTGTTTGTTTGTTTATTTATTTATTTATTTTTCGGTTTTTAGTAGTCTGTTAGGTAGCATATAATGATTTACTATGTGTTTCGGGAAGAGTTTGATATTCTAACCAATTACTGCAACATTAAATATGTTGGTATAGAAAAACATGGGAAATCTGTTTTATTGAAATCCACTTATTCGAGAATTATTTTTTAAGATTTATACATTGGGTGACAAAAAAAAAAAAAAAAACTTAATTAAAACTCAAAGGAGGAAATTGTTCCCACCCCTTTCCAGAATCTACAGCAGTCTGGGGTAGAACATTTTTCAAATCCTATTTGTAAGCAATGTTTAAATTCTAATTCATTTTTTTTTTTTTTTCGACAGACATAAAATTGTGTAGTAAATTAATTTTGAAAGCAAAAGATTTTGTTTTTAATACCATCGTACTGCAATGGACAATTCCCACATTTTTTTAAAAAACGAGTGAAATTAGTTTATGTTTATGAAGAATTTATTTCTGATTTCAAATATTAAAAAAAAGGTTTTTTTTTTTTTTTTAAAATCAGTTGTTTAAATATTAAGAAAAGAAATTGCACCGAAACCTAGTCCAATCAAAACGATCCGCCATAGCTGTGACATCACGACATCCTTAAGTTTCTATGGTTATCGAGAGGTTTCTGCCAAATTTTTGGTGTGTGTTTGGTAGACAATTGCCACATACCGTAACGGTTGCACGATTTGCGAGAAACTTGCAAATCTGGTTTCCGCTGAAGCGTTTCTAGTCAAGTTGTTTCAGATGAAGTGACGTTACATTCGCTACCAGCCGAATGTGTCAATTTCCCAGCCGAAACAAACACGAGAAAGTTAGGTTGCAAAATAAAAAATAAATAAAAAAGTATATATAAAAAGCGCAGTGAGCAGACATTTATGTGTTTTTGGCCTTTTCGAAACATTTAGAATCAAATAAAAAAAAAAAAATTTTTAAAAAAAGGGAGGGAATTGTTTATTTTGTGGCACAAAAGGAAAACTAAGGCCATTACGCATCAAAATACCACACCTGGATTACGGCGTAGTCCGAAATCAGAGGGAAACGCCTTTTTAAGATTTCATGGTCGTGCATAAATTTCAAATCAATTATTAAATGATTTGGGAATTTTATTATTATAGATTCCTTGTTAAATCACTGCTTAGAATTGAATTTATTTTATAAATAGAAGATTATTACTAATTTGAATAAATTGAATGTATTGCTTAAAATATTAAATGTTTTTTAGCAATTAAAACAGTCGTAGCGTAAAAATCGATATCGATTTGTTTTTTATCATAATGGAATTCTTTCATTATACTGGCTAAGTTTTCATTTTTAAAGTAAAAAATGTATAACACTGTTCAACGGGTCAAACTTTCTGTTTTTTTTTTTTTGTTTTGTTTTTTTTACTTTCAATTACTCATATGCGTGCATAGGGTGAAAGTATAGCATTCGGTCAAGAAAAAAAGAAGTCAAAAATCGACTTTATTTTTACATTTCTCCACGTTTTGGAACATCCTGATTTCAAAAAAAAGTGATCTAGAAAAAAAGTCTGTCTGTGTCTATGGTCAGCATAACTCCCAAACGAATTGACCAACGATGTTTAAATTTGGTATGAGGGTTAGTGGCTACCATGAGACCTACCATTAAGGTTTTCTTCAAAATCGCGCATGCGCATAAGGTAGCTGCCATTGAAAAAATCATGTTTTTCAACGATTACTAAAAAAACGGCTCCAACGATTCTGATAAAAATCACTGTGCTAATGCCTCTTAAGGTGCTCTAAACGTTCCCACATCCTAAATTCCCGTAAAAATTCTTTAATGAAATAAAAAGTTGAAAAACAAATGCTTCACTTACAAAGCAGGGTTGGAAAAAAAAAAAAAATTCAATTCCAAAAAAAAAAAAAAAAAAAAAAAACGTAGTTTTTTTTGGTTTAAACAAGACTTCTTTGGTTTAAAACGGTTTTTTTTTTTTTTTTTTTTTTAAATCCTTTTCTAATTACTTGTATACATATCTGTAATAATAAAACAAAGCTGTGTGTCTGTCTGTGGATCTATAACCTACTTAAAATTGGAATAGAGCTCTGAAATTTTCAACATAAGTAGTTTTAGCCTTCTAATTGGACTATTAAAAAAAAGAATGCTTTTTTTTACAAAACGACTTCCAATTGACCTAGAGCTCTGAAAATTTCAACATAAGTAGTTTTAGCCTTCTAATTGGACTATTAAAAAAAAGAATGCTTTTTTTTACAAAACGACTTCCAATTGACCTAGAGCTCTGAAAATTTCAACATAAGTAGTTTTAGCCTTCTAATTGGACTATTAAAAAAAAGAATGCTTTTTTTTACAAAACGACTTCCAATTGACCTAGAGCTCTGAAAATTTCAACATAAGTAGTTTTAGCCTTCTAATTGGACTATTAAAAAAAAGAATGCTTTTTTTTACAAAACGACTTCCAATTGACCTAGAGCTCTGAAAATTTCAACATAAGTAGGTTTGGCCTTCTACTTTTGCTTTCCACAAACACGTGTAAAAATAATCCGAAAGGGGTGTTGTATTATTGTATTAACCCTTTAAATCCCATGGAGTCAGCGTTGTGGGTTTCACAAAACCCCGATGACTTTCCATTCATAAAAACTGGAAATGAACTCGCCCAACTCGTTCTCCTGTCTGCCACTCCTGGGATTGCTGTGGGGGGTCACTGTCGACCATTAAAAGATCATTACTATATGTATACAGCCTGCAATAGGGGTGTGCGTTGGGTCATCTGCTTGATATGTCAGAGAATTTAGTTGGCGTCTTATCAATGAAACAAACGCCACCGCTAAGTACATGACAAGATTCGCATAAAAGAAAAGTCCCTGACTATCTTACTCCATGTCCAAAGGGTGGGGCAGTTTGACATTGAGTACTTTAAATCCATGTCTCCCCTCTACATGCCCCACAATAGCCTATTGTTGAGGACCGTCACGCTTTAAACAACTAAGGCAGGGCAGTTCCCCTCACTTGAAAATATACGTTTACCCCTGGTTTACCCCTGCAACCGCCCGAAAGGCGGTTAGCTGGGAAATTCTCTACAAGGCGGTATAGGGCGGGTTGGGATTTAAAGTGTTAACGGGGATTCTTTTTTGTTTCTAACAGGGGAGAGGTTTTCTAATATTAAGGATTTACTTAGCAATTTGATTTTAGAGAGTGAAGCGAGCTTATGCTTACGCAGCAATGAACCTTTTAGCGAACGAAGCAAGCCTACGTTTGCATAGCAATGAACCTTTCAACGAGTGAAGTAAGCCTGTGTTCATGTGTCCATGAACTTTTCAGCGAATGAAGCAAGCTCGATTTTGCGTAGCGATGAACCTTTCTGCGAGCGAAGCTCCAAAAACTGGTACCTATACACCAACGATGGATTTTCGCAACGCGAGGGGTCACAGCTAGCTAAAATATTGCACTTGTTAAAATTACGGGTATTCAGCTAGTTTATGAATAAAATTTGACACTAACGAGAATAATTAATGTTCAAATAAAAATTAATATTCTTTCTGAAGATAATTTAAACATTATTAGTACATAAACAATTGTTACTACTTATGTGGACATTCAAATCGTATTAAATTTTAATATTTTATTCAGAGACACTATTCTTTAAATTCAATGTATACAGTATGATTCATTGGTAATTGTTTATTGCATAAAGCATGGAATATTGCTCTTCGATTCATCAGTTATGGGGATGTATTGTTCAAAATGATATTTTTTAAGGTTTACAAATAAGTTGTTAAAGCACAAAACCTCTATTTTAGAAACCAATTTCAAATGCAGCCTTTAAATTAAGTTTTTGATAATTTTGAATAACCATAAAACATAATATATTCATTAGAATAATGTAAAAACTTACAGTTCAACATTCTTTAATCAGAAGATTTATTTTAAAATAGATTATAACTTATTCTATTCGTATATTTTTTTTCATTTACAAATCAGTACTCAATCATGTTATGCCAAAAAATGTATAATTCATTTAGTGAATTATTTAAAAAAAAAAAAAAAAAAATAGAATAAACTAAATTCTTATATTTTTATTCCTGTTTTAAAAAAATATAAGATTTAACTGTTAGGATTTAACATTTGGAATAAAAAAATAAATTTTACCGCTTTTTCTAAACTTATTCTGTTACGAAATAATTGTACAATTCCATAAAAGAAAATATTATCTCAACATTTGCAATAGTTGCTTTTGCAGTTAGAATTACTTAAACTTCCTTGAATACATCAGCATTAAACTTTTTTATATCCTTTTCTTGCATTCGCCATCATTCTATAACTATTACATTTTCAATAAATTCCCTTTGAAAAAGATATCTTTGAAATGGAAAACTTTTGGTTAAAACTAGAAGTTATTTACAACATCAAATAATTTAAAGTGTCTAATTGCAAATAAACAAATAAAAATAGAATTTAAATTATTCTTTAAAAAAAAACAATTATTATTATTATTATTACCATTATTTTTTATTATTATTATTATTTTTATTTATTTATTTACTTTTTTTTTTTTTTTTTTAGAATAAAAATACAATTTTAAATTATTTAAAATAATTATAAAATAAAAAATATATAATAATAATATAATATAATATATATTATATATATAAAATAATATAATAGTATAATAATAAATATATATAATATATAAAATAATAATAAAAATACAATTTTAAATTAATTAATTAAAAAAAAACACTTGTTTTTTTTGAGAAAAAAAACCAAGGTTTAGACCGGGATTTAAATCAGTTGGTTTAAACAATACCAACCTTGCTTACAAGAAAGGATAATTTAAAAATTATCAAAAAGTATATCGCCGAAATCATCATTTTGGCGGATTATTATTATTATTATTATTATTATTATTTTTTTTTTTTTTTTTTTAATAGAGACCCCCATACAAGAATTATCGCAAAAAATATCACCAAACTGGCCATTTTCGCTAAATGAATGATGAAAATATAAAAACGGTAAATGACACAAATCCACGTCAGCATTACAGTGTAATTGAAAGTTGTGCGATGTTCTACACCCCTAGTTTTTTAATAAGAGTGATTAATTGATGTTAATGAGTGTATCAAGATTGAATTTTGAATGAAGAAAAAATATTTTTAAATGGTATTTTACGTATAAAAATGTAGCAGAAATACAAAGACAATATCCCATAGAATATCCTCCCCATTCTTCAGACCAGATTGGTTGTATTCAGATTATCTGGCGCCGTCAGCAACACGAGGGCTATAATGCGCCGAAACATTCGTCATTAGACAAGCCAACATACATTTACAAACACCCATGCCTAACACGGGACTCGGAACCCGCAACCTCGCAGTCTAGAAGCTAGCACGCTAACCACTATACCATTTGGTCGGCTTCTCCAGACCAGAAACCACTGGACTTTTTCTGTGGGAATAGATTAAAGATAAAGCCTACGCCAGAAAACAGTTCCCCAAACTTGACGTCACAATCCTCTATCCCAGTTCATTTAGTGTAAAACCTTGAAATATGGTCAGCAGGTACGAAAATAATCACTTAATGAAATGACATAAATTAAAAACTCGAAAATAGTGTCTATACTAAACTTCAACTTAACTAGACATCACTTAGACGGTAGATCGTCACAGTGCTCATAGGTATTTAATCCATTTTGGCGGAGTGAAGACATAATTCTCGCCAAACCTTAAAGCCTTTTGTTCTCTATAGGGTTGTGGTTTGGCAAGAATTATGTCTTCACTCCGCCAAAATGGATTAAATACCTATGAGCACTGTGACGATCTACCGTCTAAGTGATGTCTAGTTAAGTTGAAGTTAAGTATAACATATTTTATTTTATAATTGAAATCCTGACGTCAATGCCCATGGGCGCCCTCCAGGAATATTTGCAAGGGGGTGCAAGACTAGATTTTTATCAAAATCATTCATTTTTTTAGAAAAGTTATTTAATAATTATGCATTATGAATTATAATCTTTGATAATATTTAAAATTCCTGGTATATATTTTTGAAAGCGTAACCCTGTTAAAGAGAAGAAAAAATACAAAATAGTAAAAATATTAAAATATATATATTTTAACGATTATTTTTTTATCATCCAACTAGATCTCACGGTATTCAAGACTTTTTTTTTTTTTTTTTTTTTTTGAGAATAAAAATACAATTTTAAATTATTTAATTAAAAAAAAAAAAATTTTTTTTTGAGAAAAAAAACAAGGTTTAGACCGGGGTTTAAATCAGTTGGTTTAAAAAATCCCAACCCTGCTTACAAGAAAGGATAATTTAAAAATTATCAAAAAGTATATCGCCGAAATCATCATTTTGGCGGATTATTATTTTTTTTTTTTTTAATAGAGGCCCCATACAAGAATTATCGCAAAAAATATCACCAAACTGGCCATTTTTGCTAAATGCATGATGAAAATATAAAAACGGAAAATGACACAAATTTACGATCCGATTCACGAAAACAATTTTTTTTATCATCCAACCAGATCTCACGGTATTACAGTAAAAAATTTTTACTTCTTCCAAATTACGGATATAATGGGGGGAAAAAAATCAAAATGAAACACGAAGGCAGTAATGGAATATGTTCAATTGAATTCTAAAAATAGATTTCAAGATAGTATATCTGATGACTTAAAAAACAAAACATTTTCCTAGAATTTTGAGAACTACACAGGAAATGATTATACAATAAAAAGAATAAATTCTTCTACTCATCAGCCTCTAATAATAATAGACAACAAGCGCCAGAAAATTGTCACGCAAGTAGCTATAAAAAACAACATAGCAAAGAAACAAAAGACTAAATTAATAGAAAAAAAATGATCATTGTAACATAAAAGTATAAGCGACATATGTGCTTTTTTTATCTTCGAATTTACATCTCTTCCCTCTTTTTTTTTTTTTTTTTAGATTTTCAAGAGCCAGGGGGGGTGCAAGTGCACCTTCTTGCACCCTCCTGGGGGCGCCCATGTCAATGCCTATACGCAGCGATGCCACCTGCAGTAGTCTATTGCTGTTTTAATTTTCATTTATAATTGATAAACATTAAACGAAAACAATTTATGTCATTTCATTAAGTATTCATTTTCGTGTCTATACTCACCAAATGTCAAGGTTTTCTGCAAAGTAGTTTCTAAATGCACTGGGCTAGAAGATTGTAACATAACGCGTATAAGGAATGATCATTACTAGGTAGAGGTCGGCGATACATCGATACGATGATATTTTTTCGATATTTCTAGAAAAATATCGATATTAAAAGTATCGATAAAAGCCAACGATGTATCGATATTTTCAAACATTTTTAGTTTTTTGATGACCGTTTTGTAATTCTATGTGTTTTTTCGATTTTCTCCATTCCCTTTTCAAAAACATCAAAACTAAAGTTTGAACTTGGCTGAGAGACAATTAAAATGGCACCAATATTCAATATTTTCCATACACTTAAAAGCTATTGAAAATTATCTAAATTTTTCTTAAAATCACTACACCAAATAAATTAAAATATTATTATTATTATATATATATTTTTTTTTTTTTTTTTTTTTAGTTGAAAAAGTAGTCACCTTACAAAAAAGCAATAATGCAAAGTAGAGAAAAACTTTGTATCTGGCTAAGTTGAAAATCAAATTAAAAAAAATCATGTATCGATATTTTATCGATATTTTTTTCTTTGCAACGATATAGTAACGATATTTTATTTTGATCGATATTTCCGACTTCTATTACTAGGAATTCCTCTTAATAAAATTACAATGTACAAATTGTTTACTTAACCTTTAAAAGTCTACTTTTTAACAATCTAAGCTAGAAAACCGACGACCCTCTAAAAATTAAAAGCCGCAATTGAGCATATGAGACGGACACTTAATTTGCTGATGCCAATATCACGACTTGATTGCCTTACGTATTTTTTTGGTGTTTTGCAATAACTTTCCATTACTCTTTCTTGGCTGATGCAGCTCGTTAATGAAACTTTGAAACGTTGGAAACTTCCGGAACGTTGTCTTATGGGTAATGGGTATCCTGAATAGATCCACTCGTGTCAAACTTATCTGTTATCCCAGCGTTCGTCTCTAACTTTTAACGGCCGGCCGTTTGACTTATGTTGGAACTTTTCGCGGGCCGGTATATATGTATATATATTGTTACGAATTTTTGTATATTTGTAAATATTCCGTAGTGTTAATTTTGTAAATAGGAAAACTTATGTACATTTCGCATAAGGCAGTGCAATAGTTCGTCTTTACTTTGCTTCCCCGCAATGTGTGTCTTAATGCTTGATAACGAGTTTTACAGAGATAACACTGGGAAGCGAGTTTTACAAGGAGCAGGGCATTTAGCATTGTGGTAATGGCAATCTCGCCAAATTGGCGAGATAGAGCCAAGTTGGCGACGGTTTTGGCAACTAAATTTTGTCGCCAAATTTGGCGAGAAATCGCCAAATGTCACCAAACTTGGCGACCATTTGGCGACATTTTCGGTCCCTATGTACATGTATAGGACTTTTCGACTACGATCTGGAAAGTTCTCCAAATTTCTATCTCTGGAAGTTTCGCGAAGATTCGCCTTTCATATATAAGGCCAGCCAAGTGAGCGGAGGAGTTAGTTGAGTTACTGACTGACTGGAGTTACTGAGTTAGATTGGCCAACATCTGTAACAACCCCGGTTTACAACGTTCCACACCGTGATTGGCCAATGTCAAACGATATTGGCCAGAGTTGTTGTTGTTGCTGGGAAATGGACTTAAGTTACATTTTCTCTAACGTTTTCTGAATCTTCCAGATGGAATTCCTGTCAAGGAGTTTCGAATGAACAACACCAGATACGACGTGACGGACAATACGGAAGGACTGCCGGACTCTGTTTTCCATATCAGGGACGTGCAGTACGGCGACGACCACCAAGTCACTTGCATAACAGAGAACGTAGACGGAAGTGCCACCACCACCACACGACTGGCCGTCAGGGGTGAGTAGAGTAGAGGAGTACAATAGCGGCCATTAAAAGGCAAAGAATGGCTACTTTATTTTTGAAATACTGTTTGTCTATCAGAGGTATAGCTTCCATCAGATAGTCTGATTAATGACGGTCGCTATAAAAACAAGACTCCTTGATTTACAATAGGGGTGATCAAGGCCTGATCATGACAAGTTGGGGCCCAAGACCCGGACACTTTTAGGGGCCCCTTCATCAAATGCGAGATTTATTGGAAATGAGCTTGGCTAGTTATTAAATGAATTAACATTAAATATAGAAAAAGTTGATAAATTAATGTCAACATATTGTCTTCTTAAGTTGGTTTTTTTTTTATCATAAATAAATGAAACAAATTTCAAATAACCAAATTTATAAATCAAAACAGGTAAAACTTTGTAATGTAGCATTGCATTTCACTATCACAATGTGAAGCAATTTCCGTGACAACAATATCTGCAGCAGAATTCACAACTTCAAAGCCGACATTTGCTGATCTCGCAATAAATTTGTCCAAGACTTCCTTTCGATATTTCTTCGAGAAATATTGTTTTTTTTTACGCTTTTAAACGATGGTTTGATGCGTTTGAATAAATACACTCTGGGATACTAAAGACGGTTCAAGATCGATACAAAATTATTTTTGTGTAAAAATTCTTTTATACAGATTGTTAAAGATAGTCACAAAAAGAATGAAAAGTTATAGGTTTACAGCCAATTTCGGGGCCCCCTAAAATCATGGGCCCAAGGCCCGGGGCTTGTGGGCCTAGGCGATGATCAGGGCCTGGGGGGTGATGTCTGCAAGAAATTGGCGTCCTAATTATACAAAATAGATGGTTTTCTCCTGAACCCTCCTTCCCTCCAACATAGAAAACAGGGCCAGTATTGTTTCCATGGCAACATGCAACCTTAGACAATGTGACGGGAGCTCTTCTTGTGATAGACAGACAGTAATGATTGTCATGGCAATACCGTTTCAAATATACAGGCTGGTCCTCCCCTAATTATTGACTATTGGTCATCATCGCGCAAATATCTGCTTCCTTTTCGTCAGAATTGTTTGTGTTCAATAGAATACCACATAGAGTATGCGACGTTTTACGGTAACATAAGAAAACCAAAGTGCATTTTCGAACGCATTTCGCGTCTGTGGTACAAACTTCTAGCGAACCATTTCAAATGGGAAAAACCATAGACTTATTATTATCAATAGACTGCGCGTTCCCACTTCAATTATACAACGAGAATGAAACCAAAATGAATCACATGAGTAGGGACTTTTTGGGAGATTTGGCGGGTTTCTCCTCACTCAGGCGATAAACAAAAACATATTTTTATGAGTGTACTGTAAAACCTTAACTAAATAGAAAATTTAAAAAATAGCACTTACTTGTGAAAGGTTATTGAGCCTCCTTTCTGGAATTTTTCTTTGCAACCAAATGCAGAACAATATTTCACCATTTTTCTTGTATTCAAGTACTTTCCGTCAGACGCATTTCGGCGTTTTCCATTGGAATGAGTTTTTTAATCTTCTTCGTTCTCCTTCGTCTATCAGTCACGTGGTTTAGTTTGGTTACACGAGGTTACTCTAAACATGCGGTCTAACAACCACCAATTTAACATACAAGACAACTACGACGTAAAATTAATCCTTTTTCTAATAATCTTATTATCCTTTATCGCCTGAGTGAGGAGAAACTCGCCAAATCTGCCAAAAAGTCCCTACTCATGTGATTCATTTTGGTTTCATTCTCGTTGTATAATTGAAGTGGGAACGCGCTGTCTATTGATAATAATAAGTCTATGGGAAAAACCATTGCACTTCTCCTTTCTTTACACAGGAACATCGGATTAATAGTTAAAGTCGTTATTCAACCACAATCGAAGGACCTAGTCGAAGGACGAGTTTATGCCCTTAAAAATGCATTCATTTCCTTTTCGAACTTTTTTTGGCTTTCGTCTTGAAATGAAATTCCAAAATAATCTCAGAGAGTCCCACAAATATTTATAATTGAGTCCAATTTTGCTTTACAACGTCCATATGTGCATGTATAACAACAAGATATTTTATGAATATTACATCGGAGGCCTAAATGAGTTCTTATCATTTGTGGTTTAAGTAATCCAATATCCGATTATATAGTTTTCTTACTTACGGGGGAAAGGTTCCGATTGACGGCTCGATTGCGTATTTATCTGATCAGTAACAATTGTAATTAAATATTGGTATACTTAATAGTTAGGTCCCATGGACAACACTAATCCTCATACCAAATTTGAACATCGCAGGTCAATATGTTCGGGAGTAATGCAGACCACGTATACACATACACACACACAGAGACACTTTTTCTAGATTATTTTATTGAAATCAGGATATTCCAAAACGCGGAGAAATGTACACACACAAAAAAAAACGATTTTTTTTTTTTTTTTTTTTTTTTTTTTTTTTGACCGAATACTATACTGTTACGAATTTTTGTATATTTGTAAATATTTCGTAGTGCTAATTTTGTAAATTGAAAAATTTCTGCACATTTCTCATAAGGCAATGCAATGGTTTGTTTCCCTGCAGTGAGCATATCAATGCTTGATAACGGGTTTTACAGAGGTAACTCTGGGAAGCGAGTTTCAAGAGGCAGGGCATTTAACATTAGGGTAAATTGGCGAGATAGAGCCAAGTTGGCGAAGGTTTTGGCGACTAATTTTTGTCGCCAAATTTGGCGATCATTTGGCGACATTTTCGGTACATGTATGGCTACATGTATCCCATGTACATGTATAAGGACTTTTCGACTACAATCTGAAAAGTTCTCCAAATGTCTATCTCTGGAATATTCACGAAAGTTCCCCACTCCTATATAAGGACGGCCGTGAGAAGGGTTAGTTAGTTGACTGATTTTGAGTCACGGAGCTAGTTGTTAGCTGAGTCCGATAGTTGACTGAAGTTAGTTCTTGAATTTTGAGTCACTGAATTAGTTGACTGGAGATACTGAGCATTCTAAAGCGAACTGTTTTGCATTGTCTTTTGCGGCGATTTAGCAGTTGTGTTGTCAAGTTTTTAACTGCTGTTTTGTGCTCTATTGAGGTGAAAAAGAGCTGTATTGTGTCTACTAGAACGAGAAGTTCTGGAGCTGTAAGAGAACCGTGAAGAGTTATTTTGGAATAAATTTCTGCAAGTTTTGATCAGCTTTGGCGTCAAATCTTTCGAACCCGTCCACGCAACAATACTTTCATTACCCTATGTATACATACGGGCTTAAAGTAAAAATAGTACTTTCCATAAGTTTTTAATAATAACAAAAAAGATTTTCCCAATTTTTTTCTCTCCTACCCATGTACTCTAATATCCACCTAACCAGGGTTGTAGTGCTAAAAAAAAAAAAAAAAATGCCGGTTTGTTGTATTCTCGATCGTGTCGGTAACCACAACTGTAACCGGAATTTTTTAATTATAAAATGCAAGTTTACAATATTTCAAATAATTTACCATTCAAAAAAAAAAAAAAGCTAAATATTTTTAATTTACGTCTTTTCTCACTAACTGAAATCACAATACATGCATAAAGATTTATGCGATATTATTGATTATTGGCAAAGAAGTGGAGGTACGCTGTACCACCTCTCAAAAAAGTGCCTGTACGAAGTACCGGCACATACAGGCCCCACTACACCCATACACCACTTATCCTTTGGATGAGAAAGTTTATATTCTCTCCATACCACCAACTTCGATCCATTAACAGAATCCAAAAAAAGAAACTACAGACCTAATATTAGTATATTAGTTTCTTTCGTATGCTACTAGATAGCGTGAGAATATCAGTTTTCAGAAAATCTCGACATTGCGCTTTTGTCCCCTGTACCCTTCGGACTAATTGTCATGAATGGACCTCAATTCTACTTATTACATTATTTAAATACTTAAATGTGCTTTAGATAGGACAAATAATGAGTTTTGTCGTGTATTTTTTATGTGAGATATATTTTCGGAATATGTTTATAGTGAAAATGAATTTTAATGGAAGTTTGCAAATTGATAGTTTAAACCATCAACTTTGCTGTTATATTACTCGTTTAGCTTCTTAGCTTCAAATAAATTGCGTTTTTATTTCTCAAAAATAATATAATCCATAAAAAAAAAAGTAAAATGCCAATTTTTACAATCATTAACAGATCATTAACAGATCAACAACATTCTATTGTCAATGTGCACTTGGTATTTGCATCTAATTATAAATATTAAAAACATCTCTATCAGCAAAATATGCGGCAAACTACGTTTCACAATTTACTCAATAAAAATTAATGTGAATTTAAGCATTCACGTCCAATTATCTTTTATTTATTCTGAATAAAATAATTTTGGCAACACGAAAGCGTTTGATATTGGTTTAGAAACTTTCGACTGCCTATTTCTGCCACTTATAAAGTGCTTTAACACAGCCATATACATCTCGTAATTTTGAGCATCTAGAAGAATACGAGATCGAAATCTTCTAGTGTAAACCCTTCTCTCCAACCCCGCCACATCAACCAGAGGACATGTGCATCAGCCCCTATTAGGTACGCACCGATATTTGGAGGACCGAACCTACAACCCTCCTGTCATGAGCCCGATACTTAACCGCAAGGTTATCGGAGCCATTCAGGAAAGAATTTCAACAACGATCTTTTAAATGGGATTTATTATAGACTGAGAGGTGACTGCAATTTTTGGACCCCATCGAACATCATTCTGAATTTTTAATAGAAGTTGGAGAAAAGTGAGTAGATAACGAATCCACTGGTCTGCCGTGGCTAAAATGGCCGAAACTGGTCAAAAATCGACTTTCAATAAGTTGAACTAAATCCAATTGCCAAATGCGCCATAACTTGACAAATAATGAGCATTTTTTATTTATTTGGTAACCCTCACTCTTTAATTTTCAATTAAGAAGGTTGCAGACGATTCAGATATCTGGCGACGGTCTACTGGCATCTATTAAAAGTGAGCCAAGTTGGCAATAAACGTAACTGATGTCGCCAATTTGGCTTACTTTTAAAATGTGCAAGTTTTCCCAGCCAAGGATCAGAAATCGTTTGCGCTTTTTCTCATTGAAAATCAAAATGCAGTGGGTTGCCAGACGAAAAAGTTTGTTCTCTTTTTGGCAAGTTTATGACATATTTGGCAATCAGAATTTAGTTCAACTTTTTCCAAGTCGATTTTTGACCAGTTTCGGCCATTTTTGCCAAGGCAGACCAGTGGATTCGTAATCTACTCACTTTTCTCCAATTTCGATGGGGTCCAAAAATTGCAGTCGCCTCTCGGACTATTAGTATTCCAAAACGATTACAGAAACGTGTGCAAAAGCAACCTTTTAGTGATAGTGACAGCACCCAAAATTTGATGGAATGCATTGTCATCGACATCGAATCGATGTGCCAAGTTTCAAATCGATCAGATGATGGCAGGTGGGTTAATTAGGCTTCCGCAGATTTACCCGGCAGTCACCACATAAACAAAATTGAAGTTAAATATAAAGGATTTAATAATCTTCTTTTCATGATGCGTATAATAATTAATTTATTTTTTCATGAGTTAAATATTGCAATAATATGTCATCCTAATTTAGTGAGTTTCAGTTGTCTCATCTTTGAAACTTGAGAAAGAACGAATTTTTGATATTTTCTTCTTGGAATTTGTGGGCGTAATAATCATTATATTCGTTGATGCATGAAATAAGAAATATCACGAAACCAGAAACCTCTGCACAGCTGTTTGAGGTCGAAAGATGCAGTTATTTCTGCATGAATTAGCAATTCATCTGTAAAATACAATAGGTTTGGATTGCCAAGGACACCGTCTTACGGAAGAACGCTGCTGATTTTCTTCTTTTTTTTTAAGTTTTGCCTTTGATGATTGATCGACAGAGCATGAGAAACAAACTTTAGTTCTGTTTTTTTTCTGAAAAACGCTTATTATTTTGATTGTGTTATGCCTTTCGTATTCTCCCACGCAAGTTATGTACTTAAAAAAATGGTCAAAGTAGTATTACTCAAAATGCCGAGTGTTCCTTTTACCTGTCCCACATACAATACACCAATCATTGAAAATTTTACATGGTGCTGGCTATCAGCATGTCTGTTTTCTCTATTAGTCGCTGTTTATCCATATTATCGAAAATTTTGCATAGTATGCTTCGTAAATAAGAAGCGGATCAAATGACGAGTTCAGGAGCTCTACGAGCCATAGGGTTTATTCGGTGCAATCACCTGGCCCGTCAGTGTCTGTAAAATATGGGCCGGCCCAGTACAGAAGGGTTTCATTTATTTATTTTTATTACTTTTTATTATGGTTTGTCATTATAATTAGTTGTCCTTCTTGACGTTTTTTAAAAAAGTTTAATGCATTCAAATCCCAATCACTCCCACCAGATCTATTTACTATTATTAAACTATTACTTTAGTTTCAGAGATAAAATATTTATACCAAAAAGTTTCTTAAAATATATCATCGTTATTATCGTATTTTATAACTTTTTCAAGGTAAAATATATCAACGATTTATGGAAACCAAAGCTCACTTAAAGGAGGTATAAATAGTAGAGACAGAGAAAATTCGATTTAATTAAATTAATTATTAAAACAATTAAATTATTAAAATTAGTGAATAAATAAAACTATTTCATTATTGAAATTGATTATTAAGTATAAATATTTAAATAATAAAATATTATTAATTATTAAATCTATTTAACTATCAAAATAATTATTAGAAATATTTTATAATAAACAATAATTCTAATAATTTCCTTAATGATTTATAAATTGAAAATTTAGGCCTGCATAAATCTAAATCATAAAATCTAAATCTATTTAACTATCAAAATAATTATTAGAATTATTTTATAATAAATCAATAATTCTAATTATTTCCTTAATGATTTATAAATTGAAAATTTAGGCCTGCATAAATCTAAAATCACCGTTCTAATTTTATGTTCTAGTACGCCCCTGGACGAGGTTAAAAGTTGAGCCAGCACCTCTCACATACTACACTAACACAGTACGCTTTACCTTTTTTTTTCTAATTAAAGAAAACATTCTCATCTGGCCTCATTTTCTCTAAGGAGAAGACAGCTCCTAAGAAATCAGAAAAATCTAAAGCAAAATAGCCACTTTAATGCAAGAGCCTGAGCCAAGAATTCTTCGTCATTACATCATACAGCTTATCTTTCGCAATTTATTATCTTAAATAAATATAAATGGAAACATTCCCATCAAAAATGGGTAAATTTGGAAGAAAACCCTTTTTTCGAAAGTAAACAAACATCTAAGAAATCGAAAGCAAGAACGAATTATTTCTAGTTTTGGTTTGTTGAGAAAGAAAATAGTTAGGACTACCATTGCTGTGTGACGACATCGACGTTGTGACATCACAGTAAAACGCTTGGTTTCGAGATTATTATCAGCTGACTGATGAATGACGAAAGAGCTGAGGGCGAGAGTACGCGCATTGATCTGGTCTGTGATCTCATGAAAATATCTTTTCTGTATTTCTGCTGCTGTAATCTGGTAATTGTTCGAGAAAATTTGAAGTCCACGGATTACTTTGCATGCGCTGTGTGAGCTATTAAAACACCCTTGCTGTATGTGTACGCTTTACAACGAACAATTTAAGCATGTATGTTTCTACTTTCAAATTTCTGCTTTTAGCTGGTCTTAGTATCTACATCTGCGGTGAGTGTGTGTTTTTCCCAATTTCATAAACGTAAAATATGTTAGGTGTACAGATTTCGCAATTTCTTTTAAACTCGTTGATTTCATTATGTATATAAATGTTCAAAATAACCTGAATACAATAAACATTCGCAAAGGAGTGTATTGATTTGACGTTGATCGAAATGCCCCACTTAAGAAAGTATTTTAAATTTTCTTTAAAAGTCGCGATAAAATTACTTTTACTCTCAAAATATAACAAATTACCAGTTATTCATCCTATTTAAAATACAAATGCATTGAAAGATTACCATGTGACCGCAGCTCGATAAACCTATATAGGATCATATCGCAGGTTTATAAAAACAAACGTGAGAAATTATTCGGAGAAAAATTTTGATCAGAAGATAAAAAACCTACTAGTTGCTTCTTATTGATACTTGTTTGTGTGACGATAATTGAATGCTCGCAAAATGCCGTGCGATAGCCAATTTGAATCAGTGCCAGCTGTCGTAGTAAATAATTTTATAGATCTGCCATCACCGCTTCTGCACCTGGGTAACCAGACAAATAAAAAGTGAAATGTCACGATTTGTAGATAGTATTTAAAATTTTGGTACAGATGTACAAATCATGGCAGTTTCTTATAACTTTCTTTGGCTTTTTTTGAAAGATAAATAATTTCAAAATGTGCTGAAAAGAACTTTAGGAGTCACCCTGTATACCAAAAAGTGCTGTAGATGATATATGGGCAAAATATATCTCAGGGTTCTCACGGTCATTGAAAGTCATTAAAAGTGCTTAATATTTTTTAACTTGTTTTCAAGGCCTTGAAAGTGCTTGAAAATGCTTAGAAGTGCTTAAAAGTCCTTAAAAAGGCTTATACGTCCTTAATTTTTACAGATGTTGTCCAACTGCAAAATTTATAAAAATACAACTCGGACTTGCTATCCCCTCGTGACCACCACTTATCTGCACCGTATTAAAAATTTCCGACATATTTGTATTGCGCATCCACCAACTTTAACTTTTTTGGTAGAATATACTTTATTAAAAATTTAAATATAGATATGATGCCTGAAAACGAATTTTCATAGGTCCTTTAAAACATTAATTAGGCTTTTCAATGACTTAAAAGTCATTGAAAAGTCATTGATTTTCATTCTGTGATTTGAGTGGGAACCCTGTATCTAGTCCGAGGTTCAAGAGGTGGTTATATCTTTTAAACCTGAAATGAAGTGACAAATTTCGTGTATGCAGCTGGAACTTGAAATTTTAGTTACTCAGCATTTATATCTAAATTTTATAGTTCGCCCATCGACTCATTGCACCCGAAAGCCGCTGAACTACTTTTTTTAGTAAAAACTTAAAGGTCCTTAGGAACTTTTTGTCCACAATTTAATAACTATACACGAGATGCCACCCATTTCAGACACTTGTAGTTCAGTTTCTGCTTGAATGATTTTGCAGTAGAAACCTTAACTCTCATCATAGTAGTTAAAACTGTATTCTTTATGTATTCTGACTTAACTTGGTACATCAATCATGTAGTCTAAGAATATCCATTATATAATCAATCATCTTGTCCAGAAAATATCCATTGCAATCAATCATGTCTAAAAATATCCATTACAATCAATCATGTAGTGCAGAAAACGTCTACAATCAAAATTATAAAGATAATTTTCAAATCGTGAGTTTTCCTTTATTGTTTATTTCACACACTTAACCATTTGAAGCAAGAATTTCAATTTTATTTCTGATTTTAATGACATTTGGAATGGGCCAGAAAAATGAAAGAATAAAAAAAATTGTTTTAGTTTTTGTAAGTGGTTACGTTATGAAACCACAATGCGAGTAACATTGAACACAAATGACATACATAATCTGAATCAAAATTTCCTGCGTAAAAAAAATTGCACTTTGTTTCATGTCATACAAAATCGAAAAATTACATAGATTATTTATGATGTGTTAGAAAACAGTTACTTTCTGCAAGTTAACACAATCCAACTTTACCAAGTGGTTTCTGTGTGGAACCACTAATGCTTTAAAGGATTGGCGAATTATCTTTGCCACCATGTAACACATTTGAACCCTCCTTATGTACTTGGAACAAAAAGCATACAGCCCTAATCAGAACACTAATGACATGACAATGCTAATTTTGGAAAGGCGCCATCATCACGACTCACAATTCATAATCCCTCACTATGCTTGTTCCTAATCATTTGTTGGCAGACCTGCGCTTGATTGTGTTTTTAAGTTCCCAGACGCCAACTTGCGTTGTGACTTCAATTCATTTTCACTTTTGCAAATGCTAAGATTCTAAAGAAATGTATATTACATCAGAAATTTGTTTAAAAATTGTAGGTGAATTGCTAAATTAAGTGTGTAATGGAAATGGATAAATCCAAAATTTGTTACTTTACTGATAGTTAAATCTATATTTTTGCTTTAACGATTCTAGCCAAACATATGTCCAGGGTTTACGCTTTTTTGGCAAAATACTAAAGAACCTTTTTCAATGCTAAAATTACAAATTGTGATTTAGCTCTTTTGCTAAAACATTTGGTAAATTCCTAGTTCACGTTTATGGGTTGGTGCACTTTTAAAAAGTTGGCGACAAAGCCAGAATGTCGCCAATTCGGAATTCCAATATGAAAAATTGAGAAACGAACCAGCTCCATGATTTGTGGTACAGAAAGGTTAAAGCCAAAGCACGTCTATAAAAAAAAATGGGGTTGCCAAATTTAGAACTGTATCGCCTGCAAAACAGCGCCAAATCGGCTTGGCGATATTTTAACGTCAACTAGGAATAGACCAAACATTTGGCCATAAAATATGCAAAATCGCCATTTTTGTCATTCAAAGATTAGTCATTAACCTAAAATAATAAACAAGCTGAAGATTAAAAATTATCTTTCCAGTTGATACTTGATATAAAACAGCTTAATACTCAAGGCTCATAATGATTGTATAATAGAAAGGTATTAATTATTTTATAATATACATCAGGAGTTAGGGTTAACTTGTTATTTTAGGGTGGATCTTAGCACAGCCCACCTTTTGGCGTCATTTTGAATTCTCGCCAAACTAATGGCTATAACGTCGCCAATGTGGCAACCTAGACGGATTATGGAGGAGAACTGTATAGAATCTTGTGGAGTACCTTTTTTGAACGTCCGATCGCAACAGCGTTTCGCCTAAGTTTTCTTGCCAAAACTATTCGAAATGCGCAACGAAATTCTGAAACCCGATTGGTTAATTAATCTGTATTCATACGCAATAGTTGGATTTCTTTGGAAAAGACGTAAAAAGGTTGATTGTTTCCGTCATTTATGCTTGTAATCTCTTAAAAGGTTTTTATGGTGTTATTTTTTTAAAAAATATTATTATTTCTGGCCTTCAAGTATCGTTTTTTAATTGAAAAATAATAATAATAACAAATATTCAATCAGTAGTCAACTTGGGGAGATTTCAAATAAGTCGCCAAGAGGTGGGCCCATCTAAGATTTTACCGCATTTTATTATTTTTTGAAAAAGAAAATTGCGACTTTATCTGCTTTTCTTTAAAAAAAATGTGCCAAACTTTTGCCTAATATACAAAAGTTCTTAGGTTCAATTCCTAATGAACCGTAGTGTAGAATAATAAGATTTTGAAAAGTGGTCAACACATATCAAATTAAATAGGAAACAACTATGTCGAGTTGATGTGATTTTTTTTTACTTGTAAAAAGGAACTGGGGTGCCATTTCATTATATTTCTTCTTCAATGCATCTTTGCTAGTGTCAGTAATTTAAAACTTTGCTTTCAAAAGTGAGAAAACCACAAGGGTCATTATGACTAATAATGTTTTCTTGCTGATTGAAGTGGTTTCATTTCTTTGTAATATCAACTCAAGTGTGGGGTCGTAAAAAGCATAATCCAGCAGTCCAAACATTACTTTTCTATTTCTTTCAGTGTAGTATTGGCCATCTAAAAGCTTTTTCTGAAATGAAAACCTATTGTGTACAACCATATTTTTACATGGTAAAAGTCAAAAAGTCACATTTATTGTCAGGACATATTCTGTGTATTAAGTAAAGACTTATATTTAATTTCTTTTTTAGAAAGTGCAATAATTACAAATGAAGAACAACAAGGCAAAGGCATTGTCCTAAATGTTGGAGATGACTTACTTTTGCAGTGTAACAGCACTGACAATCCATCAGCTAAAGTAACACAATGGTATGTTTTTTAATTATTTTAATTAATTAAGAGTCACAAACGTGTCTCTTTACAAAAATGAACTATCCAGAAAAACTTGGAGCATATTTTCTTGAACAACAGATGATTGTTGCCTACCTTTTTTTAGGTATAAAACTGTTCAAATGTTAATCAGCTAATACAAATAAAATGTTCCAATTGTGATATGATTACAATATGAAATCCATTAGATGTTATTTTAATATCTTAATAAGGTAGAAATAATTTTTTTAATCAGGGTTGGCATGGTTTAAACCAAATGGTTTTTTCTAAAAAAAAAAACTGTTTTTTTTTTTTAAAGAATAATTTAAAGATGGACTTTTATTTATAATGAGATTTTCTGAATTATATGATGTTGTAAAGAACTTTTACTTTTAACTGAATAACTCAACTTTTTTCTCTTATTAGTTTTGAAGAAAATAATTCACTAAATGAAAAATTATAAAAATACTGTAGATAGAATATGTTCTAATGTATTTTAAAATAAATCTTCTAATTAAAGACTATTTGAATGTATTTTTATTTAACTTTAACAACTTGTTACACTGTGTGTGACGTGTCATACCCAAAATTAAACTTTGTTCAGTTAAAAAAATATCCATTTCTAAACTTTTTCTTTGCGTCCTAAACCTTTACTTTATTACTTCTATTTAGGTTGAAGAATGGTGTACAGATGAATTACAACGACACTCGTGCTCATAAAGAATTGGATAACACGCTTACCATTAAAAACACCATTGAATCGGATTGTGCCAATTACACATGCAAGATAGATAACAAAGAAGCTATAATTTCTGTTAGAAGTAAGTGGTGTTTCATATTTTCTTCATCTGGTTGTGCTCCTTATCACAGTTGCAATTTGTTGACAAATGTTGTTTTTAGGTATTGTGAAGTTGGCGCCAGTGGATAATTCTCGCAATGTCGTTCAGAACCAGAATATTGTGCTGTTGTGTAATGTAACTCAAGGAACTCCCACACCGACTCTTCAGTGGCTTAAAGGTGAGTTGTTTTAAAATAATGTATTGAAATTTTTTGTTTGTTATCTTGTAGCATATTTTAAGTAGTAGTGGAATTTTGAATTGTTATCTTTGTTTTTTAATTTTATAGAAAAACATAATTTGGTCTATTCCTAGTTGACGTTAAAATATCGCCAAGCCGATTTGGCGCTGTTTTGTAGGCGATACAGTTCTAAAATTGGCAATCCCATTTTTTTTATTGACGCGCTTTGGCTTCAACCTTCCTATACTACAAATCATGGAGCTGGTTCGTTTCTCAATTTTTCATATTGGAATTCCGAATTGGCGACATTCTGGCTTTGTCGCCAACTTTTCAAAAGTGCGCCAACCCATAAACGGGAACTAGGAATTTATACATAATTTTTTTTATTTATAATCAGGGTTGGCATGGTTTAAACCAAATGGTTTTTTCTAAAAAAAAAAACTGTTTTTTTTTTTAAAGAATAATTTAAAGATGGACTTTTATTTATAATGAGATTTTCGGAATTATATGATGTTGTAAAGAACTTTTACTTTTAACTGAATAACTCAACTTTTTCTCTTATTATTTTTGAAGAAAATAATTCACTAAATGAAAAATTATAAAAATACTATAGATTATGTTCTAATGTATTTTAAAATAAATCTTCTAATTAAAGACTATTTGAAGGTATTATAAGTATCTGATGAATTGAAGAGTAATACTCCATGTATTATGTACAATTACTATTGTATTGTATACATTGAATTTAAAAAATTGTACCTCTAAATAAAATATTAAAATTTAATATGATTTGAATGTCCTCATAAGTAGTAAGAATTGTTTATTTGCTTAGTTTAAACTATTTTCAAAGGGAATATTCATTGTTATTTGAACATAAATTATTCTAGTTTTTGTCAAATTTTGATTATAAATATGTAAGCATGTAATTATAAAAAGTTTTTAAAAAAAAAAACAAAAAAAAAAACACCTGGTTTAAACCAAATCAACTTGGTTTACACAAAAAAAACTTTTTGGGGGGGAGTTAGAAAAAACTTTTTTTTTTTTTTTTTTTTTTTTTTCCAACCTTGTTTATAATTTTATATAGGGCATACTGAGCTATCTTATTTTGCAGTGATGAAAAAAATTATTATTTTTATATTACCCATATAACACGCATCCTCCCAGAAAGGTCCCCAGTCATCCCCGGGACTCCGAATGTCTTCCTAGGGACCACATGGAAGGATGTGTGCTATATGGGTAGGTCTCAGGAAAAGGCAATTCAGTTCTTTGTTGATATGTTTCCTTTTAATTGCTATTTTGCTCTACAAATTGCAATTTTTAGATTTACTGTGATTTTTTAATTGAGAAGTGTGCTAATTTTGTACCTTTTTAAATAAATGAATTTCTACAAAGCCAGTTTTCTGAATGCTGTGTAACAAAATTAAGTTTCTGTTTTTATTCAAGTTAAATAATGTTTTTATAGTATTAGAAATTGTAATCCAACAAAATGCTGCAAAATGTTGATTACTTTTTTACTAGAAAGTTCTGATAAAGATCTTTGAAGTTTTGCTCTAGAAATTATTTAAGTTTCCAGATTTATCTGGCTGGTATGAATTTTAATATCTTTCTAAGCTCAGTAAAATTGCTAAATATAATAACTTATTGGTTGCCGTTTCCCTTCTAATTTTTGGAAACTTTTCTGACTAAAATGAAATTTTTTTTTATGAATAGAATTGAAATTCTTTTTGTATTGCCCACCTGTTGGCTGTGTAGCTAGCGCTCTGGCTTCACATGCCAAAGGTGCCGGTTTCCAATCCCGGGCTAGGCATTGATGTTCGTTGTGGTTTGGAATCTATGTTAAGCTGTTGGCCCTGGCCTTTTTATTTGTTATTGTGCACAAACCAATCGACCTTTTGTATTGTAATCAATATAGAAAAATATCTGCTTTAAGTGTTATTTGATAGAGTTCAATTGATATTGTTAAGAGTATGCACCTGTATTACTTTAAAGTGTGTATTTTAATCTAAAAAACAGGGCCTTTGTGAATACTATTCACTATAAATAATTTACATTTGATAATTATTTCTTGCTTTGTCCTCATAGTATTTAACAATCTTTTGCTAGAAATTTTAATCAAGCCACTCATGTTAATGAAAAAAATCTTACTGCACAATTAGTTGTATATTTAAATAATTAAAATTTAAATTAGTTTCATTCATCGTTAATTAAATGCCAGTATTTTTCATCAAGCTTTAGATTGAATTTGATATTTTAAATGGATAATGTCTTAACAGGATATGAATTGTATATGCAGGGTTCCCACGGTCATTGAAAGTCATTAAAAGTGCTTAATATTTTTGAACCTGTTTTCAAGGCCTTGAAAGTACTTAAAATGCTTAGAGGTCCTTAAAAGTCCTTAATTTTTGTGTATGTTGACCAACTACAAAATTTATAAAAATGCAACTCAGACTTGTTATCCCCGCATGTCCGCTACTTTTCCTCACTGTATCAGAATTTTCTGACATATTTGTATTACACATGCGCCAACTTGTAACTGTTTTGGTAGAATATACTTAATAATTTTTTATTTTTTTTTACAGACATGCCTGAAAACAAATTTTTAAAGGTCCTTAAAAATATTAATTAGGTCCTTAAAAGTCATTGATTTTCATTCTGTGATTTGAGTGGGAACCCTGATATGATATAGCTAATATGATTAATTTGGATATTATATGTAATAAATTATTATACATAATAACCATTTATTATGTATAATATCTAGTTTAATCATACGAGCTGTAACGTATATTTAATGTTCGCATGATTTTGTAAGTTTAGGTTGTGTGACGAGTCGGGAAACAGTCAGTTTTAAATAGGGTTCAAACACATTTATTGAGCTAAGTTAGCAGTTTAGGGAGATAAAGAGATGGATTAAAAACATGGCTTTTTAAGGCTTAGAAAGTGACAATCGAATAAAATCGGAATCATTGTCAAGAGCACTGTAAACTAACATTGTATTGAACTGTGAGAATTGTGCTGAGCTTATCATAAATTAAAATACCATGGGTTTGTGAAACTAACAGGCTCAGGATTTGTACGCCTCATGAAATTCCTGAAAATTGTGTTTCTACTCCTGATATTTATTTTATCTCCTTAAAAATAATCATCAAAGAATAAAAAAGATTAGTAAAACCTAAAACGTAGCGGTTTTTTACTCGATAAAACTTCTCTGAAATCCGAAATTCTTACTGTACTTCATAGTCTACTGCGCATGCTCTTTGTCACTACAGCCGCAAAGAAAAACCTTCGGATAGTCCCAGAATGAAATGTTTCTCAACAACCAGGCGTGTAAAGCGATAACTATATTATTAGGCAAGGCAATTTTCCCCCGTTAACTCTTGAATTTGCTGTACTTCACTCCTGAAAAACTCCTTAGTAACTCCTGAATTTTACTATCATATATTGAGTATGAACCCTGGATGTAATTGTCTTACAAAACTGAATATTAATTATGGGACTCGCTGTTAAAAAAACCCGCTGAGCTAAACAAATCTCGCATGAATAGAATAGCGAAAATGTGGGAAGTTATTGAATGAATCGGTGAAAGATTAAAAAATAGAATGCACGCTTTGAAAGAATGAATTTAATTAATGTCGATACTTAAAGAGATTGTTATTATATATAAAATATATTTCAATTTTGAAACTATAAATAAAATTCTTCTAAAAACTCTGTATATTAGATATTTTCCTGTAGAAAATTTAGCAGGTTAGTTAAAAAATATTTAGTTCTTACCCTTTTTGCAGTATGACAATAGCTGGCAGAACATTTTTGCTGTATAGGCTATTTGGAGACAGCATTGCATAAAAACATTTGTATTCTTTATTCTGCTTATTATCTATATCTCTTTTGTTTAATAATACAATAAATTTCATTAAACATGTTATTCAGACCCTGAAATAAATTAAACTTAGTTTGCACTTATAATTAGCTGCAAAATATTAATATAGCTGCAAAAAATTAACTTTCGAAACTAATTTTTTATTGCTTAATTCTATTTATTAACATGTTTTGTTGTTGTAGATGAAGAGCCCCTTAACATGTCCAATCCAAGAGTGTCAGTGAAGACGGATCCACGAGGAATCGAAGGGATTGAACTCTTGATAAAAGATGCTCAGTTTGAGGATCGTGCAGAATACACTTGTGTTGCAACAAATGAAATAAGCTCTACCAACAACACCATTTTAGTTCGTGTTAAAGGTATTTGTGGATTGATTCTCTAAAATTCATAATTTTTAGTATACTTTACAGTTGAGCCCAAACGCTGCTTTGGGGCCGTTCAAATATTACGTAAGCACCTGGGGGGGGGGTAGCGATTTGCTTATTTTTGCTGACAAGGGGGGGGGAGGGGGTATGAGTGATGCTTACGTAAGCATTTAATAATCCCTTTATTTCTTAAAAAAAATTGAAACTTGCAAAAAATTTCACTTTTGTACACCGAGTTCTAGGATAGGTGACTTTCCATTCAAATCGATCTAAGGGATTTAAACTTACGTCACATAAGAGTGACTTACTCTGCCTTCAGCCAATTACAATCAAACATTGATGATGCAAAATACTGCAGTTTCAAAATGAATAAAGGGGATTCCCCTCTTTTGGGTGTTTGGAGACGTGAATCCTACATTAAACCTAACTTGTGTGACAGACAATTTTTGTTTCGCTTGGCGACTGGCGGGCGCCTAAGATGGAACAGTAGTTGGTTTAAGGTTCAAGATTCCGAATTGAGTTGTGTTTTGAACAAGTTTCTTTTTCCACTGCAATCCTTCTTGAACTTTTTGAAGATTAAGCAAATATAGTTGCTCTGCTTTCTGTTTGCTTTAAAAAAAAAAATAAAAAAAAACATACGTCTTCATTTCGTGAAATTTTATATAAAAAGCTGTTTGAAGCTTTTAAAAAGTCTACATCAAACAAACCCTTGAAAGATATTCAGGATATAAATAATGAGGTATGGCGTCATTTTAAAAATGCCTCTAAAAATGACGAAGAACTAGAAGTGTTGGTGTTAAAAAGAGTCGAAGAAGAGTTGTGAAAGGCAACTAGAAAAAATTAAGTTGAAGTTCATTATTTGCATTGAATCCTAACTTTTTTTTCGATTATTAACGTTACAAAAAATCAGGGGGGGGGGGTTACCGTATGCTTACGTTATAGAGGGGGGGGGGCATGCGATTTGCTTATTTTTGCTGGACGAGGGGGGGGGGTCAAAAATTACCAAAAACATGCTTACTTAATATTTGAACGACCTCTTTCAGCTTTTTTGACCGAGATTCCGGAGTTTTCAATGTAGCTTTAAAAAATATTAGATAACTGATTTTAATTAGGGTCACTTGTTTCTCAATATAGTGTAATTGTTTAAGGTTATTTAATTTATGAACTTTTTTGAAAATTTTATGTTTTTTTTAGCTCTTGTTGCTTTCTGTGAAATTCAGAAGTCCACAGCATGCTATCTTTTTTTAAATCCTTTATATAATCTTCAATTTTTTTTTATGTATGTTTGTCAGTGGCGGATAAATCTGTGAAAGCCTAATTAACTAATTATTCCCCTTGTTATCATCCAATCGAGCTGAAACTTGGTAGATAGATTCAATGACAATGCATTCTATCAAATTTGGGGACTGCTACTGTCACTAAAAAGGTCGCTTTTATGGAATACTAATAAACCAACTTGCTGTCATCCAATTGACATGAAATAGCATTTAACCAATCATTGAAGAAACTTTCCTGTTGCCAAAATTGTTTTAATGAATAAATAATAAAATTGTTCTAATCAAAATAAAGAAAAGATGTTTGAATGTGAATGTATAAATTTACATTCTTTTTTAATAATAAATTTTGAAAAGTAGTTTACCGCATTGTTTGCTAATAGAGATGTCTTTAATATTTAAAATTAGATGCCAACATCCAGCACACACTGGCAACAGAAACGATTCTTTGTTAATGAATATAAAAATTGGTAATGTTTATAAAAGATTTGTATTAAAAAAAATGTATGGGTTATATTATTTATGTTTTGCTCAATGGGAATTCTCTCACTGAACTTAACATTTATAGTTTCAATATATGAAAAAGATTCAATTGGCAATTTTGTGGTTTGGTTCTGTGGGCTTATCGTTCCTAAGCCCTAGATTTCATTCATCTGATGGATTTTTAAATTATAAATTTTAATCCTGTAGCTTGTATATTTTCTTATTTTGCCTCTATTTAATAAGAAATTTTTCGAAATTCATTCGGCTCAACACTGCTTTTAATTTGTATTGTGTACATGTATAAATTTGCAAAAGATTAATTTTAATACTTTTTTTAATTACATATTTGTTATATTTACACATTTTTTTTTTTTTTTTTTTTGTATGTTGCTTAATTTATTTTTGTGCTTAAATACTGTCTATGCAGTCAGTTTTTTGCTAGCCTGTTTTACTTATTTATTGCAATTTTATTATTTGTGAGTGAAAATATTCAGGTGGCTGCTGATAGCACTCAAAGGATTGAAATGCAGTTAATTTTTTGCTATTACCTTGATTTTTCAATTGGGGTATCTAAATGGAATTTTAATTTATAATTATGTATTAAATTTCTCATTTGAATATTTTAAAACCTATAACATCTATTTCCAGTGAATCGTACTATTTTTCTCCACATTTTTTTTAATTATTAAAATCCAGATTGGTGCTTTGCATTTATATCGGTTATTTCTTTTAATAAAAGCTGTTAATTTTTATATCATACTAAACAGGGACACAATGCATACTTTAGTTTTTAACCTGCTTTAATTACTACTTACAATGATTTCAGTTAAAAAAAAATTATTTTTACTCAAGAAATAGTAGGAATTGTTGCACATTTTTATCATATAATTGAAAATTTCAAAATCTTTTCTCAATCTTTTTCCCCCCCCTCTTTTTCAGATAAATATGCTGCCTTGTGGCCCTTCCTTGGCATCTGTGCCGAAGTGGCTGTGCTTTGCACAATCATTTTCATCTATGAGAAACGCAGGCAAAAGCCTGATTTCGATGAGTCTGAAACTGAACACAATACCGAGAAGTAAGTTGCATTAACCTTAGCTTGTTTAGGTTTGCTCTTTATTTTTCTCAATTTCTGTTTGAATTGTAATATATTTTTTTTTATGTATTATTCATTTTATATTTCTCCTGGGTTTTTTTTTTTTTGCCATTTTGTGATTTTTTTTTGTTCACTACATTTTAAAGCATTGCGTTTCGTACTCTTCCGTTAGATACTCTGGCATTTTCTCACTAAAAAAGGGATTGAAATCAATAATTTAAAAAAAAAAAAAAAAAAATTGTAATTTACAAATGTTTTTGTTAAACCTTACAATTTTTATATCAATAAGCATAGCAGTATTCTTAAAAAAAATTATTAAAAATAGCGTTCTTTTTCATACGTCCAAAGTAGACAGCCCTTAAACAAACTATCCTTTGAAATAAAAATTTCTAAAATATATTAACTATATAAGAATTTATGGCCAAAAGAACAAATTTTCTTTTTAACATTAATTTATCATTTTTTTTTTTTTTTTTTTGTCATTTAAATTACTAACCACTCATTGGAAAATTATGAAATTTGGTATTTAGACGGGGTTTTTTTTGGATTCTAAATCAAAATATGGTATAATATTATGGGGTTGCCATTGAAAAGATATTTTTTCATTGAAATATTTATAAAATTCCAAATACTTATTTTCTCTAAAAACTGCTTAAAGTTAAACACTTGAAAATTAAAGTATAGAAAATAATTTTAAATTTTAAACTAATTTTTTAAATTTAAGTTTTGTTTAAAATGTTTCAGCCAACAACAAGTACTTGACCCTTAACTGAGTTTGATCTGTAACAGTTGCTTTGGTTAAATTGCTCTTGTGTTGTTGTGATGTGTGAAAGTTGTTTTGTTATTTGATTGTATCTAATTGCATTATTAATAAAACTCTATAATGAAATTGAGTGTATATTCATTTTAAACAGCTGTAAAATGTATGTATGTTAAACTCTTTTTAAATATTTTTCATGTTATCCAATATGGCAATTTTATTTAGCTACTGCACTAGTCAGTTACCTCTTTATCTACAAATTTGTTTAATTGCTTTACTAATTAATCCTCATACCTGCCAACTTGTACGGATTACCCGTACAATGTACGGATTTTTACTATTTTGTACGGCTGTACGAACAGCTAAAAAAATCGTACGGATTTCACGGTACTTTTCGTTTTTTCCTTAAAACCGTTTTTTTTTTTTAATCAAGTTTTTTAGAGTCTTATACCAAGCAGTTTACTTCAAATCATCATAAATTCAAGCAAATGAACAAATTTTGCATTCTGCTCTATCTATGCATCTGATATTAAGATTTCTCATGGAAGATTTACTGATGTCATAGTTCATATCAATTCTAAAAAACACAGTGACAACATCAAATGTAATAATAAGAATTCGAAAGCATGCATAATTGATATTTGTGCGTGTGATTAAACACTTTGAATACCACTGACTCCTTGTATGTTTCACTGTAGTTTTTGTGCCATAAAGCATGTTATTTGGGTGTAAAACCTCATCACAGATTTCATCGTATAGTTTAAATTTGATTTATTTTTAAATCCTGGTTAGTATTTTATTTTATAATTTCCATTCCGTGCTAAAATGTAACAATTTGTTATATTTGGGAGCAATTAAATATTATGCATTTTTTTTTTTACATTTGCAAGTGAATTACTATTATTTCTATATTACGTTCATAAATATTGTCGCTATTTGACTTTCCATGAATCATAGGAATGCAAATATTTGTTCCGTAAAAAATGTACTAATTTGAAAATATCAATGTTGGCAGGTATGCATCATTTTGTTATGTATTGTTAAGAGAAGTGATGACTTGTCGGGATGTGACCAAAGAAACCAAGTTATACAATACATTTCTAGTATATGTGGCAGTGAGATTGTAATTGAACAGATGATGTTCAACCATTCTACAGAACACATTTCTCGGAGGCAAAATGTTTGAAAGATATGCAAGAGCTTATTTCAAAGCTACTCATACTCTGCTAAAAAATAATAAGTAAATGCCTTATACAGAAAAGCAAATAGCCCCCTATCTATTTGAGGCTGAATCGGGAATCTCTTGGTTTTCTCCCATTTGATACCGAAATGCTGTATGCACAATAGTCAATTCTATAGCTCTTGTGGGAAAAACTTTCAGTGTCGTAACCTATTGTGACTATGCAAGTCTTGCTATTATTGGCCATCCTGTCGAAGCATATTGACAGGCTGCTTGATGGAGTTTTCTTCTATATACAGGGTTTCTGCTCATGTGGAAATGTCGTGGAAAGTCAGGAATTTGGATATAGGGTAAATTTTATCATGGAAATTTACGGTTTTGACCACACACAAAAAAACGACCTTAAGTCATGGAAAACAATGACTTTCATGGATTCCTAAACATTTTAAATTAAATCATGTGACTGGGACGTCATCAATGTTATGATCGCTCTTCATCTCTTCGATGATTCATCTATGTTTTGCCTGAGACAACGATCGCAGTGACCAATGAAAACTTTTCTGAACTCCAAACTTGTGACATCACACCAGTAATGTCTCGTAAGTGAAAAGAAAAATCATAATATAAGTGAAATTAACCGATTTGATAAGCTTGTGTTTACATTATTATTTTTTTTTATTTATTTTGATGGTAAAATTTAATTTTTTTTATTGGCTTATTCCTTCTTATTTTTTTTTTTTTTTATTTTGATGGTAAAATTTAATTTTTTTTATTGGCTTATTCCTTCTTATTTTTTATTTTGATGGTAAAATTTAATTTTTTTTATTGGCTTATTCCTTCTTATTTTTTATTTTTTTTATTTTGATGGTAAAATTTAATTTTTTTATTGGCTTATTCCTTCTTAAAAAATATTCTTATTATTAAAGATTGATTAACTTTTTTAACACTGGAATATCAAAGAATGCGAAAACTGTTTCTTCCTTTTTTTCTGATTTCGGAGGATCTTCATTACTGAATCAAAGATTTTTTACTTAATATATGATAAAACTTTATAGAAATCATTTTATTGTACAATAATTTACTTGCTCTGTTCATCTTAGTAAAATTCATGTAAGATTTTTTTTTGTGATGTGATTTCTTGAGTCATGAAAGATAATTTTCTTCAGTCTTAAAATGTCATGGATTCGAGACATTTTATTTAGGCAGAAACCCTGTATATATACATTGTATAACCCTCGTGTAGTCTTTGGGGGGAAAATTTAATCCAAGCAATCACAAAGTTTCCAAGTAAAAAAGATAATCTATATTTATTCCATGTCTTGTTGCCAAAAAATCTTAATCTTTATTTATCTATGTCTAAGTTAGCTTTGCAACTGTTTTGAGATGGTATTGCACTTTTTTTATATCCATCAGAACAAGTTTTAACAAAATCTAGATTTAGTTTATTAAATATACCAATTTTTGGCAATACAACTATGTAATAAATATAATTTAATTTGGAATGCAAATTTGAGGTCTTAGCATCGTTGCAACATTTTCAGTAATAGTAGCAATTCAATTAATGGTAATACATTTTACTTTATTTTAGCAAAGCGGTGGCGGATCAAGAAGATAAGAGTCGAGATGTGCGTCAACGAAAATGAGAACATTTTCATTCGAAGATATTTTGGGGAATATTAACTTTGCCTCCAAATTGTTTAGTTTGAATATATAAATATTTGTTCACTTTTTATCTATATAGTTTTTTTGGTGATAAATTCAACCCAAACATATATATATATATATACAGGAAGTTTATGTCCATCAAAAACTAAAAGTGGAAACTTTCACACAAAGCTAGTTTATAAAAGTTTCCCTTTAAAAGATTTTCGTTGTGTTGTTGCAAGGGTTTACAACTTGTTTCGATCAAAATTTATAATTTCTCATTATTTTCTTTTCACTGGATAACTCTGTGTATTGGGGGGTAGGGGATTTTTAAGTATGTTTAAAGAATTCTCATGGTATGCCAAACCTGATTTGTGCAGAAGCGTGTAGATTCTACAAAAATGTCTGTATTTAGCATACTTCATTTTTTTACATCTCTAAATCTGTAAGTATTTAAGAAGCGACAGTGGCGTCCAAACGAAAATCGTGTATGTCTTGTTAAACATGTGGCAGATATATTTTCTTTTTGACGTCAGTGATACTTCGTCTGATAAAAAAATCGCCCAATTGTAATTCTCAAAATTTTAATGCATTCATATTTTCATTATTTTTCAATTGTTTATCAGTACTGAACACATTTTCTTGTCTGTTATGTATATATTTCAATATTTTATTAGTGTTTGATTTCTAAATTTTATTTTGCAAAACTACTGCTGAGGTGTAGTTCCTTTCTTATACCAAAATGCATAACCTGAATTATGTTTTTTATAAAATAAAATGTCCTCCCTTTATAATTAATTTAAGTATGTAGTCTATCATGCATAACGAACTGTTTGATATAAAATTTTAATATGCATTTTATCCAACCTTTTTGACTATATGCCTATTAGTAGTAAAATTCCCTAAGATTTTAGGTATTTAAATCCACTTTTTATACTATTCAACCATAAGTGGAATCATGTCAAATATTTTATAATAAATAACGCATGAGAAATTTTCTTTTAGAAAAAATGCCATAAAATTATATTGACTTGCCTTAAATAGTCTTGTATCATAAATTTTCTTCTCCTGCTTTCAAATGTTTCCATTGTTTTCGAATTGCTTCATTTCATGTAACCTTATGAGCCTTAAAAGAATTTAGGGCTGGTTTGAAAATACGAATCTCAAAAGTACATTTCATGTAAAGCCGTCATGGAAATATCACTATTAATGTATTGTGAATCTCTAAATTGTGATCTACACAATTCAGTAAAGAAAATTATTCTCGAATACAAATTCTGCTTCACAGTTAGTCCACTATTGAGTAAAACTAATTTTCAATTTATATAAAATTAACTGAAAGTTAGTGTTACTAGCTAAACCTCATTTATCGTACTTACGTTATGACAGCAATTGCGGTCCAATCCAGTATGAAAACTTAATACCATTTTTATGTACTTAATCCCATATTGAGGTACTACTTTTCCAAAAGCCTTAACTTAGAAAAAAAAAATATTTATCCAGTATCTAAGGTAAATCTTTGCTAAAAGTATCAAGTGTTGTGGAAGGAATGTGAAAGCATATCCAACAAATTTTCAAAAATATAGCCAAGTTTGAGCAGTTCTAGAGATTTAGCTATACAATTCAGCTTAGTAAGTAGGCTGTAGCAGTGTATGCATACAGGTGCTTTATATTTACATCAGGGTGCAGAGTTTATCAAAGGAAGTTGATGATATCAATTTATAATATTTTAGGATTTTACCAATTTCAATAGTTTTCTCTCTTGTCTAAAGATCTTGTAAACCTTGAAGGAAATGTGAAATAAGCATGTGGACTTGATAGGAATTTAAATTGAATTTGATTTTTTCCCCTTTAGCGTTATTTTTATTCAATACAAAAAATAAATTAAGATCTGTGTTGTCTATACATAAGTGCAGTTTACGTCGAATGAGTATTGGGAAAAAGTTGTCATTCCAGTTGCTTACATCACTGGATGTTTTCAAATGTGTATTGTTGAAACTGTTCAATAAATAGAAAGTTTCTTTTATACTCTCTTATTTCTATACTGTATTCCTATCAATCTTATAAAAAAAAATGTATTTTGAAAAGAACCAAGCTTCATATTTTTAATTGGTCATTAAAACAGACATCTACACATATTCAATTTGGTACCGTACTTTCTCAACAATTCTTTCGTAATGCATAAGCAGGGTTCCCACGGTCATTGAAAGTAATTAAAAGTGCTTAATATTTTTGAACTTGATTTTCAGGGATGAGTTGGTTCCGCCATGTGGCGGAATTCCGCTTTTTCAATTTTTTAGAAAAAAAATAATTCCGCTTTTTCAAAGAAAGTTCCGCTTTTCTAATTTCTGGAAAAAAAATCTGTTTTTTCCCGATTTTTCTATCCCACAGAAAAATAACCTTTTTTCTAAGGATGAATCGCGAAGCAGCTTCCCTTCCGCCTGATCGGGAAGAACGGAAACCCTACGGCATTCCTGCTCCAAGTAGAAAAATCTACTGAACTCCATCTTTTTAGTTACGTTGGCACTTAAACTTGCATTTTATACTTTTTCAACTGCGCCGAAATTTGATCCTTTGGTGCCGTTTTTTTCTCTTTTCAAACTAGAATTTCCTTCATACTCATTCACGCAATTAACGTATACGAATAATGTGCTTGCTTTCAAGTCTGACATCCACGAAATTATCGTTTGTTGTATGTGTAAACGTACGTTGGTATGTGATGCTCGTTTTCGCTAATCGTTACGTTGATATAATGTCCACTACTGCCGAGATTTGTGTGGCTATGACGTGCGTAATCGGTGGGATTTAAGTTGCTGTGGTTTTCATTTTCGCGGAGTAATACGCCAATATAACAACGCTATTGCTGAGAATTGTTCCGATATATTCGGCGTTAACAGATATTTACGTTTATTTGATGGTTATTTTCGCTGAGTGCTACTTCGTTGTAAAATCTAAGATTTGCACCGATATTACCGAAGGAATGTCGATATTACCGTGATGAATTGTGTTATCGTCGAGATTTACGTTGTTGTGATTGTAATTTTTGTCAAGTGTTACGCCGATCCAATAGCGCTATTGTTGAGTGTTGCCCCGGTATATTTAACTCTAACTTTGATATTTCTGTTGGCGTGAGAGTAATTTTCGTCGAAAGCCATTCTGTAGTAACATCCGATGTTACCGCAATTTGCACTAGTATTACCAAGAAAAGATCTATATTGCCGAGATTTGTGCTGATATTATGGATGCTATCGCCAATATGCGCGTTGTTGCGATGTTCGTTTTTGCCGATACCTAGATTTTCGCCGGTATTGCTTACAATACCTTTGTTAAAGTGATGGTCATTTTCGCCGAGGTTTACGCTAATACAATACCAGCTATTACCGAAATTTTCAACACCGAATTGTAGCTATTCATCTAGACTTCCGTTAATGCGATAGCCGCCATATTCGTGATTAGTGCCTGTTTAAGGTTAAATTTCGCCGTTTGATTTGAATCTGCAGAATTACTCAAATTTTTTGTATCATTTCGTATAAAAATATTCTAAAAAGGAGTCACAATTGTAATTTTTCTAAATAATCTGTATTTAAAATTGTTATTTTAACTGCAATTGTATGTAAAATTGTTTGTTACTTTTTACTTAATTGAACAAGTTTAACGATATGAATAAAAATTAAGATTTTTAGTATTTGTAGCTTAAAAATTTAGAAAACAGGGTTTAATTAAATTCGGCCTGTTTGTCAATGTGTTATAATTGCTTAAAGTTGTTTGACTTGTTGAAATTTTTAAGTTTTTGCCGGTTTTCGTCGCTTTCACTTGATTTTTTTTTTTTTTTTGCTTTGGAGCTATACCATGCCTGATGAGTGCACATAGTGTATCCCTACGTTTAGGTGCCGCTATTTTAAACCATTTTTGCTCACGGACGGACCGAGATGGTGCAGTGTTATAAATACACATGGAAAAACACTATTTTTAAAAGTATAGCTTAAAATGTGTTTTACGCATACAATTTTTGTTTTCAGCTTTTTGATTTTTTACCAAACTCATCCCTGGTTTTTAAGGTCTTGAAAGTACTTGAAAATGCCCAAAAGTACTTAAAAGTCCTTGAAAATGCTTAGAGGTCCTTAAAAGTCCTTAATTTTTACAGATGTTGTGTACCCAACAAAAATTTATAAAAATACAACTCAGACTTGCTATCCTCGCGCAATTGCCACGTATCCTCACCGTATCGGAATTCTCTGACATATTTGTATTATGCATGCGCTAATTTGTAACTTTTTTGGTAGAATATACATTATTAAAAATTTATATATAGACGTGATGCCTGAAAACAAATTTTCAAAGGTCCTTAAAAACATTATTTAGGCCCTTAAAAGTCGTTGAAAAGTTATTGATTTTCATTCTGTGATTTGAGTGGGAACCCTGATAAGACATAAAAGCAGTATTTGATTGGAAATAAAAACATATTTTTGAACTTTGAAATAAATCATTTTTATTTAGCTATAGTTCTTTGGGAAGTTTTTATAGCAGGGTTCCCATGGTCATTAAAAGTGCTTAGTATTTTTTAACTTGTTTTCAGGTCCTTGAAAAAGCTTAGAGGTCCTTAATTTTTGTAAATGTTGTGTGCTCAACTGCAAAATTTATAAAAATACAACTCGGACTTGTTATCAACACATGACCGCCACTTACCCTCACCATATCGAAATTCTCTGACACATTTGTATTATGCATGGGCAAACTTGTAACTTTTTTTTTGTAGAATATACTTTATTAAAAATTTATATATAAACATGATGCTTGAAAACAAATTTTCAAAGGTCCTTAAAAATATTAATTTGTTCTTTAAAAGTCATTGATTTTCATTCTGTGATTTGAGTGGGTAAGGCCCACCAAATATCGCTAAGTAGAAAAGTAACATTTATTTACATTTCTGATAATTTTTTATTCAACCACATACTCAAAATATACTTGTAATGTCTATGAATTTTAAATCTTTGTAATAGTCCGAGAGGCGACTGCAATTTTTGGACCCCATCGAACATCATTCTGAATTTTTTATAGAAATTAGAGAAAAGTGTGTAGATTAGGAATCCACTGGTCTGCCGTGGTAAAAATGGCCGAAACTGATCAATAATCGACTTGGAATGAGTTGAACTAAAATCCGATTGCCAAATATGTCATAACTTGCCAAAAAGAGAACAAACTTATTCGTCTGACAACCCACTTCATTTTGATTTTCAAAGAGAAAAAGTGCAAACGATTTCTGATCTTTGGCTCGGAAAACTTATATCTTTTAAAAGTAAGCCAAATTGGCGATATCAGTTACGTCATAAGTGACGTAATGTTTTTTGCCAACTTGGCTCCCTTTTAATAGATGCAAGTAGACCGTCGCCAGATATCTGAATCGTCTGCAACCTTCTTAATTGAAAATTAAAAAGTGAGGGTTATCAAATAAAAAAAAAAGCTCATTATTTGGCAAGTTATGGTGCATTTGGCAATTGGATTTAGTTCAACTTATTAAAAGTCGATTTTTGTCCAGTTTCGGCCATTTTTGCCACAGCAGACCAGTGGATTCGTAATCTACTCACTTTTCTCTAATTTCTATAAAAAATTCAGAAGGATGTTCGATGGGGTCCAAAAATTGCAGTCGCCTCTCGGACTATAAAGAAAATAATATTTTAAACACAGAGCATCAAACTGTGTCGCAATACCATTTAAAAAGTTATTTATGTTTGGAACTGTTTCGTCATATAGTATAAAGTTTAACAATCGTTGCTTGTCTTGTCCAAGTTCTCTGTCTTTAATATTTGTTCAATTGTATAGGTACTTCATTCTTTTAAGTCATAAATTGCAATATCAATTGTTTTTTAATGTATCAAATCGATTTGAGACCGCCATTTTTAAATTTTGTCATCTTTGACCTAACCCTTAACTGACACAAAAAAAATCGATTTTTTTTTTTTTAATTTTATTTTTTATTTCTCCACGTTTTGGGACATTCTGATTTCCAAAAAGTTATCTAGAAAAAATGTCTGTGTATGTGAGTGTCTGTAGTCAGCATTACTCCCAAACAAATTGATCTACGATGTTCAAATTGGTATACGAGTTGGTGATGGCACAGGGACCTACCGTTAAAGTTTTAGTCAAAATTGCGCATGCGCATAAGGTAGCTGCCATTGAAAGAATCATGTTTTTCAGTGATTGCTGAAAAACGCCTCTAACGATTTTGTTAAACATTCCCGCCTCCGAAATTCTCGTAAAAATGCCATAAGAGCGTAAAAAGTTGAAAAACGTGTGCATTTAACAGAAAACCCTGCCCCCTGCCCTTGAGCATCGGCCATCAACGATTGATTTTTTAGTGTTTCTCGCACAAGCAAGGACGATGTAATGTCTGTCGAATAAAACCACCAATTTTGGCGGGTTCCCCCCCCCCCCCTTTATGTAAAAATTATTGCCAAAAATATCACCAAACTGGCCATTTTTATTTAAATTAGTGAAAATAAGAAAATGGTAAGGAAACACCATGTTTAAATTTTACTGCATTGACCAATATTATATACAGGGATGAGGTACTTCCGTTTTTTGGCGGAATTCCGCTTTTTGGTATTTTTGGTGAAAATCCACTTTTTTCTCTTGAATTTCTTCTTTTTGCTTTTTTTCCGCGAATTTTAATTTTTTCCTCCACTGCTAATTTTTGCTTTCCTTTCCGATAATTCTGCCTAAGAAAAGAAATCTTCCGTTTTCGAAAGAAAATTCTCGACTAAACGCGGAATTCAGCATTTTTTTATTTTTTTTTACTAAAATTTTGACAATTCCTGTGATCGTTACAGATCTGCATTACAATTTTTGGGGGCTTCTTGCAAGTTTGACAAGAACTTGCTTACATTCAGAACTCCCAAACCTCCGACCACTTTTCCTGCAGATTGCCTGCCTCTACCGGCATTACTTGGAGTACATTATAAAAGCGCAGGTTTAAATAAGTACATATAACAGTATTCAGAATTTTTATTTGTAATTGAAGTTATACGAATTCAATCTATCGTGAAGTAAAAAGATCTTGTGAATTCAATCTTTCGATTAATCTTACCCAACTCATCACATAGATAGATTTTATGCATGACGACATCACAGGCAACTGCTTTTCGAAATGCCTCATTGGAGAGAGGAGAATTATAATACGGGTTTATAATCGGCTAATCCTAACTTGAGGATTAAAAGTTATTTTCAAGTGTGCTTGCACGAAAATTGTATTGTGATTTTACATAAATTTTGGCAGACGATAAAACTCTACTCCATATAATGTCGCGTATAAATTCCACAAGTAAATGCCAAAAAAACAAAAAACAATAATTATAGTAATAATAACAGCTTTAGAACATTCTCATTTGCATGCAAAAAACATAACTATACTTTATGGAATGAAAGTTTTATAAGATAATTCGAAAGAACCTTTTGCTCTTAAAGGTTAATTAGGTTGAAATATTTTTTTCTTGCTTTTTACATTGAATCCTTAATCCAGCGAAAGTGAAGCTGGAGGAAGTTAATTATGCCGTGTTCCGTCAAGTGTGTAACACGACATCATTACGTCGCGTCCTTCACGTCGTTGGTCACGTCATTTCACGGTGGCCGGCCAAATCGATTGACCTTGGGTCTTATTGCTTTTTTTGATATTCCAGAGCAATGACGGACCGCGACATAAGATTTGACACGCACAAGAATCATCTTCCTTTATCAAAAACGGAACTTGTGAAAACGGGAGTTGAGCATGGATCGATCATAAGACTTTAAATTTAGATTCACTTCTAAGTCCAATGGTATGCTGATAAAATATACTCTTTGAAGAAAACGGAAATTGTGTATTTTCAGTGCTTGAATAACGTCCTTGATGACATAAGATAACAGAGACTCATTTTCAATTTATGGTCGCCTGCAGAATTATTTTCAGGGGGGTACAAAAAGAAAGCAATGGAGTGCAAGGGGGTAATTTTTTGTTGTAGCCTTGATTTTTCAATTGGTCATTTTTATGAAATTGTAAAGCATATTTATGTATTAAATTTCTTATCCATTGTCTATTTTAAAACTTATATCATACTTATCAGCGAATCAAACTACTTTTCTCCACATTATTTTTAATACTCAAAATACCTGGGGATGTAAGTGCACCCCCTTTCTGAGCCCATGTTTACATATTTTTTTTTATAAAATAAAATGACGCCAAATAAGCGATTGCGGTGAATATTCTATTTGTAAAAAAGATGCGAACTTCCTGTAAAGTTACTATGAAAGCACTTTTCCGGTTGAATTTTATGTTATTCTAGGAATCATATCGAGGTCTTCGAACTGATTGGTAAAACAAAATTAATTTCAATGATTTCATAATTAAAATAAAAGATAATCTAGTTTTCTATTTGTAGATTATCTAGTTTAAATTCTATTCGTAGACAAGGTACGAACTTCCCGTAAATTTACTATGGATCTGATTAAATTTTATGTAATTCTAGCAGTCATATCGAGGTCTTCGAACTGATTGGTAAAACAATTTATTTTCGATGATTTCACAATTAAAATAAAAGATTATGTAGTTTGCTATTTGTAGATTATCTAGTTTAAATTCTATTTGTAGACAAGGTGCGAACTTCCTGTAAAGTTACTATGGATATGATTGAATTTTATGTAATTCTAGCAATTATATCGAGGCTTTGGAACTGATTGGTAAAACAAATTTAATATAAATGATTTCACAATCAAAATAAAATACTACCTAGTTTGCCAGGCAAAACATTTATTTAGTAACATGGTTAAAATCTGATTTTACATGAACATTAATAAACTTATTCGTATAAAACATAAAATTCTACTTTACAAAACCATTAATAAGTTATAATTCTAATAGATATTAATAAAATTTTATTTAAATAATTACTAAACAAATAAATAATTTTCTAGTTACAAACCACACCTAAAATTCTAACCTTCACAAACAATGTCAAAATTCTTAATTGTTCAACTTATTCAGGAATTAATTTGTAAACTATTTTCAAGCGCATTGCTAGGAATTTATTTCGGGAGGAATATGAAATATTATTTTATGTTACCAATATAAAACATAATTTTAAAATACATTCCGGATCAGGCATTCAACTATGAAAATAAATTACAATCCTACTTAGGTATTTTTCTCAATAGCCTTTACAAGGAAAAACTTATGAATATTTATATCAATCATCCACTAGAAGGAGAAAAAATACATTTTCGGTTAATGTGCCATTGCAAATCCATTGCAAAAGAAAGGATTCTACCTGTGAATGTGAGAAATTTCGTATTAGGCAATACCAGTGTAAGTCCTTAATATAAGTTGAGTTTTATAATCTAATAAACCATTGAGGCTAAAAATTCTGGCACAATAATTTGATCGTCATTTGAAATACCCTAAGGGTTTTCCTTAAATTACCTAACTCTTGTGGAAATGGGGTATAGATCTTTTGTTACTTAACATGTTTCCATTGTCAAGTTCTGTTTAAGTATATTCCTGAAATACTACCAATAAAATTTCATCTTTAAAAGATCAGTGGTAACTTCTAACGGGGTTATGAAGTTTTTTTTTTTTTTTATCTTACCTTGTTACCTAATTCTTGTTATGGTGAAATGACTAAATTTATAATAATATACAAAATATATATATATATATGTGTTTCCTAATTGAATGAAGGGTTGTTTCAATAAAACCTTGAAGATGACTTTATGTTAGCGTTGTTCCTTAGCAGTGCATCTTGATTTTTGCGAATCGTTTCTTGATTCCATTTGTGATGTAAATAAACTATTTGTATGATTTTTTGTTTTCAGGATGGAAGTACAAAATAGCCATAATTAAACTACATCTGTGGAAATCCGCCTCAAGCGTGTCCTAATGGATATTTATTCACAAAATTTTGTATACATAATATTGAGACCATGAAATCAAGGTACCTGATGGAAATACGGCACTTTAAGGGGATCTGGGAATCAAAATTCAGAAAAAATTTATTTTTAAAATTATTTTTTTGAAATTTTTTATGCAGTAATCTATGATGTTTTGAAACTTAAAAAACTATTTTAAGTTTTCAAATTTAATATATATATATATATTTTAATTAAAAAACTTGAAAGTTTTGATATTTCCTAAATTTGATGTATCTAACATTTTTTTTAAGAAATCACTTTATTTTTGCATAAAATTATTTCCCTTATAATTCATATAAGAAATTTTCTTCATGATTTTTCAATAAAGTAATTAAAAAAATTAAAAAGAAAAAAAGAAATAAATTTTTTGCCAACACTGTATAAAATCCATAAGTATGAAGCTCCAAAAACTTTTTAAAATAAAGTTAAATAAAAAACATAATTCCTGAAGACAAATTAAATAAATATATATGAAATAAAATTGTGGAAAATTTTATAAATTTATAACAAGCAGTGTTTAAGTTACATGAATTTAAACTCAAAAAAGGGACAAAAAGCCATCACCGAGAAAATCAGTTTCAAAGTTTCAAGATAGCATGTCTGAGATACATTCGTCATGTAACAAAAACTTCAATATTTCATGTTTTACTAATGATGGAAACAAAATTTGTATGGCATTTTGTTCAAAAATATTTGCATTATTTTTTACAACAATATATATATATATATATATATATATATATATATATATATATATATATATATATATATATATATATATATATATATATATATATATATATATATATATATATATATATATATATATATAATTTTTTTTTTTTTTTTTTTTTTTTTTGAGAATTTAAAAAATTTTGAGTCCGAATCCAAAAAAATTTTGATTCCCCCCTCCCCCCCCAAAAAAAAAACCTCCAAAGTAAAATGATTATCCGAAAAAAGTTATCCTATCTGTGGAGTACTTGTCACCCAATCAACTTCTGATTACTGTTCGGAATCTTTATAGGGCAATCAGTATTTCGAAGGCAATAGGGCTTTTTTTCGAAATAATCTCACTTCCACTTTGTACTGAATGAGATTCATCGAACTTCTTCTTCTTATCAAGGACTATGGGGACTAAGGCACCTCTGCTTAAGCATTTTGTACCAACCCCATATCCCGTACAGATCGGTAGTGGGCAGTACTGCACAGGATGTAAGCGCACACTCGCGAGAGGGAGTGCACAAGTCTACCTATAGCCGCCGAAGAGTTCATTTCTACCTCTTTCGGTAGCTATCCGGTAGATGGCAGCACTACCGACCGTATGTGGAAGTTCTTAATTTAGAGGCATCACCAAGCAGAAGATTCCACCAGAAGACTTGGCTTTGCCACCCCCAGAGGTATTGATTTATATGGGAACTTGGAGGACTTTGCGACCATGACTGATTTAACGTGCTCCAGTCACCATTAGCGAACACGGCTGTCTTTAGTCGGTCCCAGGCCCGAACTCGCAACCTCAGGGCTCGCAACCTTCTAGTTGCGAGAACGATACTCTCCCGACTGGGCTACGCTGCCCTTTCATCGAGCTTAGTGGAGGAACAATGCTGCGTTCCTAGTTATCTTTTATGTAATTGTTGTTACTTGGAACGCCATTTACAAAAACTCGAATTATTTTTTTTTTTTAAATATCATTTATACTTGGTTTTATATGTAAAATTTTTCAGTGGTCTCATTAATACGCATATAAAGTTTTTGAAGACTTATGGATTTTGACAAGATCTTCGTAAACAAATTTCGCTTAACTATGGCCACCGTGCAGACTATTAAAGGCGTACAGAGCCAAGTATGAAATTTTGAAACGTAGTTAATTTTGCATTATATAATTTAAGGATGAACCAATCATCAAATGGGAAAAAAATGAATACAAAATGTGTCAATGTCGAGTAGTCAATGATTGAGCAGTTTGAGCAATATCTTCCTGTAGTCTCCGCTTGTGTCGGCGTAAATTTCCTCACTCAGATCCACGTCGTATTTCAAGTGATACCATTCCTGGATATCTGCGAGGTCTACCTAAGATAACACAAGTTGTAAATTAATATTATAATATATCAACTATCTTGTAACACAATGTATGCATAATATAACCCAATTGTATTGTGCTCTATAAACTAGTCCACCACTTGGTATAGCATGCCAAAGGTGCCGTGTTTGATCCCTGGGTGTAGACGGAAATTTTCGTTGTGGTTTGGAATCCACGTTAAGCTGTAGGTTCTGTCCTGATTAGCCGTTAATTGACACACAAAATATAGGTCGTTGAGCATATAAAGCTACCACCCAATATTTCACGTATTTCTAGAAATTGTTAGATGTAATCAAACATATTTTTTCTCGTTTTAAGAATAATTAATCTCATTATTATAACAATTAACCTCTTTGATATTGTTAGTTAAACTGATTTAGCATTTACATGGGTCAAATAATTGTCACATCACATATCCAGTACTACGTATACTAGGTATTAACCGAACCAAAGAATTTCTTTAAAATACAACCCTGGTCATATGATAAAAGAAATGTGAATTTTGGTGTAACGTTATACTATTAAAATAATTCCTTATACTAGCTATGTTACAATCTACTGGCCCAATGCATTTAGAAACTACTTGGTATAATACCTTGGAATTTGGATAGTAGGTTCGAAAATGACCACTTCATGAAATGGCATAAAATAAGAACTCAAAAATAGCGTCTAATATATATTATTTTATATTTCAAAACCTTACGTTAATGCATATGTAGTAGCTCCACCTGACTTTGTTTTTTGCTATTTTAATTTTCATTTATAATAGATAGACATTAAATGAAAGCAATTCATGTCATTTCATGAAGTGTTCTTTGTTTGTACCTACTCCCCAAATGCTAAAGTTTTATAGAAAGTAGTTTCTAAATGCACTGAGCTAGAAGATTGTAACATAGCGAGTATAGGGAATGATCCTTACTAGGACTTCCCCTTAAAATATCAAATATAATAAGTTATTATCAATAAATACCGTTATCAAAATTCTATAAAAAGAAATGAAGAATACAATAAATGGGTGCGTACCTCAGACCTAGACACCAGTATTCTTATGAGAGTTTTATCATCGGTTAATGTCCCACTGAGAGCTTCGTGCAGTTGCTTGGCGAAAAAAGCAGGACGGTTATCTATACACTCCACTGAAATTAAATTTAAAAGATATATAGTCAGGGTCAATAAGTCAAGAGGACGGTTTATATATTCACAATCTCCCCCCCCCCCCCTCCCCTCGCCTACCAAATGGTATAGTGGTTAGCGTACTTACTGGCTTCTAGACCGCAAGGTTGCTGGTTCGAGTCCCGTGTTAGGCATGGGTGTTTGTAAATGTATGTTGAGTTGTTTAATGACGAATGTTTCGGCGCATTATAGCCCTAGTGTTGCTGACGGTGCCAGATAATCTGAAAACAACCCCCCCCCGCCCCTTATCCTCTCTCTCCCTGGATGTGCAATTGAATTTCTGAACGTATTTCTTTTTATTTTTAGTTTAACCTAAGGTTTTGGGATTTATAAAAACTGATACAGAATTCGAATTAGAATTCATAACTGATACAGATAAAGAAACTGAACTGATCATCAGTCCAAAGCTTTATTTTTAAATGAGTTTGAAAATCTGATTTAATTACTTAAATATATATCTTTAGGCTGGGTGTGTCTAGGAGGATGGATTTTGGTCAATAATGAGTCAATAATTTTAACGAAGTATTTGGTTGATTGTAAGATAGACTATTAGGCCTTAATTAAGGTTGCCTCGCGTGCGTTACGAGGATCCATGCTGGCAACAGTTTCAGAGGGGTCAATTGCACATCCACAATCTCTCTCTCTGTCCTGCCGAATACATATCTATTGGCGGTGCTGTAATCGCCAAAAAAACATTATTTTTGAAACGCATGAGGTGAAAAAAGTTGATACACATCTTGATAAGAAAAACTGCACACAAAAAAAAAAAAAAAAAAAATGTAAAAAAAAAAAATAATAATATCTTCCGATAGCGAATTCACCTCATAGTTTGGAAAAAATACAAAAAATAACTATTTTTCCTAAATTTTTTTAAATCTCTAAACGTTATATATTTGAAAGGTATTAGTTTGCAATGAGAGTAGTGAAAAGATGGTGTAACACAGGAAAACACTATACATTTTTAAAACATATATTTATAATTAAAGATAATCAAAAATACATTTTTTGTTAAAAAAATTATTTTTCTATAAAATGGATCCTTACGTTATATTTTTCACATTTTTGTTAAAATTGTTTTATTTACTTCAAGCATTTATTTCAAAGTTTTGAATAAATACAAAAATACCCTTTTTCCATAAATTTGTAGAATACACCAATCACAAAATTATGGAGGTACATTAGTATGTATTGTATGGAGTAAAGTAGATAGAACTTGGGAAAAAATCAAATTAGTAATTATTCAATAATAATCGTTCTCGCATAACCTTTGAAACATCGATAAAAACTGTGTTTCGGCGGGTTTCAATCTGGGTGGCCTTTCTCGTGGTGCCTTCTCTTCCTTTGAAGCTCATAAACTTACTTGCTTATTCATTGGATCGTAGCACACGTGGCTGTGATTGGGACTGCCATTAATACTGAATCTGACAGATAAAATTGCACGTTGGGAGACCACTACATTGGGATATATGCCTCCTATAGTAAAATGAACTACCATTCAGATGTATATTTAAACAAGTTGATAGTACTACAACAAGACCAACTTCTTTCAGTGAGATCAAAAATTGAAGAACTGTGAAAAATTTTCCTCGACTGATTTTTTACGTGTTGCATGTTCAATTTTTCAAGCTGAGATGAAAGTATTGACGCAGATCAGTTATATTTTTTTGATATTTCTGCAGCGATTGCATCAGGCCAATGACTTGGCAGCTGGCAAACCCAATCCCCATTCACACTCCAGATGGTTAACAACAGAAAGTAGAGTACTTAGAGTATATGCGAGTGAATGTAAACCATCGGATGAACTCAAGCAAGTGGTATTCTTTATTTTAAATTGTTACATGCCACATTGATTTCGAATTAAAAAAAAAAAGTTAATTTGCTGAAGGACGTAAGAACATATTTGAGGCAATTCGATTGTCTCGATACCTCCTTGAATATTTACTGGAAGTTTTAAACTCGGTTATTGAACCAAATGCTTCCTTCCCTCACCAAAAAAATTTGATTTCGGCAATGATTTTGTACAAAAGGAGAGATGTAAGAGAACTTAGGCGTCGGGTTCTGAAATCTCGAGAACTTTCCTAGAGAAAGACAATTAGGCATTTCAAGGCCAACAAACTTAATTTTATTGCCACTGATTACATGGACATATATAATTGGGATGCTTGTAATATGACTTCTCCTTAGAAAGCTCGAGAAAAAAGTGAACCAAATGAATAATAGCATGTTTATAAAAAAAAAATTAAAAAAATTAAGAAATAACATTAGTAAGCATATTTTACAGAAAAATCATTATTTCTTACAAAAAATTTTACATTTGATTATTTTAAATTATTAATATATGTTTTAAAAATGTATAAAATAGTGTTTTCCTGTGTTATACCACCCTTTCACTACACATTGGAAACTATAACCTTTCAATTATATAACGCTTAGAAATTTAAAAAAATGTAGGAAAAATAGTTATTTTTTGTATTTTCTCCAAACTTTGAGGTGAATGCGCGATCGGAAGAAATTATTATTATTATTTTTTTTTTTTTTTTACAGTTTTTCTTATCAAGATGTGTATCAACTTTTTTCACCTCATGCATTTCAAAAATAATTTTTTTTCTTTTTTTCGAACCACCCTAATATATACCACAACAAACTTATTTTTGCATCACCTTCTAATTTAATTTTTTCTTTCAAAAAGCATCTTTTATTTCCATATTAGCTAAATACCCGTACGAAATTTTAACATGTGCAATATTTTAGCTAGATGTGACACCTCGTGCTGCGGAAATCTGTCATTCGTGTATAGGACCCAGTTTTTAGCGCTTCGCTCGCAGGAAGGTTCATCGCCACGCAAAATCGAGCTCGCTTCGTTCGCTGAAAAGTTCATGGACACATAAACACAGGCTTATTTCACTCGTTAAAAGGTTCATTGCTATACAAGAATAGGCTCGCTACGCTCGCTGAAAGGTTGATTGCTGCGTAAGTGTCTAATTGCTACGTAAAGACTTAATATTAGAAGCCTCTCTCTTGTCAAGAAAAAAAAATTATCGTTAACACACAAAAAACCCTTTAAGATTGTTTTAACACGTGTTTGTGTAGTTAATTAATTTAAAAAAAAAATATTTAAACGTTAAATTCTGTTTTTCAAAAATCCAATTAGAAGGCCACAACTATTTATGTTGAAAATTTCAAAACCTGTAGCCCTATTTGAAATAGTTTTGTAATATATATATATATTAATTAATTTTAAAAAAATTAATTAATAATGAATAGAACAAAATTTTTAAATTCTGTTTTTCTAAAGTCCAATTAGAAGGCCAAAACTACTTATGTTGAAAATTTTAGAGCTGTAGCCCTATTAGTAGTCGTTTTGCAAAATGTTTATTAATTAATTAAAAAAATTAATTAAAAAAGAATAAAATAAAAATTTAAAATTCTGTTTTTTAAAAGTTCGATTAAAAGGACAAAACTACTTATGTTGAAAATTTCAGAGCTGTTGACCTATTAGATATCGTTTTGTAACATATTTATTAATTAATTAAAAAAATTAATTAAAAAAGAACTAATTAAAATTTTAACATTCTGTTTGTGATGCTTACAATTAGAAGGCCAAAACTACTTATGCTGAAAATTTCAAAGCTCTACTCCAATTTTAAGTAGGTTTCTATAGATCCACAGAGCCACAAACAGACAGATAGACAGACAGACAGACACACAGCTTGTTTTATTTTTATAGATTTAATATTCATTATTGCTCTTATTTCTCATCATTGTGCTAGACTGATTTAGGTTCCCACACCCTTTGTATTTACATTTCTACTGAACAAGGCACAAATCAACGGTTCCATACAATACTTGTTTCCAGATCATTCCATGAGACGAATTCATTCTGATTTATTCATTCTTTTGTTATCTGCTGTGCTAGAAGATGTATCTCTCTCTCTTTAGCTAAATAAATGATTTCCTTGACGGCAACTTAAAGACTATTTTATCTCTCGCCACAACACTCTTAACTGTTCTAAATCATTTGAATATTTCTTACATTTAGACATCAATGAGGAAAAGCAAAGATACTGTTAATTATACTGTTATTAATACTCAAAGTTGGTTGAAAGTTTCAAATATATTGTCAAAGAAATGGCCTATGCTTCAAGGAAATCTAATCAGGTTTACCCATGTAGTTTGTGCACAAATTATGGACAGTACGCAAACAAAAAAATATAATAATAATAAAAATTAAATTAAATTAAAAAAAAATCTGAACGATGGCTATATCTTGTATTCTTAATTGATGAAATAACAAAAGTCGAGTACCGTTTTAAATCGTGGAAGGTGTTTATTAATTGTATATAAATTTTTTTATCATGAGAGGACTACTACATATTAAATCTAAACCAAACTTTAAAAAGTTCAATAGCAACCCCTTACTATTATACAATATTTAGATTTAGAATCCAAAAAAACGTCTAAATACCAAATTTCTTAATTTTTCCATGAGCTGTTAGTAATTTAAATGATGTAAAAAAAATAGCAAATTAATGTTAAAAAAGAAAATTTATTTAGTCAGTCTTAAATAGTTAACATATTTTAGACATTTTTATATCAAACGATAGTTTATTAAAGGCCAAACATAAATAGCATGCAGCTTTTGTATTAAACAGTTTTTTAATAATTAATTATTAATTAATAAAACAAGTTTTAAATTCTTTTAAATAGAAACATGTATTTTTTTTTTCATCCATTAGAATTATCTTTGTTGAAAATCTCTCCAGAATTTTTTTCATTCCATTTTGACTTTTGGTTCTCAATACTTTATCAAAAATGTAAAAAAGCTCACTTTCAGGATCTTGTAATAGATAACTTCTTGAAACACGCAAAACTTTTGCTTCTTCCTCAAGATCGGCCGAAACATTTTCGCTCATTAGTGACGTGTTTCTCAACATAATGAACTGAAATTTGGTATCTAGGGTAAACGAAGTATTCTAAATCGAATGAAAACATAAAAAGTAGGGGTTCGTATTGAAATTTTTAATTATAGAATTAAATTTACTTTGTATACAACCACCTAAGAAAAAAATTTGCAGCAGACATATAGAAAATCGTAAACAAAACATTTTGGCGCAAACGGCAAGATTATATGATAATTAGGACTGAAAATATAGCCCTTGTTCGGATTTTTTTTTTCCGTACTGTACAATTCACTTTTCTCACAAACTATAATTCCATATACAGACATTGATTTTTGCATTCGACATGAACTATATAAATGGTTTAAATGTAAATACTGTTAGACTTGAAATGACTAATTGGATATGAGCCAACTGGAAGATAAAAATCCCGATTTATGAGCAGATAACAGAATTTTTGTGGTAATCAAGTGAACCCCTAGCGCATACATCTTTCCATGTTTTATTAAAACCGATTCAGAAGCTATAAGATAGTAACGGATGGACGGACAGATAGACACCATCAGGGGCATACTAGGACATAAAATCGGCTCGGTGGTTTTAGATTTATGCCGGCCCAAATGTTCAATGTAATCATACATTAATCAAATTTTAATATTTATTGTTAATAATAACATAATTTCAATTCAGAATTATAATAATTAATTAATTTTAATTCAGAATTATAATAATTAATTCATTTTAATAAATTTAATTTTTTAATTTCAATAAATTTAATTTTTTAATTTCAATTTATTTCAATAAATTTAATTTTTTTTTATTTCAATTAATATCAATAAATTTAATGTTTTAATTTCGATTAATTTGAATAACTAATTAATTTCAATAATTAATTAATTTCTATAATTCAATACTTGTAATAATTAATAGGTTTTATTATTTGAATATGTTTAATATTTTTTTTTTTTTCAATAATTAAAAAGTGTTATTTACTTATTAATTTTAATAATTGAACTGTTGTAATAATTAGTTTAAATAAATCAAATTTCTTCCTTTTTCAGTATTTATGTCACTTTTGAGTGAACCATAAACCATTGAAGTTTGTTACGAAAACTAAAACGAAGAAATTGAAATTGCAAAATAAAGAATGCCAAAGCACATAACTAGTATGTTTCTTAAAAAAGGACACCGGAAATGATTATATATATTTAACCTTAGCAGTTATAAAATAAGTATACAAACTCGTAATACCATAACAAATAAATCTTAATGCATTTATTAGCTTAATACAACTTAATTTATAAGTATTGTGAAATTTGAAGCAGTTTTGTAGAATAGAAACTATATATCTTAAACGAAAGCAATAGTTGAATAACCGTTCATAGTTCTTCTGAGAGTGATTAAAGTTTGATTGTATTGGACTTTTGAAAAAAAGAGTTGCAGAAGTCAACTACTTATATTAAAAGAATTGAAAAACCAACAAACAAAAAAAACTTCTTCACTAGACCGGCCTTTTTTTTTTTTTTTTTTTTTTTTTTATAAACAAAGACCGGTCCTGTGATTGCACTGGATATCCCTATGTCCAGTATAGTTAGAGAGGCAACTACAATTTTTGGACCCCATCGAACATCATTCTGAATTTTTTATAGAAATTGGAGAAAAGTGAGTAGATTACGAATCCACTGGTCTGCCGTGCCAAAAATGGTCGAAACTGATTGAAAATCGACTTGGAATGATTTGACCTAAAATCCGATTGCATGTCATAACTTGCAAAAAGACAACAAACTTTTTCGTCTGGTAATCCACTGCATTTTGATTTTCAATGAGAAAAAGCGCAAACGATTTCTGATCTCTGGCTCGGAAAACTTGTATCTTTTAAAAGTAAGCCAAATTGGCGACATCAGTTTCGTCATTAGTGACGTAATGTTTATTGCCAATTTGGCTCATTTGTGAAAGATGAAAGTAAGCCATAGCCACTTATTCGAATCGTCTGCAACCTTCTTAATTGAAAATTAAAGAGTGAGGGTTACCAAATTAAAAAAAAAATGCTCATTATTTGGTAAGTTAAGGCGCATTCGGCAATTGGATTTAGTTCAACTTATTAAAAGTCGATTTTTGACCAGTTTCGACCATTTTTGCCAAGGCAGACCAGTGGATTCGTAATCTACTAACTTTTCTCCAATTTCTAAAAAAAATTCAGAATGATGTTAGATGGGGTTCAAAACTTGCAGTCGCCTCTCATTCTAGTACGTCACTGGACACCATCGAGAATTTTGGAATCAGCGTGGAATTTTTCAATTCATATTTTGAAAGATTACATTACTGATAGATGACAATTCAAAAAACTAAACAAGTGTCATTTTTTGGTGAGTTCCCTCCCGCTTGAATACGTCCATGATCATATTGATGGAAGGTAAGAGATAATAATGTTATAAAAATCGTCTGTAAATAATTGTAAATAGTGAATTGTAATTGTAAATAGTAGAAATAGTGATTGTAAATAGTATTTATTAAAGTTCTATTTTATTTTATTCTGTTAAACAGTGACGTATTTATTTAAAGTTTTATTTTATTCTGTTGAACAGTGACGTATTTATTTTAACGTTCTATTTTTATTTTATTTGTAAACACCGATAATACAGGTTGGAAAAAGGTGGCATCATCTATATCATTCGGAAAATTTCGAGGCATTTCGATCCGTGATTGGTTGGCTGGATTTTGTCAGAAATTCTGCCGCGACACTATTAAAAGAGACGAAAAATGCAATAGAGTTCAGTTCAGTTGAGAATCGTTTGCTGGATGTTTTGTTTACTTTCTGAGCCTGATTTAACGCTGTGTCCGAAGTTTTATGTATCGAAGTCTGTACTGTACTTGATAGCATTTGTTCTGTTGTTCATAAAAGTTTTGTGAGCCTTCGAAGAAATTTATTTTGTTAAAACTGGCTCATAATATCCTATGAGAAAATTTTTTTACAATATTCTTACCTATGGCCAGCAGTGCATGTCGTATGCTTCCCCCGAACTCCGCCTTGATTGCCTCCTCCATCAAATGCCCTGCCACCTCCTCGTAGGCTGCAATAGTTGCACGAAGCTGTTCTCGACTGCGGGTCGCCAGCACTGTGATGAACAGGTCCTCGTCGTTTCCCCAGCTCTTGGACAGGCCAGCCTACACCGCAAACAGCGAGCTATTATTCCATATCCAGGGAGGATGGAAGCATTTCTTATTCTCATAAATGATAGAGCAAATAGTTTTATGGATAAGGTCAATGTTTTCGTAAATTACTTGAAGATTATGAAGACTGTAAATTGAAAGGAAAAAGAATCACCAAGTGAAGGTAATATAAAAGTTACCAGGTTGGTCTAACAACTAGGGTATGTCTTTTAGTATTAACTAATGTCATACACTTTGGAACTAAAATGGTGATGAAAACGGTAAATAAGTTTTTTAATGACATAGACAGGGTGACCTCAAAATTCAGGAAAAAAAGTTCCCTGATAATTCCCTGATTTCCCTGACAGATTTCTAAAAAATTCCCTGATTTTAGGGCAAACTTTTTTTTCAAATTTCCTCAATTTTCTTAAGTTTTCCAGATGTCTAGACATCCTGATAAAATAGAACATGTATTTTAAAGAGATAATATGCAAATTTTTAAAAAATAGTTTTGCTGGTAATGAAAAGTTTTAATTATTCCGTAACATTAAACTTCTAATGGCTTACCACCACAAATATCTGGGTAAATAGCGCCAAAATATGGATGAACGTACCTTAACTAATTTTAGTGAAATTTTAAAAAATTCCCTGACATTTCCCTGATTTTTTTTCCAGAATCAGAAAGCTCCCTGACATTTCCCTGATTTCCAGGTTTTCCCGGTTCTGTGGCCACTCTGCATAGAAGAGTCTATAAATAGAACTTTTAAGCGTAAGCGTCACTATGGGGATAGCATTTAAACAACCTAATAAGTTGTTAGAAAACTACCACTTCTAAAATCTAGAAATATTACCTATTCACTTGATAGATTACTGGTTAAGCCACATCTCAAATATGCAGTGCAGTTGTGGTTACCTCATAGAAAGGATATTTATTAAATCACGTTTTTGGTGGTATCGAGCCCCAGAAAGGAAATCCTCACTTAACATTGGAGATGTATCAGGATCAAGTCGCTCCATGCGTTGTTTTCAAAACGAGTAGAGATACCTGAGATTGCGACAGGTTTTACCGCGTCATTTGTCGGTCTGTCTAGAGCTTTCAGGGGCTTTACCAAATGTTGGACAGTGGCCCTTTGAAAGAATTCTCGAAATGTCTTATGTTCTTGATACTCTCGAGACATACTCACAGAAATACAAATCCTTAAAGATGTTTCAATGAAGTATAACTTTCAGGTAGCTCTTACGCAAGAAAATTTCATCCAAAACAACCATCCGAACTTGTTCACTTAAGTTATTTTTGGCATTTCCGACAATACTTTCAATGATAAAGATCTTTCATGTGTTATGGGGTGTTCTTGAGAAGAGCGTGATGTCACAAAGGTCAGCAGGTGTCTGCAGACTTTTCTGCGCAAAGATCCAAGCTTTCAATAATCAGAAGAGCAAAGTTTTTAAGAAGCCACAAAATAAATATAAGCATTACAAATATAATCTTTTAACAAGAAAAATTCTTATACCATTTTTATGGTATAAAAAGCATGGCAGATGAGACACATCAATACTCCATTTTCGTTTGGAATGAACGCATATGATTCAGTCCAGGGCCGTAGGGAGGGGGGGGGGACCCCCGGGACAAACCCCCCCCCCCCCGAAATTGTGTAAAATCTTGCTTCACCACTTCCCCTTCTTTACTTTTCTCTTTTTTTTTCCTTCTTGAATCCAAGAAAACAAACAAACTTGCAATGGCGACCACGAAAGTTGCAAAACCATAAAAAAAAAAAAAAGTTAACTATGACGTCACATAGAAAAACTTATTTTTTGTTTTTAATCTGGTTAGAAAGAAGCGTTCCGAAAAGAAGTGAACTGAGCCTGAACTTTCAATGATTGATATTTTTCAGCTTGATGAAAGCATTTATCATAACATTTATTATTCGCAATCGTTACAATGAAAAGAAGTAAGCAAACATCATTATTTAATTTTATGCCTTCTAAACGAAGTTGTGCAAAAGTTAGTTAAGCTGTTAAGCACATTTCGAGACATTCCTGTTTGCCCCAAAAACGTTGTAGAAAACTTTTCAAAAACTTCTCGGCGTATCCTGTTGTAGATGGGAGCACAGTTGGTTCACTTTTACAGTTTTTTTTCTTTCTACTTAAATGGAAAAGTTAATTCACCTGAATATAACTCAACTCATAATTTTTTAAGATCATAATTTTTAATTCATGTAATTAAAAAAGAAACATTTTATATGTGCCCATGAACTGAACTTAACGGTACAAATGGGACTTTTTAATTAATAAATTACTTAATTTTGCAAGATGATGTAATGCAAGCTTAAATGTAACAAAAAGTTATCAGTTTATATAAAAAATACTTATCATAAAATTATAATTGTAAAAATATAAACAAAATGAGTAAACAGTAATATTTGAAAATGAAACTTTAAGACTTTTTATGGCATTGTTTTATTTCCTTCATAATGGCCTTTTTCGAATGTATTTTTAATGGGTATCTTTATATTTTTGATGTCTTCCTTTGATTTCGGATTTCCAGTTATAAAGAATGGACGAACCTCTTCTAGAGTTTGGATAGTCGACTTTATTTATTTGAAGTACTTCAGATTGAAAACTACAACCTGGTCTCTGAATATTTTTGTCAATTTCTTGAGATGTCAGTTAAAAAAGATGACTTAAATTCATGGTCTTCAAAGATATTTTCATTGTTGTATGTATTTGCATTAATAATTTTAAATCGAGAGACTTAAACTCATATTACATCGATGACCTGAATAATTATTATACCGGTCATCAATGCAATATGAATTTGAGTCTCTTGCTTAATGAGATAAAATCAAAAATGAAAAAAATCTGCTTTGAGTGGTTGCAAAACTGCAACTTAAATCTTCCACCTTAACCCCCCCCCCCCCCCCGAAAAAAAATCCTGGCTACAGCCTTGATTCAGTCAATTCATTTACGATTTTCCTCATCAATTTATTTCCTGCCTTTGAACATCGAGGCAATGTTTTTCCATTATAGTATACAAAAAGCGAAGGCAAGAAGCAATTTAACAGCGCGCAAATACGAAAGGTGCTATCTATCTCAGTCGGAGAGGAGATAACAACAAAAGCTCGATGCAACTGAGCAGGGACGCATGGTGAGTTCATATCTATTGCGCATACTGATTGTTCTGTATTTCAACTGAAAAGACGCCAGGGGGAGCTGTAGACGCTGATTTTAACCCTTTGCTCTACAGGCCTTTTTCGCGCGGAGGAATCAGCAACTCGAGACATTTTAGGTTCGGCTGGTGTTTATGGATTTGCTTCATAGAAACTAAACACAGTCATTGGCCTTGCATCAAATTTCCGCATCACACCTAATGGTCCTCTCGTGGTTTGGCATCCAATCGTGTGGAGCCTGAGAGGCGCCACTGGAGTGCAAAGGGTTAAGTTGATATTTGAGAGCTCTGTTACCACTCCATCTAACTCATCTCTATGTGTTAAAAGGTGTTTTCCTTGATTCTCGGGCTTGAGATTATGCCGGAAGTCTATAATGAGTTTAACAAACAAAGGGCAAATACATTACTAATTATTGCTTGATCAGTAATCCTTGGGTTGAGTTTTTTAGAACCTGAAGAGTTGCAAATATCCATGATGATGAGCCGGAGTTTGACATCCCCTTATCTAATTTGATGCGCTACGATTATGATCCGCCACACCAAAATTGTACTATTTATGTGCTGTAATTTCCTTGAAATTTGATCATTTGAAGCTGATATTAAATTATTGCTACTAATTATTGCTTGATCAGTAATCCTTAGGTTGAGTTTTTTAGAACCTGAAGAGTTGCAAATATCTAAAATAATGAGCCGCAGTTTGACATCCCCTTATCTAATTTGATGCGCTACGATTATGATCCGCCACACCAAAATTGTACTATTTATATGCTGTAATTTCCTCGAAATTTTATCATCTGAAGCTGATATCATTTTAAAATTGCGACAAAATAACTAAGTCAATACAAATTTCACTAAATCTAAAAAGTCAATACACATTTCAGTAAGTCTAAAACGCATTTAGTTTGGTTTTTAAGGCAAGGGATACTTAAAGTTTGAACGCATTTTCGTTAACTATATAATATAATGATAATCGTATTGTACACTTGCATCGTATAGGTTGTGAGCTTCCATGACGGCCAACTCCGGATCCACTTGCGAGTAATACTCTCGTTCCTTCGCAGTCAACGCAGAGATCAGCTTCCGGATGTCGCCCATCAGACCGCCGCACAAGAACTCGCCCAAATCGTGCTTGTATTCTTCAATAAAAGATAGCTAAATGATAATTGTGAGGTTCTTGGGTTACGAACCTAGAATTCCCCCTCCCCCTCGAACGGTTATAATGGACGCTACCCATCACCCCTCAAGGATAAGTGGTTTTGACCACGGACATGGTCGTTCTGGAGGAGAGACTGAACGAGAACGAGAGAACTGACCTTCTGGTGGACGAGAGACGTTGTAAGAGTGGTCGCACGCGAGACGAGTTGATTTGCAACTCGTCTCGCGTGCCACCACGTCTCTCGTCCACCAGAAGGTCAGTACGTCTCACTCGTTCTCTTTCAGTCTCTCCCCCAGAACGACCATGTCCGTGGTCAAAACCACTTATCCTTGAGGGGTGATGGGTAGCGTCCATTATAACCGTTCGAGGGGGAATTCTAGGTTCGTAACCCAAGAACCTCACAATAATATTTTATGAAGTTGTCTACGTTTCAATCCTTCACTGAGAGCAAAGGTATTCAGATATGAAAATATACATTAACTACTTTAATGGAAGCCCAATCGTCTCGAATACAAGCCATAATATTTTCATAACAGTTTACAGGTGTTTTTTTTTTTTTTTCCCCGAGTTTAACTTTAACTTTAAACCATGAAGATGAGATGTAAAAATAACAGTTTTTAGTTGCTACATAGGCAAAAAGCGTGTTATCAATTTACTTGGAAAAAAAAAAAAAAATGAAAAAAAAAAGATATATGGAGGCAATATGTGATAAAAACTGTGATGGTTATGGTATAGTTGAAAAAATGAAAACACAAGGTTATTATTTCAATCTATTTCATTTAAGTTTTAAACAGAATACTTGTTTTCACTTTTCAACTTTGAACTTACGTAAAACATCTATTTTTTAAGATGATATGGACAGTGAAACTAAGATGATATGGCCACTTTTCCCAATAAATCCTATTTATACTAAGTTTTAAATTACTTAATCACATAGAGCAATGTCTAAAAGAGATGTACAAGTAAAAAAACACATTATCTTTTGTAATTAGTTGAATACAATGATTCCAAAAATAATCATTAAAAAACGTTTACGAAAAAACAAAAGGTCAAAAAGTTTCTAACCACAAACTAAATTACAAATTTCTCCTGGTAATCTATTCTCAATCCGAGCTTATATAAAAATCGTTTTGTGTTGCTTCGTAATACCAACATGCACTATACTCAACTTCAACTTAACTAGACATCACGTAGATGGTAGATCGTCACAGTGCTCGTAGGTATTTAATCCATTTTGGCGGCGTGAAAGCATAATGTTCGCCAAACCACAACAGAACAAAAGGCTATAAGGTTTGGCGAGAATTATGTCTTCACTCCGCCAAAATGGATTAAATACCTATGAGCACTGTGACGATCTATCGTCTAAGTGATGTCTAGTTAAGTTGAAGTTTAGTATAGTGGCTATATGTATCGACATTTAAGTTTATGAAAACTCTTATGGCTCATGCACGAACCATGAATGATTAAAAAATCTATCACATATTGGAAAGCATTAAAAAAAAAACAGATTTCTATTAAAAATGGTATAGCCATTTTTGCTTATTGAAATTTTTTCTGTAACCTTCAAGTGACCGCTACACAAACGATAGTCGTAATTCCTATAATTACTATGTGGGAGATAATGATCTTTTTTTTTTTAATGTGTTTTACAACATCGCGCCAAACAGGCGCCAAACTAAATTCCATAAAAATTAATATTTTACGAACGTACTAGTTTAATGGAAGAGTTATACTTCACTGATAACTTAATTTATAGCCCACTACTTGCCTTCAACTTGACGTCCTTTCATTAAAATTCAACTGGAAAGTCTACCATCTTTACTAAAGCTCAAGTATGAAAGATTTGGCTTATAGTTGGATTTCATTTTATCAAATTTTCTTGACCCGTTTAATAGCCACTAATTTACAGCAAAATCCTCGAGTGTTTGTTCACTTTAGGGAAGAGTAAGAAATATTACTCTTTTCTTTTCTGACTTCTGCACTACGTAAAGAAAAACATGTTATCATATTTGTAGCTGAGAATCGTTTTAGTTGCTGGTTTATTTGAGTTTAAGGTATACATATATACAATTGAGATGATTTTCTTTAATTTTTAGGGTATAATTTCAAACTTTTTGACAGTATATCAGAATTAAAAATGATGCATTTTTATATAGAAACTTTTTTTTTCTGTCAATTTTTTAATCAGCTAATTGCAATTAAAGTGATTAATTAGGACATTATTAGAACATACATAAATAAACTTGTAATTAACTTAGAGGTATTGTTTTTATTGCAAATAAGAGATATTATATTGACGCATGTTCCTATGGAGAATTTTGAATTTTGCTTCAATATTTATTTAATTATAAGTTTTAGAATAAAAAGTTTTAAAAAATACATAGTTTTTAACACAAAATTAAGATTAAAATATGCATAAAAAATTTATTTATTACAATATATATTAAATTCTCCATAGAAAACACATTCACAACTATTTTCTATAAAACAAATTTAGAATTTTTTAAATCGGACCATTTATTATGAAGTTATGACCGTTGGCGTAAAGTCATATAACACCAAAATGTCATTCTTCAGAAAACGCGTTCAAAGTTTACTACACCAATGAACGATATACAAAATAGGTTCACAAAACCTACTGTAATTTAAAAAGTAATTTGAGTCTCAGAAAGAAAATGGTATCATTTTAATAGTAATCAATTCGGGAATAATTTAAAACCAAGAAACAAAAACGCAGAACTGAGTCAAATTTCGCGATTCCTAATGTATATGTATACCTTAAGTAACTAAAAAGCTATTTTGCAACATTGAAAGTAAATAAATGCTTACATTTTCAAAAAGTTTTAAGTGTCATTCATTGTTGTTAACATAACTGTTCTTAATGTTTTGTAGGCTCAATAACATTACTTTTATGAACTAGCAGTTAATTTAAGTCTAAAATCAGGATGTTTCTATCAATAATCTATTTTACTCAAATGTTGTTGTCAAAATATCTTTGGCGAGGTCAACTACGGAGACTTATGGATTCTATCCGATAGCCGAAGTTCCATTCAACACCTTAAAAACTGGGCCCTCGTGGGAGACAAAACCAGTCTATCCATAATACGCAAAGTCAAGAGCATATCCCGACTGCACAAAGTGCACTTTCAGTGGATCCCGTCACATGTTGACATCCACGGAAATGAATTGGCTGACACTCTTGCTAAGGAGGGACTAGAACACCCTGTCCTCTCTACTCAAGAACTCACATATCAAGAGTTATACTCAAAGAAAATAGCTCAAAATAAAGCGGCATATACCTCCATCTCACGAATGGTATAAAGCCAAAAAGCCAGGACACTCCCTATCTCTTCCTTGTGATAGGCACACCAATACCCGTCTGTCCCGACTTGCTAGTGGTCACCTTAAAGGCCTCACATATTCCGGGGGAAGCAAAAATTTTCCTCTTTGCCCTAAATGCCAAAAAGAACAGGCATCACCTCAGCACATTTTGGACTGGACTGGGAGGACATTTATAACTGTCCACAACTAGTGTCAGACTTCATTAATGTCAATGGCTTCACTGATATTGTCTGACTTCGTCAGACAAAAGGGAGATTAGAAACAACAACAACAACTCAAAAGTTATATACAGCGAGGGATGGACACCATGACAAAGGGTGAAGAACTTTAAAATACTCTTTACGAAAACAACTTTATCTTCTCTCAAGAAACTAATTAGTCTATCAATGACCAATAAGACATTAATGATATGTCGCATTTACAAAAGATGGTCAATTGAACTATTCATAAACAGACACATTTTTTGTTTAATTTGGATTTCTCAAAATATATTAGGTAAAATAAATGTTGTAATATACAAGAAACTTTAGGTAAAAGAGTAAAAAACTGCCTTTTTCAATTTTTCATAGTTTTTTAAGGAAATTATGAGTGAATTTTAACTTTAAAAAACATGCCCCATCCCTCTCTCACATAAGAAAGGGATGGGACATATTTCTTACAATTTAAATTGGTTTATAAAAATAATATATTAGTTATTAACATCATGTTTATACAATCAACTTGCGATAACTCTAAGTTCAAGGGACTGACCAAAATCTTCGAGTTATCCGAAGTTCGAGTTATTGGAAGTCACTCAGACGCTATTTTCTATTGAAGGCATATTCTTGGGACCTAAAGAAAATTTCGAGATAAACGAATATTCGACTTATGAAACTTCGAGTTATCGCGAGTTGACTGTACTTTTCAAGTGAGTTAAAATGTTTCAAGATGTTATTCTGAATGTTTCAATGTTGAAGCAGTAGAAAATAATTTTTAAGAAATATTTTTGTAAAAAATGTCCCATCCCATCCTACTCTCTCCTATATTGAAATATATTGTTACGAATTTCTGTATATTTGTAAATATTTCGTAGCATTAATTATGTGAAAAGATAAATTTATGTACATTTCGCATAAGGCAGTGCAATTGTTTGTCTTACTTTGCTTTCCTGCAATATGACCCTTAATGCTTGAAAGCGAGTTTTTCAGAGATAATGCTGGGAAGCGAGTTTTACAAAGAGCCCATTTAACATTATGGTAATGGCTATCTCGCCAAATTGGCGACGATTTTGGCGACTAATTTTGGTCGCCAAATTTGGCGAGAATTTGCCAAATGTCGCCAAACTTGGCGACCATTTGGCGACATTTTCGATCCCCATGTACATGTATAGGACTTTTCGACTACGATCTGGAAAGTCCTCCAAATTTCTATCTCTGGAAGTTTCGCGAAGATTCGCCTTTTCTATATAAGACCGGCCAAGAGAGCCAATGAGTGGAGTGGAGTTACTGACTAAGTGGAGTTACTGAGTTAACTGTCTCTCAGCGAGCATTCAGAGATTTCCAAAAGGGAACTGTATTGCATTGTCTTTTGCAGCGATTTTAGCAGCTGTGTTGTCAAGTTTTTAACTGCTGTTTTGTGCTCTATTGTTGTGAAAAGAGCTTTATTGAGTCTACTAGAACAAGAAGTTCAGGAGTTGTATGATCTGTGAAGAGTTATATCGGAATAAATTTCTGCAAGTTTTGATCTGCTTTGGCTTAGAATCTTTCGAACCCATCCACGCAACAATATTACATTTGAGAGTGTTTTAAATATAAATGGTTACCGGCTCTATATCATTGTAAACTTCTACAATCGTATATAAGCTTTTGTAAACCTATTTAGAGTTTTAAATTAAGTTAATAAAACATAATGTAAAACGTTTCTTACTTTCTTTAAAAACTGCTTTAAGGTACCGCAATTCCTGAAATGGAAAACCACATTGTAATTAAACAGTTGAATTATTGACTATTTTTTTATATTTAGTCGCTTTATATTAGAATATTAAAAAACTAGGTATGTGGAACATCGCATAGCTTTCAATTAAGCATTTAAATATAACTTGGATTGGTGTTATTAACCGTTTCCATATAAAATGAAATATTACAAAGTGCGATAGTAAAGTTTATGTGAAAGTGCTTCTAACAAATTTCCATCATAAAACATACTGGATAGTTAAATTTTCCGGCCAGAAGAAATGTGCTCGACTTACCATATATTCAAGTGATACTAAAATTTCAATTATGCAATTCTCATCTGCTCGGTAACCCTAAAAATGTAAAAAAAAAAATTTTAAACTCTACATGTCATACAACATTTCTCTGCATCCTTTTATATTTGAAATAATTTCTTGTTTCAGCTTTTTCGTAAGAGAGTCCCATAATTAATATTCAGTACTGTTCGTACTTGCGTCCAACGGTTTTATAGTTCACATCCTTGGTATTTTAATGTCAGCAAAGCTCAGCACTATTTCCACAGTTCAATACAATGATAGTTTACAATGTTCTCTTCGATGACGGTACAATTCCTACTACTTTTTATATAAAACTACTACTACTACTACTACTTTTTTATATAAAAATTTAATATAGAGAGAGCATTTGAGTGGATGGAGTATTTGAATTTATGTGCATGTGCGAAAAATTCACAATAAATAAAGAAGATTCGTCCTTTCTAATTAAAATCATCTGGGAAGGATAAGTTTGACTAGATTAACTATAGAACTGCACAATACAATTCTTTCGCAAAGGAAATCGGGACCGTGTAATTGTGTACCACGCAGACAAATTTTAAATGATTCCTTCTGCATCTTATTGCAGTAAATTTATCATTTTTTGCCTTTGATAACTGCTTCAATTTAATTAAGAAAAAGAAAAGTTCAAAAAAGCTGAAATGTACACTCTAGAAATATTCTGTAAGTAATTTAATGCATAAATTTAATTCTGGTGGCTGATTTCTCTCGATGATTTATTCTGCTTTCGCTATAGTTTCGCTCTTCCATGCAGCGGAAGCGATTACAGCGCCACGGTGCGGATTTCGTCAGCTCCGGGGAAGAATCTCTATCATAGGAACGGCACACTACCCCTTCTAGACACTATAATTCAACGCCTTCTCCTTGTCCGTTAATAGTTAAAAAATAGTGTGGTTGAAAAAAATTATACCACCTACCCTCATAGAAATATTATTCTACTGTAAAACCATCTTTTTCTGCATTTCTCACATTAGGCAAAGAAACTAACTTTTCGCAACGATTAACCGAATTATAAATATTGCTATTAATTGGGTTGAGACTCGAGGATATTTTTATAGGACTTCTTAGTAAGTACTGAATTTAATGTGGAGATGGGGGCGCACCACTAGAGAACCCCTCGTGGCGACTCCTAGCGGCAGAGGGAGGTATTCCTCATTCTGATGAGAGAGATAGATCACTGAACATTCTCGATGTGAATATACGTAAGAAAGGCGCTTATGCCTAATGTAGTATGAGATAAGAGGCAATAAGGATTTATTAAAGCTGGATTCTACACTCAGCAAGTGTCCCTTCTCTGAGCGTCTACTCCCACATTAATTACTATGGAAGCAAATATATAGAAGTATGGTTGGCGAAGAAGTTTTTTTTTTTTTTTTTTTCATAATGAGGAACTTTCACGTTTTTTGGTTTTATTTTTAAATAAAAGTAGAGAAAAAATCATGAAAAACAATACCATTCTTTCAAAAATTTGAGCTCTGATAGATAGTTAAAAAAAATATTTAGTTTTTCACTTAGGCGATTTGGCGGGAAAAAGCAACTTTTGCGCGAAACGTCAACGCACAGATAATGAACCAGTCTAAAACTTGTTTTAGAAGAAGAATAAGTGAGGTTTCTCCTTCTTTTTGCGACTTTATCTCTGCGTAACCACGCGAATCACGTCACGGTTTTTTCATGCGTTTTTGGTCACGTGACTTTTGCTTTGATTTCAAACTCGGATTTTTGATTAATTGAAAGCATAAAGATAAAAAATAATTGCACTGATCAAATATATTCGTTGGATAACACTAGAAAATACACAAAATATTCATTTTCCTCACTTGTGCAAGTTCCTCATTGTCATTTTTACCCATGCCATGCTGTGCCGTGGTGAAAAAAAGAAACTAAATGTTAGTAGGTTAAAAGTTGACCCTGAGGGTATTTTAATTAGAGGTCGACGATATATCGATACGACGATATTTTTATCGATATTTCTTTAAAAATATCGATAAAAGCCACCGATATATCGATATTTTCAAACATTTTTAGTTTTTTGATGATCGTTTTGTAATTTCTTGTTGTTGTTTTTTTTTCGATTTTCTTTATTCCCTTTTCAAAAACTTCAAAACTAAAGTTCAAACTTGGCTGAGAGACAATTAAAATGGCACCAATATTCAAAATTTTCCATACACTTAAAAGCTATTGAAAATTATCTAAATTTTCTGAAAATCACTGCAACAATTGACAAAAATATAACTTCTTTTTTTTTTGTAATAGATCCATTTCAGTTGAAAAAGTAGTCACCTTACAAAAAAGCAATCATGAAAAATAGAAATTTGCCCCGAAAAACTTTGTTTCTGGCAAAGTTGAAAATCAAATAAAAAAAAATCATGTATCGATATTTTTTTCAATGCAACGATATGGTATCGATATTTATTTTGATCGATATTTCCGACCTCTAATTTTAATACACTAAAAAAGCTTTTTTTTACTATGATGTCAGAAAATAAAAACTTATAGGTGGGAAAATTGTTGTTACAGCTTGATTACCAAATGTGATTGTAAAGGAATACAAAACGGCTATCTCTGAGCTACTTTCCGTGGAGAACTTCTATGTATTATAACACCCTAAGTACAAAAGAAGTGCTAGGTTTCAAAACGATTTTAGCGCTTTGTAAAAATAGCTAAGTGCCATTTTCATACCCAAAAACTATTTTAGGCGTTAAAATAAAAAACCATTTCCCTACAACACTCATTGCATGCAAGGAAAATGTTCACAACGATTTAACGGTTTGTAAAAATTTCTAGAAAAAATCGCAATGAATTTTGAAATACCCGTTGTAAAATTCTGAAAATAAGTTAGCCATCTGCACTCTGCAAAGTGTTAAGTAGAAATTTATTTTTCTAATAAATGACCAGGATATTAGTAGAATTCTTACTTGATTAGATATATTTAAATAAAGTATTAAAACAAATTAGAGTTATATATTTAATATGCATTTAAACAAACTATTAAAATAAATTAAAGTTTTAAAAGAAACTAAAGTTTAAAGAATTAAAAGAAACTAAAGTTTAAAGTTTTAAAAGAAACTAAAGTTTAAAGTTTTAAAAGAAACTAAAGTTTAAAGTTTTAAAAGAAACTAAAGTTTAAAGTTTTAAAAGAAACTAAAGTTTAAAGTTTTAAAAGAAACTAAAGTTTAAAGTTTTAAAAGAAACTAAAGTTTAAAGTTTTAAAAGAAACTAAAGTTTAAAGTTTTAAAAGAAACTAAAGTTTAAAGTTTTAAAAGAAACTAAAGTTTAAAGTTTTAAAAGAAACTAAAGTTTAAAGTTTTAAAAGAAACTAAAGTTTAAAGTTTTAAAAGAAACTAAAGTTTAAAGTTTTAAAAGAAACTAAAGTTTAAAGTTTTAAAAGAAACTAAAGTTTAAAGTTTTAAAAGAAACTAAAGTTTAAAGTTTTAAAAGAAACTAAAGTTTAAAGTTTTAAAAGAAACTAAAGGTAAACTATAGTTAAAAGTTTTGAGATAAGCTATAGTTAAAAGTTTTAAGATAAACTATAGTTAAAAGTTTTAAAATAGACTCAACAAAACTTAGTACCGTAGTAAAGATATTCATCCAGGGGTACTATAAAAAGTTTGCACTTTTTTGCATGATTTCCTTTGACTTTTTTTAATATCTGAATTGAAAATTTATGCACTATAAAATACTTACGTTAAAAGCTGAATGTAAGCAATCTACCACATATTCTGCAAGAGGTGCCAAGAGTGCTAGACAGACATCCTCAAAATGCCCTCCCAGCTCGGCTTTGATGTCCTCAGTTAGAATCTGTGCATAAAAAAGAGTAAGCATTTAATTCAGATGCAATTTATAATTTACGTAGCCTCTCGATATATCGCACTTGTCGGAATGGAAGCAAAATGAGTGATATATCCGATTGCGCAATATATCGAGCGATGGGATAAAATGTAAAAAAATTAACTTATGAACACATGCGAACACATGAACATGAACACACATGAACACACATGAACATGAACAATTAACTTAGGAGCAAAAGTTATGCTCAGTAATAAAAATGAATAATTTAAATCAGCTTTCGCCACTAACTTATAGAGGCGGGTCTTATGACTTAGGTTGGAGCCTTTCGCGGGTCGGATACACCAAAATATGAGTCTTTAATTATTATTGATTTAACAACATACAGCATTTTTGAAAACTGGAGAAGAAAAAAATTTCTTAATAAAATTACAGTGAGGAACTTGCACATGTGGGGAAAATGAATATTTTTTGCATTTTCTAGTGTTATCCAACGAATATATTTGAGCAGTGCAATTATTTTTTATCTTTATGCTTTCAATTAATCAAAAATTGAGTTTGAAATTAGCCGAAATCAAAGCAAAGGTCACGTGACCAAAAACGCATAAAAAAAACCGTGACGTGGTTACACAGAGATAAAGTCGGAAAACGAAGGAGAAACCTCACTCTAAAACAGGTTTTAGACTGATTCATTATCTGCGCGTTGACGTTGACGCAAAAGTGGCCTTTTCCCGCCAAATCGCAAAGTGAAAAACTAAATATTTTTTTTTTAACTATCTATCCGAGCTCAAATTTTTGAAAGAATGGTATTGTTTTTCATTAATTTTTCTCTACTTTTATTTAAAAATAAAACCAAAAAACGTGAAAGTTCCTCATTGATCTTTGATTTTTTTCTTCTCAAATAATTAAAAAAAAAAAATTAGAGTTTTCATTATTAGTAATTTAAAGTCCAAAAAAAGAAATTAACTTTTGTTTCAATACGACTTGATCTAACTTTTAACACTTCATTTTCTCACTAAGAATCTGTCAAATGCCAGCTGCTTCGATTTTTCTTTCCAGAAACTATCATTGAACTAAAATGAAGCAACCGAATTCAAAATTCTGACAAGTAATCTGACGCATTCAAAGTAATATTTCAAAGGCAAACTGCTCCGTAACATATTTGCGTCTCGAATTGGAAAAAATCCAGATTTGTAACATTGATCAACGTGAAATTAGTTTTCTAATAACATAACATCTTTTCACATTTGTGCTAGTATCTAGTGAATATATTTGAGGAAATATTTATAAATTATTGCACCAAATACACCAACAGTTCTAACTTCTGCACAGTAAACGCACATCTCCTTGGACAAAATTATTAATTAATCACAATTTTGTAGAAAAGAAACTTTTGGAATACAAAAAAAAATTCTTTTGTGCAACCACCAGGCTGCCGAAAAAAATCTTGCAGGATATGTATAGCAAGTATAATTATATTTAGCTTAGGTTTATTTATAGGAATTGCCAATTTATGAAACTTTATTTTTGAAGCATAAAATGTACTACATACCTTTTACATCGTACTTATACTTTTGTGTATTCATAAAGTAAAGATACGTTTTTTAATTTATACGCAGATAATTTGAAAATTAACTAATCAAATTTCTTGGTCAAAAAACTGCCTAAAACAAAATAAACACATCATCCATCGCTCTTGTAATCACCCTTGTCTGTAGCACGCTTAATACGTCGGTTTTGGGAGTATAAAAATGAAAGATTGGGAAAAAAAATTTGGAGACAGTGCGATATATTGAGGAGCAATATAACGAAGGGTTAGTGTAATTATTCTACGCAAATTTCAGAAATAAAATTGTCTTCTATTGATTGATTAAGTGGTGTAACCAGTAATTTGGTTTATGGGTTTAAAATTACAAAAGTCACTCTAAATATCTCTCTATTTCAGTTATATCAAGTTGATAAATCAATTTTCTCGAAAATATACTATTTCAACAATTAAATTCGATAATTCGAGGAGAATTATGCATGATATTTTCAATTAAATGATAATTGTGCAAATGTAATTAAAATTTTATAGATAAAATGTTAAAAGAAAAATTCTTTAATTTTTTGCCAAATAATAAGGTGAGAAATACCTTAAAAATTATGCTTTTTTACATTGTTAATCTGAAATCCGTGAACAGAATTAAACCGCTGGGTTATGAAGTTATAGCTTTTTATCAATTTCAACAATGGTTGGTTGTATTCAAATTATCTGGCGCCGTCAGAAACACGAGGGCTATAATGCGCCGAAACATTTCGTCATTTGACAAACCAACATACATTTACAAACACCCATCCCTAACAAGGGACTCGGAACCCGCAACCTCGCGGTCTAGAAGCCAGCACGCTAACCACTATACCGTTTGGTCGGCCAATTTCAACAATGAAAAATTATAATAGTGGGAGTTTTTGACCTTTTACTTTCGGTTGTTTATTTGTTTAAAACAGAGCAGGATTTCTTTCATTTTTTATTTGTTTAAGTTGAAATAGCCTTAAACTAGGACAGCAGAAAGTAACTTCTGGAATCATTGACCTGGACAGAACTTGGTTAATGAAATTAAACTTACGATTAAGTAAATAGGTGGTTCTTTTGTCTGTTTTTGTGAAACACCGTATAAATATTTTAATCTTAAAGTACTTTAATTGTTACTAAAACGCTTAAAGTATGAAAGATTAAATAATTAGGTAAAAAGTGCAATTTTATTACTGATTCAGAACGTTTATTGAAAATGTTAAATCTTTAAAAGTAAACTAATAATCGTTAAGTAACAATATTGTAACGAATTTCTGTATATTTGTAAATATTTCGTAGCATTAATTATGTAAAAAGGTAAATTTTTGTACATTTCGCATAAGGCAGTGCAAGGGTTTGCTTTCCTGCAATGTGTGTCTTAATGCTTGATAACGAGTTTTACAGAGATAATGCTGGAAAACGAGTTTTACAAGGAGCAGGGCATTTAACATTATGGTAATGGCAATCTCGCCAAATTGGCGAGATAGAGCCAAGTTGGTGATGGTTTTGGCGACTAATTTTTATCGCCAAATTTGGCGAGAAATTGCCAAATGTCGCCAAACTTGGCGACTATTTGGCGACATTTCCGGTCTCCATGTACATGTATAGGGCTTTTCGACTACGATCTGGAAAGTCCTCCAAATTTCTATCTCTTGAAGATTCACGAAAGATTGACTTTCCTATATAAGCCCGGCCATGAGTTGAGTTAGGTGAATTAGTGAGCTGAGTCATTTAGTTGACTGGAGTCACTGAGTTAGCTGTCTCTAAGCGAGCATTCAGAGAGTTCCGAAAGTGAACTGTATTGCATTGTATTTTGTGGCGATTCTTAGCAGTTGTGTTGTCAAGTTTTTAACTGCTGTTTTGTGCTCTATTGTTGTGTAAAGAGCTGTATTGAGTCCACCAGAACGAGAAGTTTTGGAGTTGTAAGAGAATCTGCGAAGAGTTGTATCAGAATAAATTTCTGCAAGCTTTGATCTGCTTTGGCTTCAAATCTTTCGAACCCATCCACGCAACAATATAACCCTTAAAAACAAAGTTTTAAAAATAAATCCTTTTTATGCATTGCCAATTTTTACATTCATTAACACAGCGCCGTTTCTGTTGTAGGCGAGTATTTGGTGTTAGCATCTAATTTTAAATATTAAAAACATCTCTATCAGCAAAATATGTGGCAAACTAATTTCCAAAATTTATTCATTAAAAAACGAATCTGAATTTACTCACTGACATCTAAATATCTTTTATTTATTTTGATTAAGACTGTTTGTTTGTTCGCTCGTTCATTCGTTTATTCTGTTGTTGTTTCTTATTCCACTTGATCTAGAACAAGTCTAGACCAAGTCCAAGAGACCGTTCGCCCCCGTTTATTCTTTCATTCGTTTATTTATTTATTTAAAAAAAATTATAGCAGAAAAGAGTTTCTACAATAATCGGTTCAATGCATTTCAACACGATTGGATGACGACAAGTAAGTATTCAGTAAAAGCGACCTTTTAGTGACAGTTACAGCTCCAAAATTTGATAGAATATGCATCGTCATCGACATCGATCCCATCTGCCAAGCTTCAGCTCGATTAGATGACGGCAAGGGGGTTAATTAGGCGTTCGCAGATTTTTCTCCCATCGACATAGATAAACACCTGTATAGACTGCTCCATTGTCAATGCAAAGAGAAAAACGAGCCGGGAAGCTGGTGGGATGATTAACCAATCACAGTTCACTTTTATAGTTGGATGGAAATGCGAAAAACCTTGTAAAGTGTTAGAGTGTATATTTTTTTTGCACATTATTACTAATTAAGGTCTACTATTGACATTTCTGCTGTGTACAACCCAAAATTTTATTTTCAATCCTCGGTAATCCATATTTTTTATCCCACCAACGGCATCTGACAACAGCTTCATTTTCCCAGAGTTAAGCAGTCTATCCAGTTGTTTATCTATATCGATTATCGATACACACACACACAAAATCAAAATTAATATAAAGGATTTAAAAAGTTAAAGTATTGGTGTCCTTTTTTATACACTTCTGTAGTGAAACGTAAACTAAAATAAATGCAAGAACAGGCACGGATTTCGCTAGCTGAGCATTTAGGTGAAAAACTGTCGTCAGATATTTAAGCAGCAAACAGGTTTATTACCAAATTTAAGAAAAAATTAACTGCAGATCAAATAAGCAACTGCAATGACAGTAAATGAGAACAAAGAAATACATACCCTTCCGTACATAATTTTATATTTTTTCTGAATAATTTGCCTTTGAACATTATTGTGGCCTGCCAAGACGTCAATTATAACTTTTTCATCAGTTCCTGTCAACGGAAAAGACAATTTAGGTACATCTAAAACAACACATCCAAAGAGATAGGGATATTGTTGGTTACGATACATAACATAATTATTTAATTTATTAAATTTTATTGCAATAATTGAGAAATTATTATTTGTGCTATAATAAGAAATCAGTAGTGGAACATGACGTAAATATTAATTTGGTACTATTCTTATTTTCTTTTATTTGATAATGAGAGTGAATTTAACTTCAATAATCTTTAATTACAAAAAAAAAAGCAAAATTACTTAGATAAAAGTTGTGCTTGAGAATTACTACTGCTACATTAGGGTTATGAAAATATTTATCGTGTCTATTTATTTGCATTTATATTTCTCTGATGAAATTTTGTCATCGATCTAACTAAAAGATGAAATCGTGAATTTTCCCAAAAAAATATGTTTTGGTGAATTCAAATTAAGGTAAATTGTATTAAAATTACACAAGATAAAAGTACTCTTTAACTTCACCAACTCAACTTTTAAGAACTGCTTCAAACCCAGAAATCTTTCTGGGTTATACAGCGTAAAAACAAGTTCGACATCAGAAAAATATTGCAATGCAATTTTTCTGTATGTAATTGTAAATAGAGTGCGTATTTCTTTTTAAAGTTCTATTTTCTTAAATAAATTTATTAACAACAATAATACAGGCTTGAAAATGTTGGCAACAGTCGAGTGAATCAAGAAATTTTTAGAAGTTTCGTGGCGCGTGATGCTGATGGCCAGATGGATTTGTCTCTGGATCTTTCGCGAAAGTTTGCACGCGAGGATATAAAAAACGCTGAGTAATAGAATATGGTTCAGTTGGAAGTTGATAGCTGTTTGAAAAGGAGCTATGCGCTAATTTTTTAGAGTTTTAATTATCGATGTGTCTGAAATTGAACTCAGTGAAGCTTTTTTTAAATCCTTTATATTAACTTCGATTTTGTGTGTGAGTTTGTCGATGGCGGTCAAATCTGCGAAGGCCTAATTAACCTCCTTGGCGTCGTCCAGTCGGGCCGAAACTTGGCATATAGATTCGATGTCGATGACAATGCATTCTATCAAATTTTGAAGCTGTGACTGTCACGAAAAGGTCTCTTTTACAGAATACTAATAAACCAACTTGACTTCATCAAATAGTATTTAACCGACCACTGAAGAAACTCTTTCCTGTAGCCAAACTTTTGTTAGTAAATAAATAATAAAACTGTTTTAATCAGAATAAAATATATTTGGATGTAATCATGCAAGAATTAACGTTCATTTTTAATAAATAAATTTTGAAACGTTGCCGCACATTTCGCTGATAGAAATGTTTTTGATATCGGCGCTGTGTTGGCAATGCATATAAAAGATTCTTATCAAAAACTTTATTTTTATGGGTTATATTATAAAGCTAGACAGCGAGTTTACACTCCTTGCTTTCAAGAACAACGACCTTTTCAGAACAATACTTCAGACTTTCACTTCTGTGACTTTTTTGTTAAGTCTTTCATAGTTTTGCTACTTGGAATGTAGATGAAGGTTTTAAATTGAGATAACTGGAAAGAATCTTACATCAGGCTTTTCTAAACGAGTTCTTATTTTATCTCATTTTCAAGTCTACCTTCCCTTTATTCGATAAAGGTTTTGGCAAGATTGACTAATGTTTGCATTGTAAAAGTATACGCAGGGTTGGAATTTCAAGTCTTGACTTTTATCCTTATTTTGAATGGAAGAGAAAAATCTTATTAAATCCATTTACTTTCAAGGATCACCATGAGTCTTTTATTCATACTTTTAAAAGTATTTCTGTTTCTAATAAGAACATAAAGCGTTTTACGAAAGGAATTACACCACTGCTGCCTTTTTCGCACTTGTGTTATTTTACAATTAATTTTTTTTTTTTTTTTTTTTGCCATCCACCCACCCATCTTTCCGTCCTTCGCCTTCAAAAACATGGTGAATCTATCCTCCAAATCTTTAAAAGCGTATTCCTTTATCTCCATTTACTCCTTCCATCAACTCTGTACTCACTCCAACAACTCCATTTTCTCTTTCTATCAACTCTTTTTACTCATTCCATCATATTACCTCATTTCATATTCATTCCATCAACCACCTTATACTACTTCCATCGTCTATCCTTATATGGGCATGATCAAGGAAGCCCCTTTGTTGTAACTCCTGACGCTGACGATGATCTTACGATCTAGGATCAGCAAACAGGCGTAAACAACCAGATGCCGGAAACAGAATGTTCCGAATGCCGTTACACATTGGCGATTTCAAATACCCATCCATCAAAGAGTTCAGAAATGAGCACAACGTTTGATGTAAAATCCTGTCATTGGCGTGACAAAGTTCTCCAAACACAAGCACTTATAGTCCATCGAAACGGTCGACGGAACCGATGCCCAGAGGCATTTAAGCATACCTCACATGGATTCAAACAACTGAAGAGAATGAGAGTGCGCCATTGGCTGATCCGTTGCTTTCATGGAAGCCGCTAAACACTTAACAATGTTTACTGTGTTGACACAAAGAATTAAACGCATGTTTTAAATCTTGAGTTTAGGAACAGGTTTTAAAATTGCGAATGTTTTATAAGTGATAATTTTATTCCTGATTAATGTTTTGCTCCAATTGAATCGAATTATCTGCTTTTAACAACAAAGTTGTTAAAAATTATGTAGCTGGAATATATTTTTGAAACCAAGTTTGATTTTTTTTTTTTTTTTTTTTTTTTTTTTTTTTGTAAACATTTAGACGTAAAAGAAAAACTCGGGTGACTCAGAAACTCGAATGCTATTTTTGAAATTATCAATTCTTATTATTTTATTAATAGTCATTTGCTTGTTGCCATTATAAGGAAGAAACTAAAATACCCTAATAGCACACATCCTCCCAGGGAGGTCCCTGGGAAGTCATTCGTAGTCCCGGGGATGACTGGGGACTTCCTAGGGACCTCCCTAGGAGGATATGTTCTATTAGGGTATTTCTGAATAAATGACTGCATCAATGCAACACATAAATTTTTTAGAGCCTCTTTGTTATAATAATTTTTATGGCACAGATGTAGAATATGACATTTCTTCGACATGATTTTATATAGGTGTTGTCTTTTTCCTGATAAATGCGGTTTCTGGAAACTGATTTTAAGTTTTATTTTAATTTCATACTTTATATTATTTACATTTAAATTTAATTTTAGTGTTATATTAGTTTTATTACTATTAGTATTTTAATTTAATTATTATTACCTTATTCCATTATTATTTATATTTTGACTTTGACCCTTTTTGCTATTACCAAATAAAAAATATCGCCAAATCTCCTATACTACATCTGTTTCATTTTTATAATAATAATAAATGTTAATAAATATTGAGCTTTTTAATATTGACTTGTATTTAATAAGAAATATTTTAATGTGCAGTCTAGTATTATAATATTGTGAACATAAGTTATGACAATTAATTTATATTTATCTATTTTACGATAGTTGAAGTTATAGAAATTATAAAGATGTCTATTCTATAATTTAACTGTAAGTAAAAAATAAAATATAATATAGCTCGATTTTATTTTCAATCCACTAATTAAAAAAAAAATAATATTTTTTCACATAAAACGTCTTCACTGAATATTAATTATCACGACTCTAACATGGTAAAAATCTCTATATATATAAGGCAAAGCCCTCACTCACTCACTCACTCACTCACTCACTCACTGACTCACTCATCACTAATTCTCCCACTTCCCACATAGTCACAACTCTGAAAATCGGCACAAATATCAACAATGGTAAAAATAGAAAAAGTAAACTATTCCGATCTCGATTAACACACTTTAAGGGGTCGAAAAGGGGTCAAACGTTCCAAACGGGGGACATTCGAAAATCCTACTTCCCACATAGTCACAACTCTGAAAATCGGCACAAATATCAACAATGGTAAAAATAGAAAAAGTAAACTATTCCGATCTCGATTAACACACTTTAAGGGGTCGAAAAGGGGTCAAACGTTCCAAACGGGGGACATTCGAAAATCCTACTTCCCACATAGTCACAACTCTGAAAATCGGCACAAATATCAACAATGGTAAAAATAGAAAAAGTAAACTATTCCGATCTCGATTAACACACTTTAAGTGGTCGAAAAGGGGTTAAATGTTCCAAACGAGGGATATCCGAATGTTCCTCTTCCAATGTAGTCATTTTTCTGATATTTTTTTGCAAATGTTAAAAAAATAAGTCATTCCAATATCGATTAACGAATTTTTAAGGGATGAAAAGACGACGCAACATTGAAACTATACGAGGATTAACTTAATGTCTAATTAACTTAATTCCAATACAGCTACTACTTTGAAATTTAGAACTAAGAGCAAACATAAACACAATAAACTATTCCAGTTTACTATTCACAATTATAAATTTCGTTTAAAATGTCAACAAAGGAAAGTTCCTATTTTGATAAATCAATTTGTCGGGATCGAAAAGGGAGCAAACGTCTGAAGTGTAGAATACATGAATGTCTTTTGATCGCTAAAATGCTAATGGTAAAATTTCGTAGCGCAGCACGGGTATTCAGCTAGTATTTCATAAAAGCTAAATTGGGATTTGTTAAATTTTCATGTAGATGGCACCACTATTCAAATGTTCAATTAATTATTATTAAAAATCACTTTTACGATTATTTATAAGTATATAACAATTTTGAAGTCACAAACTAACTTAGTGCGACTATACAATCATTAAAATTCATTAAAAAAGCTACATCAATAAGAAATACCAGCAATTATATTGTAACTTTCCCATTTAATAAGAATATGGCTTCGTCGAATTCAGCGCTGGTCGTGGTCGTAATACTGTTAAAATCGTCCACCCAGGATTTTTTTTTTTTCATACAATGATCTGACGTTGCTTGTAATGAAAACAATATCTTCCTTTTTTTTTATAATCATATTTTCAAAAACAAACGAAGAAAATACGAATTGTCTATTATAACTAATCAACTTCCCATTCAGCATGCAGCCGCCATTTTGTGTGGGTGTTACTTCTTCGCAGACTGACAGGAAAATTGACCAATGGCGCGGCCTTATTCTGTATAATGGTTCGAACCAGTGTGAGGTATGCTTAAATTCGTCCGGTTAAACCAATAGTAGCGGGGAATCTAACTGCGGACTCCCAACTCCGAAATGAGGCGTGCTAACCACTAGGCAAAAGTAATCACTAGTGCCTAGGAGTTGCATCTGTCTTTGTACACGAAACCACCACAAATGCATGAATACGAAATTCCGTATGAATACGAAACATTAGACAGGACAGTAATTTTTAAATCCTAAATATCAAATCTTGCTTAAAACAAAGAAATTTAAGTACTTACGTACTATACCGTCGACTGTTGCCAACATAAAAAGTTCACCAAACGGATTCCCTTAGTCCGCAGAAACAGACGATGCGGACAGATGCCCGGTATAACGAGCCACTAAAGCATTCCACGGGAAAGTCAAGACACTGGCCCGATCCGAACCGCACCTCCTCCAAGGAAAAGTTCGCCAACGCTCGACAGGATAATACCGAAATGAAAACTCAATGAGGATACGTAAAAAAAAAAAAAAATTAAAAATGAGCATTGCCCACACTAACTTCTATTACCAAACCTATCTTACCTATTCCTCTCATCGCTCTTCTCAGACGAGATGCTACCTTTTCGGCATTAAAATTTGGCGCAGGTTCTATAGTTCCCTGAAACAAAACACCTAATTTTATTTATGAAGTACTTAAGTTTAAACATGAAAGAGTATAAAGATTTTACTGATGACATAAATAATGTAATAATGAAAGATCTGGTAAATTCCAGGTATACGTGGTAGGTTGGCGCAATTTTGAAAATATGTCGACATGGCCAAAATGACAAAATGCCGTTGCCAGGTCAATATGGTGACTGATTAAATTAAGAAATTGCCAACTACACATTCCAATAATTACCCAAAACATCGCTATTGCACATGAGAGTCAAGAAATAAGGTTGCTACATTGGAAAACAACAATAGGCACCAAAGTCACTTGGCGACCTTGTCACGTATACTAGGAATGATGGATGAAAATTTGTCATGTTATATGAATGCACTGTTAGATAAACTTCCAATTTTCATCCACTCAGCTATTCAGTTTCTAGAAGAACTTACAATAACAATTGGAGAATTAAGATGAGAAAAATTAAGCAAGCCCATTTTTACAAGAACAATTTAAAGTACCGATTGTTTACTGATTGGACAAAGTTAGAATAATTCCAATTACAACTTTCAAACGCAAACGAAAAGTTCATAAGAGAATCAAGACAATTTTATTTTTTTATTTTTTACCAGTGCTGCATAAATTTAGATTGGTTTATGGAAGAGCATAATTTTACAAATAGTGAACCATTGTATTTTATTGTATTATTCACTAAAATATAATTTCTTTTTCCAAAATACAAGAATGGTTAGCAGATACTAAATTTGAAGTTTAATTCTCTCATAATTGTCTATTCTGGTCTTTTAGTTCACTTAAATGCTGAATTTGCCAAACGATTCGAAAATTTTCACTCTTGACTATTTTAGTATAATTTTGTAAATACTTATTTGTAATACGTAATTTTCTGTTTTTAGATGAATAACACTAAATTTTCTGAATACTTACAACAGTAAATATAGATTAAAAAAAACAGCATATTTGGCTAACAGAATTGGAACATTATCTTCAAGTTAGCATGAACTAAAAAGTTTTCAGTCAGATTCCTAAATATATATATATATTTGCTTTTTGCTATATATCTATTGCCCATTTTTATTTGGAATTTAGGACACCTATAAAAACAGATGTAATATAATTTATTTCCCTTTCGAAACCTACCTGAGAAATCCTGGTATTAAAAATAGAAATCATTGTTCTTTCAACTATTCCATCAATAAAAAAAGCAAATCTATTGATATTCAAATACCAGGATTCGGCATTTTCTTTCTTCTAATGAATCCCAGGTTGTGGCACAGCATAAACAGTGGCACGAGAGCGTATCGGAAAAAGTTTACTTAAGTCGCTCTGGTTACAATGATTTCTTTTACAGCACGCAACTTTTCTATTAGTACTGAACTGTTATAGTTAATTTATTTCATAAGATTGGCGAAAAAAACCTTTTTTCTTTACTAAGAACTTCGATTTGGAAGATTGTGCGCAAATACACCAGTAGCGAAAGAACGCTGACCAATGTCTCTCGATATTGACCAATTCCGATGTGGTACGCTGTAAACCGTCGTTTTTACATATATTAGTCAATCTTGTCTAATGTTAGATACAAATAATACTGGAAGTTCTAAAACGTTGATGAACAGTTTTAAAATTGAAATATTTTGTTTATAAGAAAAGACAGAGGGCAAAAAAAATATGTGAAAATTTGTGGTGTTTTTGACATGTTTATTTTTAAAAAAATCGTATATTGCAATGACGCTCAAGTTTCAGCCAGAATTGGCCAATCTTCTAAAGTCCGCGTTTCCGACAACGGCCAATACTCACACTGTGTGAACTGGGTAACTAGGGGGGGGAGGGGGGGGGGAAGGAAAAAAACATTTTAGAGATTTTTTTTATATACATATTATTGTTTTAAAACGACAAGCGTTTTAAAAATGTATAAATATATTGAGAACCATATTGGAAGCTTAAAATGAATGAAAATTGCCAGTACTGTCCCGATTCTTTTGGAACTAAACAAGTTTCCTATTAAAAAAAAAAAAAAAAAAAAAAAATAGTCATGTGAAACATCGCACAACTTTTAATTACTCTATAATATTGATTTCAATTTGTGTCATTTGCCGTTTTTTTATTTTCATCATTCATTTAGATAAAATGGCCTATTTGGCGATATTTTTTACCATAATTCTTGTATGGGTTTTAAAAAAGAAGAAAAAAACTTTGCCAAATAGATGATTTTGGCGATATACTTTTCGATAATTCTTATATTATCCTTTCTTATAAGTAAAACTGAGGAGACGGGGAAAAAATTACAATTAATGAGTTATGCTCAAAGAAATAGAACTCTGTGTTAAAGGCATTTGTTTATCAACTTTTTACGCCATTAAAGCATTTTTACTGGAATTTCGGTGGTGAGGATGTTTAGAACACCTTAAGAGACATTACCACAGTGATTTTGGACAAAATCATTAGAGCCGGTTTTAACCAATTACTGAAAAACATTATCTTTTTCAATGACTGCTACCTTATGCGCATGCGCGATTTTGACGAAAACCTTAATGGTAGGTCCTTAAGCCATCACCAACCCGCACACCAAATTTGAACATCGTAGGTCAATTTTTTCGGGAGTTATGATGATCACAGACACACACATTTTTTTCTACATCACTTTTTTTTGAAATCAGGATTTTAAAGTTCTAACATTTAAATGCTTTTTTCATCAATGAAACAAAATTATTGTGTAATTAAATAAATTGAACATATTAGAGACTTTGTATATGATATTTGATAAATTACAAGAGTCAAACTTTTGTAAAAATTAAATATAAAATTAGATGTTTTATACGGAGTTGAGGATCATAGAAGTTTTTGTCGGTTTAGAAAATCATTCCAAAGGAGTTATCTTTAGATATCTTTAAAGATATCTCTCAAGTAGTGTATGGATTTTAAAGTGAAAATCATTTTAAAAAGAAAATTATCTCAAGAATAGAATACGTGCTGCTTGTTACGAATTGATTTTTTTTTTTCAAAATCCCATGTTGTATTTATAAGTTTCGAAAGTATTTTGCAACGTAGAAAGCAATTAATTATATTACAGAAGATATTACTTGGTGTTTTTAATTTTGAATATTTTTTTTTAACTTAAAATTAAAGTTTCAAATGTGAAAGGAGGTATTGTATTAATTATAATAAGAAAATTAGTCTTAAATAAAAAAAAAATGTTGGTTACACATTTCAATGACAAATGTTTATACAACGACTACAAAACACCCGTCGTATGACTTTACATCAGATGTTGGAGCTTTTCGCGGGCCGGGTACACCAAAATATGTATCTTTAATTATTAAGATTCAACAATATATAGCATTTCTGAAAACTGGGGGAAATATTAATTTTTTTTTTTATCTTGGCAAAATTACAATTGAGGATTGATTATTTTTTTTTCTTTCAAATAATTAAAAAAAGAATAGTTTTCATTATTAGTAAATCAAAGTCTTAAAAAAAGTGAATCTTTTGTTTCGGCGTGACAATGCGACTTGACCTAACTTTTAATAATAGTATTTAAACTGTACTTCCAGATTACTCCATTTTATTCGATATCAAATTGTGAGGGTCGAAATCGTTCAGTTTATTTTATGATAGAGTCGATGTCTTTCGGAGTATTTGTTGCAGTAAATTATAATAAATTGTCCAAATGAGATTCAGTTAAGATATTTCTGTATTTATTCTTGATGAAAACCACCTTGCTGAAAGCTTCTTCACATAGTTTCTTCTGAGAACGTAGTGGAGAACTCTGTTCTATATAGTTAACACATACGATTTTGTATAAATTACAATTCTGTCGACAAAAAAAAGTTCATACTATTATTTTTTTTTTTTTTTTTTTTTTTTTAATCTTCTGTAGTGCCGGTGGGCCGCAGAAAAATCTGACGCAGGCCAAATCCGGCCCGCGGGCCGCGTAGTGGCTAACGCTGCTTTACACAAAGTTTAACAGGCCTTTTGAACTTGATAGCAAAATTCTAATAATTTTTTTCACTGTGAATTAATATTTCTTTTTTTTTTTTCGAAGCTCGGAAAACAATCTTAAAAACCAAATCCAAAATTCTCCACAAAATAAAAATACACTAACGGGAAGTACAAATCAAATGAAAATATTCTCCAATTAACAGGTAAATCCTCTAGAGTTACCACTCAACTCGTACTGACTAAAGTATCACTTAATCCAAACATGACATTTGTCCATTCCGAAAACATAATATTCTCATTTTATTGTCATTTCTCGTAATCACGCTTAGCTGATAAGTACATTACACTTATCTGCTATTTGCGATCGTGGGAAATGACATTTAAAATGAACAGAACAAATCTTGAAATTCTAGGTCAAGCATTTAGGTTTCTCATAAGAGAATGGATATCGAAAAAGGCAGTCGGAAAAGCACATTGGATGCAAAACTAAGGGTGTGGAACATAGTACAACTTTCAATTACACTATAATACTGATGTAAATTTGGGTCATTTTTAGGTTTTATATTTTCATCATTCATTTTGAAAAAATGGCCAGTTTGGCAATATTTCTATGGGTCTTTAAAAAAAAAGAAAGAAAGAAAAAAAAGAAAAAAGAAACCTTCGTTAAATAGATTATTTTGGCGATATACTTTTCAATAATTCTTATATTGGCCTTTATTATAAGTAAAACAGAGGAGAGGAGAAAAAATTATCATTTATGAGATATGCTCAAGGAAATAGAAACTTTTTACACCATTAAGCACTTTTACGGTAATTTCGGAGGTGGGGATGTTCAGAACACTTTAAGAGGCATTATCACAGCAATTTTTATCAAAATCGTTATTGCCATTTCTTAGCAATCATTGAAAAACATGATTTTTTTCAATGGCAGCTTATACGCATGCGCAATTTTGACAAAAACCTTAAGGGTTAAGTCTCATGGTCACCATTAACATGCACACCAAATTTGAACATCCTAGGTCATCTTGTTAGGGAGTTATGCTTCCCAGATAGCATTTTATCCTTTTAAAACCCTTGTCTAAACCTCTCAAGCGAAAAGGGAGTAAGGTTCAGATGACAAGGGAGTAACCATCATAAAACCTTGAAGGAAGGGTCCTAGTCTCCAGACGTCAAGCTTTTGGTAACCATTTCATGACCCCCCTTGCCACAAGGCTTTCGCCGTAAAGGGTATGTAAACCTTTTCGGGATGAGCTTGCCACAAGGTTTTCGCCGTAAAGGGTGTGTAAACCTTTTCGTGATAAGCCTGCCACACGGTTTTTGCCGTAAGGGTTGTATAAGCCTTTTCATAATAGGCTTGCCAAAAGGTTTTCACTGTAAAGGGTGTGTAAACCTTTTCACTCTGAGGTTCCCACCCTGTAGATATAGGAAAGGTTGCAAAAACTTTCCTTTATAAAGTATCATTTATCTTTTGTGTTCAATAAGAAGCACTTAATTGGGAGAGTTCCAATATTGTCGGAAAATGCTTTAAATTTAGTGGCTAATGAAAAATTAATATTTATTCTATAGGAATTTAATTACAATTTGCCTTTAATGGTATCAATCATAACCCAATTTATTGATAAATTTTAATTTATTTGCTAGGTAGAACTTACTAGAATAATAAACATAATTTACTTTTTTTTTTAAAAAATTTAAAAAAAAAAAATAAAGATTCAAAATTCAATAAAAAATTATGTATATATTATTAAAAAAATGCATTGAGATCTTAGTAGGTTGCGTTAGACAATTTAAATTGCATTAAAATTTGTTTTAAAGGGTTAATCCAAGCTACTTATAGTTTTATTATTAGAAACATATACAACTAAAAATGCATTTTTACTGATAATTCTTTTTTAGATAATTCTTTATTTTGAAGTAAACAAACACAAATGAGTTGCTTTTTCATTTTATACAAAGAATATAATTTAAACATGATTTTAAATATATACTACATATATTTCTTCATTTATTTGCTGCATCTGACAAGAAGTTTCTGGAAGATTCTTGAGGAAAACTAAAGTGAATCCCATTCATTTCTATCTGAAAAAAATAAACAAATTTAAAATCTATAATAATAAAACAAGCTGTGTGTCTGTCTGTTTGTGGATCTGTTATAGAAACCTACTTAAAATTGGAGTAGAGCTCTGAAATTTTCAACACAAGAAGTTTTGACCTTCTAATTTATGAATGTCAAACAGAATGTAAAATTTTAATTAGTTCTTTTTTAATTAATATTTTAACTAACTTTTATTTTACAAAGTGACTTCAAATAGAGATACAGCTCTGAAATTTTCAACATAAGTAATTTTGGCCTTCTTATTGAACTATTGAAAAAAAGAATTTTAAATTTGTTGTTAGTTTTTTCTTTAATTAATTAATAAATATTTTACAAAACGGTTTCTAATAGAGCTACAGCTCTGAAATTTTCAACATAAGTAGATTTAGCCTTCTAATTGGACTTTTAAAAAACGGAATTTTAAATTTTTATTTAGTTCTTTTTAATTAATTAATAACTATTCTACAAAATGATATCCAATATTCCTACAGCTCTGAAATTTTCAACATAAGTAGTTTTGTCTTTTATTTGGCCTTTTTTTGAAAAACAGAGTTTCAAATTTTTATTTAGTTCCTTTTTAATTATTATTTTTTTTTTTTTAATTTATTAATATATATTTAACAAAACGATATCTAATAGAGCTGCAGCTCTGAAATTTTCAACATAAGTAGTTGTGCCCTCCTAATTGGACGTTTGAAAAACATAATTTTACATTTTTATTTAGTTCTTTTTTAATTAATTAAAAAATATTTTACAAAACGATTTCTATTTGGGCTACAGTTCTGAAATTTTCAATACAAGTAGTTTTCGCATTCTAATTGGACTATTGACAAACAGAATGTTAAAATTTTAATTTAATTTTCGATTGATTCTTTGAATTATTATTTTATTTTTTTAACAAAAAGCGACTTCTAATAGGCCTAGAGCTTTGAAAGTTTCAACATAAATAGTTTTGGCTTTCTAATTTTGCTTTCCACAAATATGTGTTAAAATAATCTTAACCCCCTGAAACCTACAGAGCCAGAGAACTATTTGTTCTGCAGAGGATTCTCGGGCGGTTTTGGGCGTTTTGCGATCTTCGAGGTTTGGGGGGTCGGGTTAGCTTCCTCACCTCCTGTGGTGTTGATTTATAGGGGGCAGTTCACTCCTGTCAACTCCGAGAAGCAGAGTCTTGTGGCGAATTTTTTTTTTTCTTTCTTTTGCATGGGACATTTAGTAGAAACTCTTTCCGCGCGGGAACTTTTACTAGAGAATTGCCAAGTTTTACAAAATAATTTGCGTTTTGGTTCGCAAAACTTTAAATACATATGAAATAAACCATGCTATTGATATTGTTAAATAAAATTATAATATTTAGCTAAACTTCTTGAAGAAATTAATTATTTCGTCAAGACAGATCCCTCTATAAATTGTTTTAGTCGCATACAACTGCGAACTCAAATATTTGTGAATTTTTGACTCATTTTCAAATGACGTTATTCTTTTTTTTTTTCGCGAGACATAATTATATAACCCATGAAAACAAAGTTTTAAATATTAATCCTTTATATACATCGCCGATTCTGTTAACAGCGTGTGCTTGGTGCTTGTATCTAATTTTAAATATCAAACACATTTATATCAGCAAAATGTGTTGCAAACTACGTTTCAAAATGTATTTATTAGAAATGAACGTGCATTTATGCATTCACATCCAAACATCTTTTTTTTTTTATTTTGATTAAAACAATTTTATTATTTATTTATTTAAAAAAAATTTGGCAATATCAAAGAGTTTCAACAATGATCGGCTTACTGCTATTTTAGCGCGATTGGATGAAGGCAAGTTAGTTTATTAGTATTCCGTATAAGCAACTTTTTAGTGACAATAACAGCCCCAAAATGTGAAAGAATGTATTACCATCGACATCGAATCTATCTACCAACTTTCAGCCCGCTTGGATGACGGCAAGGTGGGTTAATTAAGCATCCGCAGACTTGCACTCTATCGACACTCACATAAAATCGAAGTTAATTTAAAGAATTCAAAATACATCCTTTATTGAAACTTTAATGCCTCTAATACGTACGTTATTGAAATATTCGATTTTTCTTAGATGCTATTTTATAATTTTAGGTGAAATGAAAGTACTCCCCTCGCTCGATAAAAATTTAACACTCCCTGTTTCACCACGATTAATAATTTGGTATTGAAGATCAGAACAAATAAAGGATTCTACTTACGTAGGATTGCTTAGCCATATGAAGTCCGTGGCGTATACAGGGAGGAGGCTGATAGGGCTACAGCTCCCTGAAAATTGAGAAAAATTATATTTCCAAGTGTAATGTAACAATTTTTGTAAATAGTTAATACTTAATATCCTCATTTAACTAACTTTTCGAGTCAGTCATTTTTTCAAAATAATTATAACAACGAGAAATGAACAAAAAAATACAAGCACATCTATTTCATTTCAAACTCTTCCGATTTTACATTTCTTTCTCATTTCTATATGCTGGGGTCATGACGTCCTTCAGATGGTCAGAGCAGAGAAAACTTACTGATTCCCTGAAAGAGCATGCGTAGACACAAGACTTCTCCCTCCTGATACCAATAATACAAATCTGCCATAGAAAATCTGGTAAAATTTTATGAAAGAGGTTTTCTTGGTTTTCAAAACATCATCGAAGCAGATTAGGAAATATGGAAAACAAAATACAGGGTTACTAGAAAAGAATCATTCATTTTCAAAACCCGACTTATTCAAAAGTATTATACTTACAAATACGATTGGTACAAGAAAACAACCGCAAAATATTTAAGTTTTATGCTCCAGGTGGTGCTCAAGTTTACCCGATTTATTCAAAAGTATAATACTTTTGAATAAATCTTGTTTTGAAAATGAATGATTCTTTTGTAGTAACCCTGTAGAAAGGTTTTCTTGATGCTTTCGCAGAATGTTCTGTAGACATATTTCCGAATATACGTCCCTTATTAAAAAAAAAAAAATGTATTTTACCAGTTTCAATTGAAACTTCTGAGCTTTCAACTTTGTGATCATTAACATCATATTAAGAAATTCTATGAGCAAAACAAGGTTGAACAGACTGGCACTTTTTGTCAATTCACAACAACATAAAAATTTGGTTTCGGTAGCCAATGAAATTGAATTGTTTAGGGGATTTAGAATACACCAATAAACAGTGTTTACATTATATCATAACAATATTTAACATTTAATAAATTTCACTGTATACACCAGCGTTGACTTTTTAACATGTTACTTCTTGCGTTGCTTGTATTATGTGTTTACATTGATTTTATTTATAACATTCATGCTTACGTTTTTTTAATAACACATGCTTAAGTTGTGTTTTAGAAACGGCACTAATGTTTATTAAATGTTCTTTTCGTTATAATGTAGAATTGTAAAATTATATGTTTTTCAATACCTTAACAGAATAGTTGTGAAACACTGCAGTTTTAAATTTCCTTTCATTATGTTAAAAAGTGAGTAATTTTAATTTATAACTAGTTTTATTATTTTTTAATATTAGCTGCCCAACCCTCTTTCCTATTATGATCAAATGTTCAGTTTTTAAGGCGTTACATGAATATGGCAAGAGCAGACAAAAGTCTTTTTTTTCTTTCAGAAAACCAAAGAAAAAAACTAAATAGTGAGTAACTATAATACTACTAAAAAAGTGTAGTAGAAGTACTGATCCTCCAATTCTAAAATGTGACTGCAAAAAATTAATAATCAAATGAAATAATAAAATAAAATTTTAAAGATTGAGACTGCTCTACAAGAAAATAGCCTATAAACACACTAAAAAAAATGGTGACTAAATAAAAATAAACATTAGAAAAATTATAATTTCACTCCATAATACTAAAAAAATATGAAAAAGTAATAAAATAAACAACAGAAAATAATGAAGTAGTTCTTGAAGAGCTGGTCAACAAGGTTACCAGAAAAGCGACTAGCAGAAGAATTCATTGTTTTTAACACTACGCACATTTGATTAAAAATTACAAAAGTTAAAAAAAAAAAAGCTTACCTCAAACTTCAGGAGATAGCTTTGAGTTGGGTTTCAGCATTTTGCAGTCAGATCTTTTGAGTTGTGGAACGCAAATTTTCTGAGAAATATTGGAAAATGTATTTTAAACAGAGTTTGAAAGAAACATTGGAACAGATGTAGCATATAGGACATTTGGCGATTAGAAAATTCGCCAAAATTAAAAACACAGTAACTAAAATAAAATTTAAATAAAAACAAAGAAGGGCTTGTCAAGAAGAACCCGCGATATCTTGTTTTACTAAAAAATTTTAAAATTTATTGGATCCATACAACAAAACAAAAAGACAAAAGGTACCGAATTTTTTATTTTTTTTAACTTCAGATGGAGAAAAGCATCTCCTCTATTTCTAACCCCCGCCCCGCAAACCAAGAAGCAGTTGGGCTCGGTGTATCTGTCAATACCATACAACAGCGTTATAGCCTTGGGAAATTGGTTAATTGGCCACACATGCTGCATGTCTGCTCTTTGACAAAAGACCAGACATGCCTTGGGGATGCACCGGAGTGTCCTTAAAGTGGGCTTGCAATATACGATTGATAAGAATGTATGAGTTCAGAGTAACATTTAATTTTAGTATGTGTGTCAAGATTTAGAATTTATACATTTAAAATTGAATTTTTTTAAAACTAATTTCAAAAGCTAGCTATCGATACCAATAAAAGTAATTTGTTTAAAGATTTATTTATTTAAAGTTTAAATAATTATTTTTCAAAATACCAAGTTTACATTCTCAAAAGCATTTGTTATTTGGGTAAATGGTATTTATATTATTCATTGATTTAAAAAGGAAATGGCCGACCAAACGGTATAGTGTTTAGAGTGCAAGCTTATAGACCGCGAGGTTGCTTGTTTGAGTCCCGTGTTAGGCATGGGTGTTGGTAAATGTATGTTGGCTTGTCTAATGACGAATGTTTCGGCGCATTATAGCCCTCGTGTTGCTGAAGGCGCCAGATAATCTGAAAACAACCAAGCAATAAGGAAATGATAAATTCATTACTTATGTAAGAACGTATCACCAGAAATTAATGCATATCTAAAATGATTATTAATTCATTGTGTTTGTAATTTATGTAGAAATTTTTTAATATTTGAGAACTACCTGGTTCAATTTGCAGGCAACGTTTTGTAAAATGTTAGGCCCTTATGATATTATTTTACCCTTAAGTAATACTATGGGGGGGGGGGGGGGGAGAAAGAAAGAAAAAAAAATCTTTTTTTTTTTATATACTGCTTTTTTTAAAAATGTCCGTAAAATTGTTAAAATGGTAAATACGTAATTGTTTTGAAATCCAATACATTGATCTGTTTGAAAATTTTGCCTTGAGATAAAAATTATCTAATAATCATTAGTTATTTAATAAGTTTTTCTAAAATATCAGAAAATTCTGTAAAATTGTAGTACTCGATTAATCGACAGCAAACTTTTATAATTGAAATTTTATTTTAAAATTTAAAACTTTAAAAAAAAAATCTTTATATTGTTTTTGTCCTATCCTTTCTAGTTTGTCTAGAAAATACGATATTTTAGTATGCTGATTTATAAGTTTATATGTATTTCTTGGCCTATTATGTTGAATATGCAATAACCTCGAATACCATGAAATGAATTTAATTGAGACCTTAAACCGTTTAAATAAAGGTCACATAATCTAAAATGCTGTTTTCGAAAGTTTCCAAAATGTCTGTTCGTTGCTTTTCTTTCTTACAAAAACTACCAGTTGGAAATATTTTCTAGCGTATGGGCCTCTTCATTTTTCTACCTAAATAAGCCAATAAAATAGCTTTCGAAAAATATAACCTCTTACTAGGAATAAATAAATGGAAGCCGATATGCATTTCACAAGATGTTTTAACAAACTATTTTCTTAAAAATCAGCCATTTTAACTTTTATTGAAACGAAAAAATTAAAACAATAATTTATTTTAATTCTTGTATTTTAATGTTTAGAAATGAATATTATTGAGATAATTTTTTTTAGAGGCTGTATTACAGTATTTTATAAAGCCAAAACATATCATGAGAGCACCCAATTAACGCTGGTGTACTATTTCTATTACCAAAACCTTTTTTACATTTACCAGGGTTCGGCAGACGTTTCTGTGCAAAGAGCCAAACATTCAATAATCATCAGAATCGCAGTACATTTAAAGAGCGGAAATACGAGTTTTTAACAACGAACATTTTTATAGTATAAAAATCATGGCAGATGAGACCAGGCCTGTAGCCAGAGTGGGGCAAGACCTGGAAAAATCTTCGCCTGTCCTGGAAAATTTTATCCCAATCATTTGTAAACCTTTATATCTATGATTGAATTGAAACGAACATTTTGCTGCTGTTGATACCTTCGGTTGTAGCACAGCAACTTGCGAATCTACCTTTTCCACTTTGACGGCCATAAATTGTCCCTAAAGATTGTCAATGGGCCACGAAAGGATGGCAAATCTAGTGTTTTGGGCATTTGAAGTAGAGATAAGAGTTTTGAAATTGTTTAATATGGTGTAAAGATAGGAAATTGCTATTATACTAACATTTATCATTTTATTTTAGGTTTTTTTGTTACGCTATGTATTTTAAAAAGTTTCAAAATGTTTAATATAAGACCAAGAATAGAAAAATGAATTTCTATTATTTTTATTATAATTAATAAAATATGCAAGTAAATAGAAAAAGGGTTTTTATATTATAATAGTATCTGATAAATTTTTCAGAGTATTGAAAATGATAGGAGAAAATAAAGGAAAATGCAATTCTATTAGTAATGTATATATATATATATATATATATATATATATATATATATATATATATATATATATATATATATATATATATATATATATATATATATATATATATATATATATATATATATATATATATATATATATATATATATATATATATATATATATATATATATATATATATATATATATATATATTAATTAAAGATATAGTTTTTATATAAAAATTTAAATAACTTTTTATTGCTGAAAGAATTTCTTAAATGAAAAGTTTGTTAAAGAGTTATGTAGCAGTTCCACAAGACCAATGATAGAAAAATGTAATTTGTTTAACAATATATATTTTTAAATAGAAATGTAAGAACAGAACTTCGAAAAAACTTTTTATGTTAAAAAAACTTTTTATGTAAAAGTAACTTTTACTAATTTTTATATTTGTAATTATTTTTAAAGTAGATATTCTTAAGTTGAAATGTGTGAAAAATTAAGAGATGGACAAGCATAGAATATTTTAAAGGAATAGAATTGTATTAAATATACTTTAAAAAAATTTTAATTGAAAGTTTTGTTTTTATCAAAAAAATTTCTGGTGTAGAATCTTTAAAAGAATTAATAAAAATAAAATTACATCAAAAATACATTAACAATGTTTCTTTTTTTAAATATTTTTTTGTATATGTACTTCACAAAGTGCTCTGATAAATACTCTTTTACGAATTGTAAAAATTGTATAAATTTGTAATAATTGTAAAAATTTCAATTGTAAAAATTAATTGAAAACCAATTAAGTAATTTATATTTCTGCCCCTCCTGGGAAAATTTTTGCCCGTCCTACAAACTTTGGCTGGCTACGGGCCTGAATGAGACAAGTCAGCTGTCCAAATTTGGTGTTAATTAACGCATACGATTTAGTTCATTCTTTTTTAAATTCTCGATTTTTCACATCAATTTTTTTCTTCGTTTTGGATGAAATCGAACTCGGGTTTTTCCAATCAAGTGTATAAAAAGCAAAGGTCGTTTTAGCAACACGCGCATGTGTAAAATTTTACAGCAAAATTTGCCGTCTACCTCAGTCGGAGACAAGAGAACAACGAACGTCAACAAAAGCTCGATGCAATTGGAATTGTGACGCATCATGGGCGCACTCATATAGCGCATTCTGATTGCTCTGTATTTTGACTGGGAAGGTACCAGGGGGCCGCTAACTTTAAGTTGGTATTTGAGAACAGTGCTATCAGTTCATCTTACTCCTCTAATTTATCTTTGTTTTTTCTCGTTTTCTCTATATTTCTGGTTTGAGAATACGCAGCAAGTTTAGTATTTGTTTACCCAAACAATGAAAAAATGTATAATCATTTATTGCTTCATCTTATTCTTAGGTTAAATGTCCTGAATGCATGTGGTTATAATAACTGTGGAGATATTATCTTTTTAGTATCGACGCTAATATGTGTATATGGGCGAGGGAGGGTAATTGGGCCCGAGTTACATTTGCATAGGGGCCGAAAATCCTGTCGGCTGCCCTGTCTGTATTTAAGGGAATGTTGGTGAAACACGGCTAAATTTCATTTCATTATGTTAAACTTACAGCACATAAGGAACATTTCTGTACCTCAGAAGTAAACTATCATAAAATGCGGGATCCCATAAATGCAATTTAGTGTTTAACATTGCACTCCTGGTAGTTTATCTTAAGTACAGATTTATAAATTGTAGTATCGTAAAAACGTGTTACGAGGTAAAAATTACGCTCAGAGTGAATTATGGAATTAAGCTATTGTTTATAACAAAGCATGTACTATTTAAAAAATTCTACCCCAACGCAATTCAATAACTTTTCGCCACAAAAATAGCTGATTTTTTTTTGGGCCCATAAAACTTTTCGAAGAAACAAAAAAGTTACTTGTCTATGAAAAAATTGTTAATGTTTTCTAGGCTGCGTTACTATGTGTCAACAACTAATTAAGAATATTTCTTTAAGAATTTGATAAACGTTCCAACGCTTCCGTTTTAATAATATTATTGCAGATTGATAAAAAATTAATTAATTATAAATATAAAACAACGTACGTACCGGTTTTTACAGCGGGAATTAAAGATGAAAGTATTTCATCTTCCGTGTCCGTCAAGCTCTTGGTCAAGCTCTTTAACCAACATTCGAATGCCAAACTCAAAACCGGTTGCAAGATACGTCGAGTCACACACACGTTTTACGGGGGAGATCTTATCTGATCTGCGGTAAGGGGAGGGGAAAGACTGCAGCCTTTGGAATTCGACCCTTTACCTACCCTTTCGAAAAGGGGGGGTTGCTGATGCCCTGGAATTCGACCCTTTACATATCCTTTTCGAAAGGTGTTACTTTCCAAGCTTTTCACGGCTGCCCATTTCAAACCCTTTTATTAGAGGGGAAAGACTGCAGCCTTTGGAATTCGACTCTTTACCTACCCTTTCGAAAAGGGGGGGTTGCTGATGCCCTGGAATTCGACCCTTTACATATCCTTTTCGAAAGGTGTTACTTTCCAAGCTTTTCACGGCTGCCCTTTTCAAACCCTTTTATTAGAGGGTTACTCGGCAAGCTTAGAACTGCAAGTCTAATGACAAGCATATGACAAGGTTTTCGTAAGCTTGCATGCTATCTGGGTTACCACAGGTACACATATAGACATTTTTTCAAGACACCTTTTTTGAATGAAATCAGGATGTTCCAAAACGTGGAAAAATGCAACAACAAAAAAAAGGGGTTTTTTTTTTTTTTTTTTTTTTTTTTTTGACAGAATGCTATACTTTCATTACCCTTTGTATACAACTGGGTAATTCAAAGTAAAAAAGCTCGATGCTTCGCATGGGATTCTAATCTACATGGGGATTCCTAAGGCCCTTTTCAGTGCTTTAAGGGGGTCCGGTACCGAAAACAAAAAAAACTTTATTTGTGTAGATTTTTACGTCAAAAATTTATTTTTATGTATGAGATACTATTTATATATCTTTGAGAAAATGTTTTTTTAAATATTGTGTTTTGTTATTTAAAAAAAATTTAAAAACCAAGAAAAATCCATAATAATTGATGTTTGCGTATTTTGATATAAGTCAAGAAAAAATTTTTTTTTTTTTCAAAGTGAAAGCTTTCTGTAATACATAATTATATAAAGAAAATTTTGTCTTCACAGAATTTTGATAGGTGAACTAAAAAAAATTAAAAAAATTCTCAAAGTTAAAATATTGAAATTTTTGCTTTTTTTTATGTTATCTTTTACGCTAAAAATTATATTTTAAAACAGAATTAAAAAAATAAAATTCTGCGAAGACGAAATATTTAAAACTATATAAATTAAATGCTCCAAAAATTTGAATAGCCAATTGTTAATGGTTCTGGAGATATATCGATTTGAATATGCAACATCTGTGAAAAACACTAGTGCTCGAAAAACGCACTTTAAGCAGATGCTTCAAGGCGTTACTCCCATTAGTGATGTTTAAATCACAGGTAATTTTGTGGCGTTCTAATCACCGGAGGAATAAGATAAAAACATCATTCTCTTCAGGAATGTATGAACTATTTTTTAAAATCAGAAAAAAAATTTGGGATTTTTGAAGAAATTTCGGTACCATACCCCCTTAAATTTGACTGTGTCTCGTATAGTCAGGGAAGTAACGTTTACATAGAGTAAAGTGGCTATGCTAAATATTTAGAGACAGTTTACAACGCTCCTAGCGCGATGTATGGAAGTTATAAGAAATAACTAAAAAACTAAAGGGGATCGGCAAAAAAGTCCAATTAGAAAAATGTTCGAAACACGTGTTCTCCGTTACGCGTAAAAAACGTGTTGTTTCTCAATTCAGGACGAACCCTTTTTCCAAGTCGTGAATAGTCCACAATTTTACTGATAACTTCATGAAAGTTTTTGCTGTGGTTTTGTCATATTATTGTGAATATTTTTCTAAGTGAACTCTTTTGACGATCTCCTTTAGTTTTTTTATTTATTTTTCGTACATTCAATAAATCGCCACTACGAGACGCTGTAAGCTGTCTCAATATTTAGCATAGTTATTTTGCTATAGGTATACTTTGCTTTTCTAGTTATACGAAACGTTGTTTCAAAATCAAAGGGCTGATAAAGACTTGAGGATTCACCTCGTAAATAATAATGTTGTAGGAAACTTACAGAAAAACTCCGTCCGTCGATCTGTCCGAGAATTCTCAAACAAAAGTGCAAATTCTACATCCACAAGCAAAATTTCAAAGGAAAAAGTCTCGTTTTTTGGTGGGTTGTCGTCCCCTTCGTGGTCCCTCTATATATGAAAATGTAATTTTTTTAGTTAGGGATGCATTATTATATCTAAAAATATTCCCCGGCCGTCTAATACGAGACGCTTTTACTATTGTCATTAGATCGGGTTCGCCATATTTTTTACAGATTTCTAATTAGTTGTTATTCTCCATTCGTTATTCCGTTTTACTGGTCCAAAAAATTTCCAAGGTGGTCACAAAATTCAGGAAAAAAAGTTCCCTGATTTCCCTGACAAATTTCTACAAAATTCCCTGATTTCACGGCAAATATTTTTTTTTTCAAATTCCCCCAAATTTTTCAAGGTTTTCCAGATGTGTAGACATACTGATCAAATAGAACATGTATGCTAAAGAAATAACACGCCAATTTTTTAAAAATAGTTTTGGTGGTAATGAAAAATTTAAATTATTCAGCAACATTAAACTTTGAACGATTGACATCACAAATCTCCGGGTAAATAGCGCCAAAATACATATGAACTCGAAAACATGCCTAAATATTTTCCCGATTTTCGTTAAATTTTAAAAAGTTCCCTGATTTTTTCCAGAATCAGAAAGCTCCCTAACATTTCCCTAATTTCCAGGTTTTCCCTAACAGATTTCTACAAAATTCCCTGATTTCACGGCAAATTTTTTCAAATTCCCCCAAGTTTTTCAAGGTTTTTCAGATGTGTAGACATCCTGATCAAATAGAACATGTATGCTAAAGAGATAGCATGCCAATTTTTTAAAAATAGTTTTGGTGGTAATGAAAGATTTAAATTATTCAGCAACATTAAACTTTGAACGATTGACATCACAAATCTCCGGGTAAATAGCGCCAAAATACATATGAACTCGAAAACATGCCTAAAAATTTTCCCGATTTTCGTTAAATTTTAAAAAGTTCCCTGATTTTTTCCAGAATCAGAAAGCTCCCTGACATTTCCCTAATTTCCAGGTTTTCCCTAACAGATTTCTACAAAATTCCCTGATTTCACGGCAAATTTTTTCAAATTCCCCCAAGTTTTTCAAGGTTTTTCAGATGTGTAGACATCCTGATCAAATAGAACATGTATGCTAAAGAGATAGCATGCTAATTTTTTAAAAATAGTTTTGGTGGTAAGGAAAGATTTAAATTATTCAGCAACATTAAACTTTGAACGATTACTACCACAAATCTCCGGGTAAATGACGCCAAAATACATATGAACTCGAAAACATGCCTACAAATTTTCCCGATTTTCTTTAAATTTTAAAAAGTTCCCTGACATTTCTCTGATTTTTTCCAGAATCAGAAAGCTCTCTGACATTTCCCTAATTTCCAGGTTCTGTGGTCCACTCTGATTTCCATAAAACTTTTCTTTAAAAAATCAGTCAAAGGTCCTCTTCTTTGTTCAGTGCCCACTATTTGTTCCAATAAAGGGCAACAGGTCCTATCAATGTCTTTATATAGGCTTATTTTTGTTTTAAAGCTGATTAATTTTGATTTAAGTTGGTTTCCTATAAGGCCATAGAAACATCTATGGACCATGGATAGTCTGCTTTTTATTTCGATTTGTATATCATTGCAACTTGAGATCATTGTTCCCAGGTACTTGAACTGCTTTACAGGCAATCCTAAACTATGAAGGATAAAAACATGTGTCATGTATATGAATGCCTCGTTAAGATTAGTAGGATTACATAAATATTTTAAAATTTGACTTCAAGAGAACGTGTTCACTGTAACTTAATGGGTAGTTCAGAACCTTAGCTGCAAATAGAGATATATAGGATTTGAACTTGGATATCCGGTAACAAGTTTTCTCGCCAAGTTTGTTATTTCATTCGCCAACATTTTTGTTTGTAATAAACTCCAAATTTAATGGTCAACCAAAATTTTAGGAAGTTTCTGTCATTAGATACACAATTCATAAGTGCATAAATGGCCTTTAAGTGGAACTTATTGTTCCAATTCAACTTGCTTATTTTGGTAACCAAATGTTAGCATTCCTTCAGATAATTTTTTAAAAGCATTTAAAAGATAAGCAAGCTTTTAGAGAAACCAATAAAGATTAATTTTTTTTTGGTATATAAGGGAGTCTAGTACCAAAATTTCGTCATAAATCCAATTTTTTTTTAGATTTGAAAAAATAGTTCATACATTCTTGAAGAGAATGGTGTTTTTATCTTATTCCTCCGGTGATTAGAACGCCACGAAATTACCTTTTATTTATACATCATTAATAGACGCAACGCCTTGAAGTCTTTTCTTAAAGGGCTTTCTTCAATCACTAGTGTTTTTCATAGATATTGCAAATTCAAATCGATATATCTCCAGAACAATTAACAATTGGCTATTCAAATTTTTGGAGCATTTAATTTATATAGTTTTAAACGTTTTATCCACACAGAATTTTATTTTTTAAATTCTGTTTTAAAATATAACATTTAGTGTAAAGGATAACATAAAAAAAAAGCAAAAATTTCAATATTTCAACTTTGAGAATTGTTTGAAATTTCTCTGATTCACCCATCAAAATTCTGCAAAGAAAATTTTTTTATGTAATTATGTATTACAGGAAGCTTTCACTTTAAAAAAAAAAAAAAAAATTAAAATCTTGATCTATTTCAAAATAAGTAAAAAGTTAATCACTAGGGATTTTTCTTGGTTTTTAATTATTTTTTTTAAATAAATAAATGCAATATTTAAAAAACTTCATCTCAAAGGTATATAAATAGTATTTCATACATAAGATAAATTTTTGATATAAAATATTTATAAATAAAGTATTTTTGATACCGGACCCCTTAAAGATCAAAATAGTGACCACAAAAAAAAAGATTTCACAACTCATAAAATACATATTTCAAGGGGAAAAAAATACGTTTAAATATCTTAACTAGTGGACTATTACAACAAAAAACAGTATTGCTAAACATTTTTTTCTAGGTTTATCTATTGATTATAATTTGATAAATATAGAGTTTCTTACTATCTTCATTAGAAAAATAAACCTATCAGTTTGACCAATTTCCAGTTGATGTGTGTTGCGATTTATAAATAGTATAGATAGTGCATACTGATGAAAAAAAAAAAAAAAGATTGAAATATCTTTGCAGATGAGATAACTAAGTGTGTTGAAGATAAATGAAACTAGGGATATAAAACATCGCACAAATTTCGATTTCATTTTAATGCTGATGACTGCATTTAAATTTGACATGGATTGGCGTAAATTAATGGTTTCTTTTTTCATATTTTCATTAATTTAATAAAAAAAAATTGCCTGTTTAGCAATATTTCGGGCAATCAATAATACTCATATCGACCCAAAAATAAATAAATAATCGCCAAAATAGCGATTTACTTTTTGAGAAATATTACATTGTCCTTTCTTGTAAGTGAAATAGAGGAAAAACAGTCGCTGATGGGCGACGTTCAAGAAAATAAAACTCTGGGTTACAGACATTCGTTTTTCAACTTTTTACGCCTCTATCGCATTTCGACGGGCATTTCGTAAATGGCGATGTTTAGAAAGCACCTTAAAAGGCATTGCGATTTTGATCAAAATCGTTTGAGCTGTTTTTTTAGGCAAGTGCTGAAAATCATAAATTTTTCAATGGCAGTGGCCTTATGTGCATGCGCAACTTTGACGAAATCTTTAATGACTGGTTCCATGGCTACCACTGGCTCATGTGCAAAAGTTGAACAATCCGTTCGAGAGTTATACTGACCGCAGACAGACACAAAAAGATTTTTTTTTTCTATACTAATTTTTTGTGGTATCTACACCAAAACGTTTAGAAATGCAAAAGAAATCTAATTACTTTCAATTACCCATATGTATACATAGGGTAATGAAAGTATAGTATTCGGTTTAGAAAAAAAAAAAAAAAATCTTTTTTTTTTCCCTCCTTATTTTATTATTATTAGTATTATTATTTTTGCTTTTTTTTCTCTCCACGTTTTGATGACACAAGGACCTACAATTAAAGTTTTCGGCAAAAATCGCGCATGCGCATAGATTAGCTGCCATTGAAAAAAATCATGATTTTCAGTAATTAATAAAAAACGGCTCTGACGATTTTGTTCAAAATCACTGTGGTAATGCCTCTGAAGGTGTTCTAAACATCACCACTTTCCGAAATTCCCGTAAAAACGCTTTAATGGCGTAAAAAGTAGAAAAACGAATGCCTTTAACACAGAGTTCTCTTTACTTAAACATACATAATCAACGATTGTTTTACTTCTCTGCTCAGTTTCATCTATAAGTAAAGATAATATAAAAATCGATAAGTATATTGCCAAAACCATTTTCTCAGAGGTTTTTTTTTTTTTTTTTTTTTTTTTTTTTTTTTTATAAGTCTCATAAAAGAATTATCGCAAAAAATATCACCAAACTGGCTATTTTTACTAAATAAATGTTGAAAATATAAACACTGTAGATGACACAAATCCACGTCAATATTGTAGTATAATTGAAAGTTGTGCGAAATTCCACACCTCTAGTTTTTTTATTAAATTCAATAATTTCATTGCCCTATCTTAACATATCAGAATTTGAAAGTACTAAAAATTATTAAAATTTCTCTATTCAACAGTCTTGGGAATTTTTAACCATTATTTTTATATAGATAAGAAAAAAAATCACAAATCAAACAGAAATCCATTTCGAAATACACATTGCCGCTGAATTTAATACAGAAAATAATTTTCCCTCAAAAAAAAATAATTAAATTTGGTCACGCAAAACAGAAGTAAAGTAGATCTTAAAGATTATGTTCATTTAGCTTTTAACTCCAACGCCATGTTTCTTAGCAACTAGAGTTGCTAAACAGAATATGCTGAAAGCATGTCGAATTAGTCTCAATTAGACGCAGCTAATACTGAAATATGCAGTGCTAATATTTGAAATGCTTTTCTATTAAGAAAAATATATTGGAATACTTTCCTAAAGAAATTGACTTATTACTATGTTGACCCAATGTTAGAATTGTTTTGGCTTGAAATGTAAGTAAATGCATATCACGAAACTGTCGTGGGGTGATTGATGATAAAAATATTTCTTCTGAGCGAAAAAATTGTAAAAGTGATATGATAATTGACTTGTTAGAATGACCTGAATTTTTTTTTTTTTCTCAAAAAATGCCGCTAAAAACCAATTTGCTTAAAAGCGTATCATATGCAGTTCCATTAGGTTTTTTTAAAATAAAAGGAAGGTTTTGGATTATATATAAAGCTATTTATCAATATATATATACCACCGACAAATGGTGTGAGGGGATCGTATATAAAAAGTAGATAATTTTTTTCTTTTTTGTTTCAGTATATTAGTATGATTTTGTCACGCAATTACAATGGATAATCTGTTAATAATAACGTTGGAAAAAGAAACATTTCTTGAAATAAATTAGAAACCTGATATGATTTTAAAACTTCATATTTGAAGATTATGTTTTTTTAAAGCTTTTATTTTGAGATTAAATATTTTCAAACAGTTTTTACACTTGGGCTGCTTATTTAAGATTGCGTCTTACGCAATCACGCAATCTTAAATAAGCAGCCCAAGTGTAAAAACTGTTTGAAAATATTTAATCTCAGAATAAAAGCTTAAAAAAAAAAAAAAAAAAAAAACGTAATCATCAAATATGAAGTTTTAAAATCATATCAGGCTTGTAATTTATTTCAAGAAATGTTTTTTTTCCAACGTTATTATTAACAGATTATCCGTTGTAATTGCGTGACAAAATCATACCCTTTTAAAACTTTATTACAGTTAGATATCGTATTCTATTGCTGAGAGATAGAAGATAATTTAAGTTTCTTAATAAGATAATTTAAGTTTCTTAATAAGATAATTTAATTTCTTAATAAGATAATTTAAGTTTCAATATAATTAAGTTGTGATTTTTTTCTTTTCTTGCTGCCATTTACTGTATACGATTACAAATTCCAGGGGCGTACTGCCCATAGGGTTGTCCAGTGCAAACACCGGGCCGGTCAGTGTCAGTAAAAAATGCTCCTGTCCAATACTAAGTTTTTTTATTATTTTTCAATATCAATAGTTGCTTTCCTTAACGTTTTTTTTTAAAGCCCAATGCATTCAAATCCCAATCCCCCCCCCCCCCCAGGTGAAGCCTTTCGTTTGGCAGGGGTAGTAAGAGATTCTAAGTAAAATAGACGTACCAGGATTCAATCTAAAATCATAAATTGAAAATCAATGACTTTTAAGGACCTAAGTAATATTTTTAAGGGCCTTAGAAAATTTGTTTTCATGCATCAGGTCTTTAAGGTGTGACTTTACAGCTGGTTTTCCCAGAGCGTTAATATCAAAAACTTTCATGCACAATTAGCATTTTACCTTATAAACAGACATTGATTATGGACTTTGATCGTTTGGCTTGCAAAACGTAAACTCTAATCTCACATGTTTACCTTACAGAGTACAGTGTGTAACTAAAGCCATTCGATTTCTATACTCCACCAATCGGCAAATACGAACCAAACTATGTATAAGTTGATGCATGCTCTATACAAATATAAAAAAAGTGTTGGTGTGGTGCGGATAAGGGACAAAAATTAAGGACTTTTAAGACCCTATAAGCATTTTCAAGTACTTTTAATGACCTTTAAGCATTTTCAAGTACTTTTAAGGACCTTTAAGCATTTTAAAGTACTTTTAAGGATCTTTAAGCATTTTCAAGTACTTTTAAGGACCTTTAAGCATTTTCAAGTACTTTTAAGGACCTTTAAGCATTTTCAAGTACTTTTAAGGACCTTTAAGCATTTTCAAGTACTTTTAAGGACCTTTAAGCATTTTCAAGTACTTTTAAGAACCTTTGAGCATTTTCAAGTACTTTTAAGGGCCTTTAAGCATTTTTAAGTACTTTTAAGGACCTTTAAGCATTTTCAAGTACTTTTAAAGCCTGAAAAACCAGTTAAAAATATTGAACACTTTTAATAATGATTTTTAATGACCGTGAATATCCTGCCTGATGTCATTTTCTAATCAACCTACTAGTAAAATTCCTGGACATTCTTTATTTTATAACTTATATTTCTTTTTTTGCAACAAACTATCAAAGGTATAGGGAAACTGGATTCACACAAAGGAGATATAAATACTAGCGACAGAGAAAACTTTATTTAATTAAATTAATATAAAAATTCGATTTTTAAAACTTTTAAATAAAACTAATTATTGAAATCAATTATTAAGTACGAATTTATAAAATATGTTAATTATTAAAACTATTTATTTATTAAAACTATTTATTTATTAAAAATTAATTATTTAACTATTGGAATTATTTTATTAAAATCCTATTAATGAGGATATTGAAAATTTGGGCCTGTACAAATCTAAAATCACCAGGTTGATTTTATGACCTAGTACACTCCTGACAATTTCTTGAATATTGGTAGATTTCTAATCATTTTAACTTCTATTTTCAAACAAATAATTTAATGTGCAATTGCATAAACTTTTCGTCAGAAGCTGAGGTAGTCAGAGCCTTTAAATTGGTACAGTCAAGCCCCGTTAACGCGAAATCGCTTAAAATAAAATCCCGTTTAACGCGAAGTAAAAGCAGTTATCCATATTTAATGGTAATTTATTCGTTTAACGCGAAATTCGGTTAACGCGAATAATTTCAGCGGACCCATCGACATCGCGTTAACGGAGTTTGACTATATCAGTTATCAATTTTGATCTTGTATTACGGGAGAAAAATGGAGAATCACAGAAAACACTGTCTGGAAATTATACATAGTATTTGAAGTTATGGTAAAAAATACTAAGGAAAAAATCTTTAAGCATAACACATGATGAATGAATGTTTACTAGAGGTCGGAAGTATCGATCAAAATAAATATCGATAAAATATCGATATATGATTTTTTTTTATCTTTTTTTTATTTTTTTTATTTGATTTTCAATTTTGCAGGAAACAAAGTTTTTTGAAGCAAATTTCTACTTTTCATGAATTCATACCGAAATAGTTTTAATAAATAAATTATAAAAGTTATTTTTATAAATAAATTATATTATCAATCAGAACAAATAAAATACATTTGAATGGCAATGTATAAACTCACATTTTATTTTTAAAGAAGAAATTTTGAAAAATAGTTTACTGCATATTTTGCTGATAGATATATTTTTAATACTTAAAATTAGATGCAAATTCCAGTCACACGTTGGCAACAGAAACGGCGCTATGTTAATGACTACTAATGAATGATCTTATCTTTCCATTACATCATGTCTTCAATTTGGTTAGGGTGCCATTTTAACTCTTATGACCTAATGAACTCTTACCAAGTCCAAACTTTAGCTTTGAAGTTTTTGAAAAGGGAATAAAAAAAATCGAAAAAACTCATGGAACTACAAAACGATCACCAAAAAACTAAAAATGTTTGAAAATATCGCTGTATCAGTTACTTGTATCGATATTTAAAAAAAAATATCGATAAAAATATCGTCGTATCGATATATCGCAGACCTCTAATATTTACACATTTATATTCAAAAAGTGAAAATTCCCGCCTTACATGTTTTGTCATTAACAAACTGAAACTGCAGTAAATTACATTACAGTCAAACCCCTTTAACGCGAAATCGCTTTACGTGAAATCCCATTTAGCCCGAAGTCTCCGTACTTAAAAACTTAATGTTAATTTATTCGTTTAACGCGAAATTCGGCTAACGCGAACGATTTCGGCGGCCCGCGTTAACGGAGTTTGAATGTCTTTAATGGAGATATTTTAATATTGTGGGTTTATTACTGCTGGTTGATTACATCGACCCATGACGAAGCCTGTGTATTTATATAAACCACAATTCAGTGCGGAAAGTATGCGACTTCCAATTCATCAACTGACACGTATTAGGTTAGAAAGTCTGACTTCTATCAAAACCTAGAGGAAGAGGAATTGTTATTAAGGATCATTCCCTATACCCACTATGTTACAATCTTCTAGCCCAGTGCATTTAGAAACTACTTTGTATAAAGCAATTAAATTTGGTGAGTAGTTACTAAAAAGATTGCTTAACCCACTGACGATCCTAGGAATGGGCGAAATTCTACAGTTGCAGGGGTCAAAGTGACAAAATAAGAATATATAGGATTTAAAAAAAAAATATATAGGACAATTTAAAACATCAAATAACTGGACACAGTTGCTACTGAACTTAAAAATTAACTCGTTATACATTTATATACGCGTTATATTGTATTTAAGAGAAACAAAACACACCTTTAAAAAAAAAGAAATCGCCTGATCCTGAATATGTCATCCGTTATTGTCTCAATATTCCATTCCTAAATGAAGTTTTATATTATTAATCACATTATTTGCTGTCTTTTGTTGGTTCAGATTTATTGTTCAGTGTCGGTTGGATTGGCGGCGAAAATTGGGAGATTTAGCGCCGAATGTGGCGAACCGGGGACTTGGTTTTCCGGAAACCCTAGTGACCGTTTGGATTTGACAATACAACGTATTGACGTTATTTTCAATTTTGACGACTTTTATGAAAAACTCGTGGCTAATATTCCGAATCCGGTACTGATTCTGCGCCACGGTGATTTGACGGTGATTCACACCTATGGTTGTCATAATTAGGCGCGGTTTGATGTAAACAATTCGTGGAGCAGAATCCGTATCGGATTTGGAATAAAAAAATCGCCATCTGACATCATACAGTAAATCTTAACCCTTTTGTTTCCTTCATCAATTGTTGACTGAGCACTCAAAATGTTCTATAGTAGTCCTGCAAGTTAATCACAAGTTGTTTTCATCAGTTTTTCTCGAGGCAGAGTTTTGTTGCTGCATCTCTCTATGTATTATGACCAATTAATTTGCTACGTTGGAGGAGAAAACAAATCAGAAATTCAAGACCGCGTGCTATGGAAAAGTTCACATGTTTACACTTTACAACTCCCGCCGATCCAGTAGAGTTGAGTAGTAGGTTATGTAGCACGTGACGTCACAAGAGATAAAACGCAGCCGTTACAACTATCGCTTTTGTCAGGGTTTTTTCACCTACGATCGCGCCAAAGAATCCGAAATATAAAAAATGGCAACGATCGGCGCCGTTATTACGAATTCGAAGAAAATATAGATCGAATCAATATAGAAATATAGGATATATAGGACAATTGTAAAATATAGGACAATATGTTTTTACCGATTTTTAAAAAAATATAGGATTTATAGGACATATAGGACGTCTGCGACCCCTGCAGTTGTTTACCAGTAGTTAGAAAAGGACAGTCCGGGGCCAGGGCGGTATGCGGTATGGGACGGGGGACGGTGATGTCACCGGAAGGGGGGCGTGACCGGATATGACGTCACAGGAAGTAACATCACCGGATATGACGTCACCGGAAATCACGTGACCGGAAGTGGAGTTGAGTTGTTCCCCTCCTGCTGTTTTAGTTTCAGTATAAGCTGTTTGTGTATGACGTCACAGTGTGAATGACGTCATAATGTGTTTTATATCAAAGTTTTGAGCGGTGGCAACACTTTTTAGTTTCGATTTACCTTTAAGATGGAGTTGAGTTGTTCTAGGACTGCTTCTTAGTGAATAAGTTAGAGTGATAGGCTTTTATTGCGTGACGTCACAGTAGATATGACGTCATAATGTGTTTTATATCAAAGTTTAGAGCGGTGGCAACACTTTTTAGTTTCAATTTACCTTTAAGATGGAGCTGAATTGTTCTAGGACTGCTTCTTAGTGAATAAGTTAGAGTGATAGGTTTTTATTGCGTGACGTCACAGTAGGTATGACGTCATAATTTGTTTTATATCAAAGTTTAGAGCGATGGCAACACTTTTTAGTTTCGATTTACCTTTAAGATAGAGTTGAGTTGTTCTAGGACTGCTTGTAAATGAATAAGTTAGAGTGATAGGTTTTTATTGCATGACGTCACAGTAGGTATGACGTCATAATGTGTTTTATATCAAAGTTTAGAGCGATGGCAACACTTTTTAGTTTCAATTTACCTTTAAGATGGAGCTGAATTGTTCTAGGGCTGCTTCTAAACGAATAAGTTAAGAGTGATAGATATTTTTACTAGTGACGTCACAGTGGGTATGATGTCATTATATGTTAAAATTTACGTTTTAAGTGATGATAACACTAGATATATACCAAATTTAGTTTTCAGGTGTTGGCAACGAGTTCTGATCGGTCAGCTAAATGCTCGCTTGTGACTGATAAGTTTTAAACATGTGACCAAAAGTTAACTTCTGATTGACTGTTTGGTTTTCTAGCGAGTTACTTACATATCCTTTAATCAAGTTAAAATACCTGCAACAAAGTTACACAAATAAAAAAAAAAAAAAAAAATGTTAAATTTGAAAAGTTAATAAAAGGAAGGCCATTTGCTAAGGGTCTAAAGAACCCTAACCCCGAGCTACACGTGACATTTCAATATTTTACCAAACAATTGTTAAAATATCGACTATCGGACGTTGCCTTCATGGTAACTCATCTACCCACCCCCCTTCCCTAACCAATTTTGAATAAGTTAATTTGAAAGACTTTAGAAAATGTTAATTATTTTGAATTTAAATTTTAAAAGTGAGGACCCTCCTCCAGCCCGATACCTCTTTTAGGAAGAATTGGTACCGCCTCACTCCACCCTATCAAAAAAAAAAAAAAAAACTTATTCCAAAGAACGTATATTTTCTTGAAATATGAGGTCACTAACCAACCATCCAATAATATCTTATAAGAAGACATCATTACCTTAAATCCTAAAAAATTTTAAATTTTAAAAAATCTGAAAAGAAGACTTGTGAGAACGTATATTTCTCTCATGAATTAAATTTAATGATCACATACAAAATCCTGAAAAAAAAAATTAACGTTAAATAAGTTTTTAAAAATTTAGTTAAAGTAATATTTTAGTTAAATTAAGGCTTAAAGAGATAAAAAAATAAAAAAAATTTAACGATTAAATGAATGATTTAAGGAATTTTGAAGTGACCATAGGCATAGCTGGTTATGCCATCTTCCAGCAGATAGCGCTTGTCGTCATAGGCCGACAAGGCTCTCTTGGTTTGTTGGAGTGAGAAGATGTTTAAAAATTCACTTACCGAATAATCGAAACGAAATCTGCGAAGCTAAAATAACTGTGAATAACTACACAAGTACGAACAAAATCGCGATGAGAAAAAAAACACGAAGTATTAAACACGTCTTTCACACTCAGGTATCTAAGTAGAAATGGCGAGACGGCAACCGGTAGCGTCTATATATGAGGGGTGATCACGTGACTTCACCGACCAATCAGGTTTCACGGTAGAGGGTGCTACTGACTATCGACCCGTCAGAAGGGAGGGGAGCGAGACTAGGGATGTTTCAACACGCTTCAACGCGTTTGCGAGTTGAGTTGTTGTGTAACGATCTTGCTTGAAACAGTTAAAGTGATAGATAATTTGTTCGTGACGTCATAGTGTAGCGAATGGGTTTTTAGCGTAGACAGTTGTTGCAATTGTAGTAATTATGAGATTTATTAAATATAAAGATAATATTTAGTAATAATTATCAGATTTTATTATTATTATTATAAAAAATAAACTTATAAAAAAAGTGAACGTGAAAATTTACTTTACGAATAAAAATCATGTCTTTAAAATGTGTACGAATATCACTAAATAAGAGAAAAAAGTAACATACTTAAACTCTTTAAAATAAATAACTTTAACATTAACGTAAAAAATTTACTTTTCACATAAAAATCACTTTAAAATGAGTAAAAATATCGCTAAATAAGAGAAAAAAAAGTAACTTACTTAAAATTTCTAAGATAAATATTTAACCTTTACTCGAAAATTCCCTTCATATATAAAAATCACGACTTTAAAATATGACATGCAAGAGAAAAGTAACGTACTTAAACTTTCTACGACAAATAACTTTAACATTAACGTAACATTTTACTTTACACATAAAAATCCCAACTTTAGAATATGTAGAAATATCGCTAAATAAAAGAAGAAAAAAAAGTAACATACTTAAACTTTATACGACAAATAACTTTGACATTAACGTAAAAAATTTTCTTCACATATAAAAATCACGACTTTAAAATGTGACGTGTAAGAAGAATTAGCATACTTAAAATTTCTACGACAAATAAATTTAACCTTTACGCAAAAATTTACTATATACATAAAAATCATGTCTTTAAAATATGTAAAAATATTGCTAAATAAAAGAAAAAAAAACTAACATACTTAAACTTTGCACGACAAATAACTTTAGCATTAACGTAAAAATTTACTTCACATATAAAAATCACGACATTAAAATGTGACATGTAAGAAGAATTAGCATACTTAAAATTTCTACGATAAATAATTTTAACATTTGAGTGAAAATTTACTACATATATAAAAATCATGTATTTAAAATATCGCTGAATAAAAGAAAAAAGTAACATACTTAAACTTTCTAAGACAAATAACTTTAACATTAACGCAAAAATTTACTTTACACATAAAAATCACGACTTTAAATTTGACATGCAGGAGGAAAGTATAACATACCTATAATTTCTACGACAAAGAATTCAAACATTGCCATTCATGTCTTTAAAATGTATAATGACAACTCTAACTTTTAGAAAAAAGAAACACTAAAAATTTACAAGGCAAAGAATTTAAAATTGAACGTGAAAATTAACTTCACATGTACAATCATACTCTTATATCAACGATAAATAAGATAAAAAAGAAGCTCTAAAAATTTATAAGGCAAATAATTTAAATAATACGCGAAAATTTACCACACATATAAAAATTATGTCTTTCAAATGTGTAAGAATAACGCTAAATTAGAGAAAAAGAAATACTAAAAATTTATAAGGTAAGGAATTGAAACAATATGCGAAAATTTATTTCACGCATAAAATTTTTATCTTTAAAAAGTGTAAGAATAATGCTAAATTAGAGAAGAAAAAAAAATAACATACTTAAACTTTCTTCGACAACAATTTAAACAATACGCGACATTTTCATACACAATTATTTTCTTAGGTTAATGTTAAATAATGGGAAATTTAACAGAATAAAAATTTCAAAGATAAAGAATTTTAACCTTTACACGAAAATTTACCTCACAAAAATATCATATCCTTAAACTTTAACGTGACAATTTACTCTTCATATACAATTAAACTCTTAGGTTAATGTTAAATAAGAAAAAAAATAATATACTTAAAATTTCTAAGATAAACATAACGTAAAAATTTCGTATCATGTGTTTAAAATGTAACATATAAGAGAAAAAAAAACTAACATACTTGAACTTTCTATAGCAAAGAATTTAAGCATTAGCGTAAAAATTCACTTTACATATAAAATTCACATCTTTAAATGGGAAGATAAGCAGGTGACGGTAATTAGCCAATCAGGGTAGCGGTAGGTGATACGCCATTCGCCGGCATTTTTAGATCGGAGGATGAGTCACGCTAAAACTTGTTGGAACAGGTCGGGAGATTTGTACAGCAAGAACAACAGCATCGACGCGCAAGCAGCGGGTGATGCTGTGATATGTCAGCAGGTCTTTGAGATTATCGTTTTAATACTTTGCCGTTTTCATAATGAAATGTTTGTGAAAACTTGGAATGAATAAAGTGGATTTCAAAGACATATTAGTAAGTGAAGGTAGAATTCGCATGGACTTTCTTCCAAAAAGTATGATTCACTTGGAGAATTTAAGATCATTTCTACTTGAAAACTTTTCTATTATTTAAAACATTGAATATTGTTCAAACTCAGTGGGATTATATGCTACAATACGGGTAAAACTTAACAAAATTGTTACATAGAAGAAAAATAGTAAGAGATTTAAAATAAATATTAGTTATAGATACTCCAAAGAAAAAATTTCACCTCTACTTTTCAATCGGAAAATCAATACAAGTTGGAAATTTATGTTACTTCAAGAAAGACTTAGACAATTTACTTTGTAATAATATACGTTAAGGTGTCGTATTAACTCGTGCAATACATGCTGACTAAGGTTTATTTTACTTGAAAGGTGAATTGGGGGAAAATATTAAATAAATTGTAGATATTAAATACATTGTAGATATGCATTCAAGTTTTGAAAATCACCTGCAAGACTTTTAAAACATCTTAAGATAAATTGAAAGAAACTTTTTATACTCTGAAAGGAAATCACAAGTAATTTAGTTAACTTTTTTCATGGTAACACTCATATTCAACGACATGTTTTTAAAATTTAACCTTCTTTACATGATAATAGTTATAAATTTTTTCAATCTCAGATGCGATATACAATTATTTCTAACATATATGTTACGAATTGTGTAAAGTTTTTAAAAGAGTATATGCAAATCACCAATCAGAAACATAAAAATCTAACATCAATCAAACACACTAAAATAATAAGATATTTTCCTTAGTGGAAATAGTTAACTACTCATGTGATGGAATGTACTTAGAAAATTTAAATACTGAAAAAAGTTTGCTAGGCAAACTTAAAGAATATATTTTTTTTTCTTGTGAAAAACTAGCATAAATTTGAAAAATATAGAGTTTGTTACTACGTAAAATTGAACATCATCTGGACAAACTAAATTATACATGATTTTTTTTTTTATTTGAGAGGTGCTGACAATATATCATTAATACAGAGATTTTTAACTTCCACCCATAATTTTTAAATAACTTATACATAAATTTCAGAAAACTGAAACGGAATGTGTTTTACAAGACGCTTATTTTGTAAGATGAATATTCAATATTAATATAACTGAGCAAAGTTCATTACGGAAAAAACTTGTAAAAGATACTTATATTTTGAAAATAGTTTGAAATATCCTTTTAAATTTATGAATGCTCGCTTTCGAAAGACACAAATAAAACTGATATTACACTTGATAATTAACACATGCATAACATTAATCAAACAAAGTGGAATTTTTATTGCTTGTGACCGATAACTTTTCAGTGAAGTAGAACTTACATAGGAAATTTGTGCAAACTTTTTCAACTTTTAAACCAAGTATTATGTAAAATTATAAATTACGATAGGAAATAGCACACTTCAGAATCGGAACAAGTCTTCTAGTTAAGCTAAATTTATTTCTCAAGGAATTGAAAGCATACCAGACAAGTCCTTATCATTTCGCATCTTTTCTCATGTTGCAAGAAGACATACTTTGTAAAAGATCGTCGTTGCACTTAACAAAAATCAGTAAAAATAAATGTATTTTCTATGGCAAAGATAAAACTTCACAACTTAATTACTGAAATTTAGCTAAGTTGCATATGGTTTATTCACATAACTCGCATATGCTTCGAATGTTGAAATATATTTGTCATTTGAAATCAAACTAATCGAAAATAAATGCTACCTACATTTTCAAGTCGGAAATTACTATTAAATAAACTTTACATGTAAAACATTGTCATGTTAAAAAGAAAAATCTACAAAAATGTAAATGATAATTTTACTGTTGGTACATAAATGATGAATAATTTATGATTTTATTCTAGGCAAACGTTTTATTGTCTAACAGAGAACTTAAACTTTAGCAGAAAAATAAAAAAATACAATTTTTATATCCTATCATGCTTGTCGAAAATTGAATTTATTAGCTGTTGTAATAGATTTTTATTGTCCAAATTTCTATAGTTTTTCTTCCCGGTGCAATAAAATTAAGTTCATGTGTAATGATTAGGTTTTTTTTTTTATGAATCTTATAAATTTAATGAAATTATTATGACCTAAGAGATTGAGTGAACTGAATAAATCAATGATGTAAATTTAAACAGTGACTTGAACTGATACATACTATAACTGTAAAGAAGTATGACAAAGTGATAGATGAAGTAAAAATAGAAGTTGAATGAAATGTGTTGAAAAAAGTTGAAGACGACAAGAAATTCGTAATTGAGAATTATCATTGACTTATATTAACTTCGTTTTCTTGCTTATGACAAGAAAATACACTCTTTCTTATTAAGAACCAACTTGATATCTTATCATAGAATGACAATGATGAAATATCTATACATTAAAAAAAAAAATACCAAACTTAGACATAGCAAATTTCTTGAAATTCATGTATAATGCGAGAAGTTTTACTGGAAATATAGAAGATACAACATTGAAAGATGTGAATGTTTCGAAGTACTTTATCAGAAATAAAAAAAAAATGCGCTGAGATTCGCTATAAACTTACTTAAACTTATAAACTTCGAAAAACTTTTAAAAATTTCAATTTACACTTAAAGTTTTTTTTTTTTTTATATATATTTCAAAGAATTTTTTCAAATCAATATGTATATTTAAATACTGAAACTTATTCACTTCAATAAATGTATGTTTAAGTTATAAAACTCTTCGTATGTATTGAAAAATTGTAACTTTTCGTCTTCTTCGTATAAATCGATAACTTATACACTAGTTCTTCATCAATTAATCTTCTAAGTAAATCTTTCAAAGGTAAAAACATACTTATAGCTTTGCATTTGTAACAAGTTAAATTGTACATGTTTCATGTGAAAGTTACAAAATTTCAGATATTTTCATGGAAAACATATAAAATTTTAATTTCACGAGAAACATGTACAATTTAACTTGTTACAAATGCAAAGCTATAAGTATGTTTTTACCTTTGAAAGATTTACTTAGAAGATTAATTGATGAAGAACTAGTGTATAAGTTATCGATTTATACGAAGAAGACGAAAAGTTACAATTTTTCAATACATACGAAGAGTTTTATAACTTAAACATACATTTATTGAAGTGAATAAGTTTCAGTATTTAAATATACATATTGATTTGAAAAAATTCTTTGAAATATATATAAAAAAAAAAAAAACTTTAAGTGTAAATTGAAATTTTTAAAAGTTTTTCGAAGTTTATAAGTTTAAGTAAGTTTATAGCGAATCTCAGCGCATTTTTTTTTTTATTTCTGATAAAGTACTTCGAAACATTCACATCTTTCAATGTTGTATCTTCTATATTTCCAGTAAAACTTCTCGCATTATACATGAATTTCAAGAAATTTGCTATGTCTAAGTTTGGTATTTTTTTTTTTAATGTATAGATATTTCATCATTGTCATTCTATGATAAGATATCAAGTTGGTTCTTAATAAGAAAGAGTGTATTTTCTTGTCATAAGCAAGAAAACGAAGTTAATATAAGTCAATGATAATTCTCAATTACGAATTTCTTGTCGTCTTCAACTTTTTTCAACACATTTCATTCAACTTCTATTTTTACTTCATCTATCACTTTGTCATACTTCTTTACAGTTATAGTATGTATCAGTTCAAGTCACTGTTTAAATTTACATCATTGATTTATTCAGTTCACTCAATCTCTTAGGTCATAATAATTTCATTAAATTTATAAGATTCATAAAAAAAAAAACCTAATCATTACACATGAACTTAATTTTATTGCACCGGGAAGAAAAACTATAGAAATTTGGACAATAAAAATCTATTACAACAGCTAATAAATTCAATTTTCGACAAGCATGATAGGATATAAAAATTGTATTTTTTTATTTTTCTGCTAAAGTTTAAGTTCTCTGTTAGACAATAAAACGTTTGCCTAGAATAAAATCATAAATTATTCATCATTTATGTACCAACAGTAAAATTATCATTTACATTTTTGTAGATTTTTCTTTTTAACATGACAATGTTTTACATGTAAAGTTTATTTAATAGTAATTTCCGACTTGAAAATGTAGGTAGCATTTATTTTCGATTAGTTTGATTTCAAATGACAAATATATTTCAACATTCGAAGCATATGCGAGTTATGTGAATAAACCATATGCAACTTAGCTAAATTTCAGTAATTAAGTTGTGAAGTTTTATCTTTGCCATAGAAAATACATTTATTTTTACTGATTTTTGTTAAGTGCAACGACGATCTTTTACAAAGTATGTCTTCTTGCAACATGAGAAAAGATGCGAAATGATAAGGACTTGTCTGGTATGCTTTCAATTCCTTGAGAAATAAATTTAGCTTAACTAGAAGACTTGTTCCGATTCTGAAGTGTGCTATTTCCTATCGTAATTTATAATTTTACATAATACTTGGTTTAAAAGTTGAAAAAGTTTGCACAAATTTCCTATGTAAGTTCTACTTCACTGAAAAGTTATCGGTCACAAGCAATAAAAATTCCACTTTGTTTGATTAATGTTATGCATGTGTTAATTATCAAGTGTAATATCAGTTTTATTTGTGTCTTTCGAAAGCGAGCATTCATAAATTTAAAAGGATATTTCAAACTATTTTCAAAATATAAGTATCTTTTACAAGTTTTTTCCGTAATGAACTTTGCTCAGTTATATTAATATTGAATATTCATCTTACAAAATAAGCGTCTTGTAAAACACATTCCGTTTCAGTTTTCTGAAATTTATGTATAAGTTATTTAGAAATTATGGGTGGAAGTTAAAAATCTCTGTATTAATGATATATTGTCAGCACCTCTCAAATAAAAAAAAAAATCATGTATAATTTAGTTTGTCCAGATGATGTTCAATTTTACGTAGTAACAAACTCTATATTTTTCAAATTTATGCTAGTTTTTCACAAGAAAAAAAAATATATTCTTTAAGTTTGCCTAGCAAACTTTTTTCAGTATTTAAATTTTCTAAGTACATTCCATCACATGAGTAGTTAACTATTTCCACTAAGGAAAATATCTTATTATTTTAGTGTGTTTGATTGATGTTAGATTTTTATGTTTCTGATTGGTGATTTGCATATACTCTTTTAAAAACTTTACACAATTCGTAACATATATGTTAGAAATAATTGTATATCGCATCTGAGATTGAAAAAATTTATAACTATTATCATGTAAAGAAGGTTAAATTTTAAAAACATGTCGTTGAATATGAGTGTTACCATGAAAAAAGTTAACTAAATTACTTGTGATTTCCTTTCAGAGTATAAAAAGTTTCTTTCAATTTATCTTAAGATGTTTTAAAAGTCTTGCAGGTGATTTTCAAAACTTGAATGCATATCTACAATGTATTTAATATCTACAATTTATTTAATATTTTCCCCCAATTCACCTTTCAAGTAAAATAAACCTTAGTCAGCATGTATTGCACGAGTTAATACGACACCTTAACGTATATTATTACAAAGTAAATTGTCTAAGTCTTTCTTGAAGTAACATAAATTTCCAACTTGTATTGATTTTCCGATTGAAAAGTAGAGGTGAAATTTTTTCTTTGGAGTATCTATAACTAATATTTATTTTAAATCTCTTACTATTTTTCTTCTATGTAACAATTTTGTTAAGTTTTACCCGTATTGTAGCATATAATCCCACTGAGTTTGAACAATATTCAATGTTTTAAATAATAGAAAAGTTTTCAAGTAGAAATGATCTTAAATTCTCCAAGTGAATCATACTTTTTGGAAGAAAGTCCATGCGAATTCTACCTTCACTTACTAATATGTCTTTGAAATCCACTTTATTCATTCCAAGTTTTCACAAACATTTCATTATGAAAACGGCAAAGTATTAAAACGATAATCTCAAAGACCTGCTGACATATCACAGCATCACCCGCTGCTTGCGCGTCGATGCTGTTGTTCTTGCTGTACAAATCTCCCGACCTGTTCCAACAAGTTTTAGCGTGACTCATCCTCCGATCTAAAAATGCCGGCGAATGGCGTATCACCTACCGCTACCCTGATTGGCTAATTACCGTCACCTGCTTATCTTCCCATTTAAAGATGTGAATTTTATATGTAAAGTGAATTTTTACGCTAATGCTTAAATTCTTTGCTATAGAAAGTTCAAGTATGTTAGTTTTTTTTTCTCTTATATGTTACATTTTAAACACATGATACGAAATTTTTACGTTATGTTTATCTTAGAAATTTTAAGTATATTATTTTTTTTCTTATTTAACATTAACCTAAGAGTTTAATTGTATATGAAGAGTAAATTGTCACGTTAAAGTTTAAGGATATGATATTTTTGTGAGGTAAATTTTCGTGTAAAGGTTAAAATTCTTTATCTTTGAAATTTTTATTCTGTTAAATTTCCCATTATTTAACATTAACCTAAGAAAATAATTGTGTATGAAAATGTCGCGTATTGTTTAAATTGTTGTCGAAGAAAGTTTAAGTATGTTATTTTTTTTTCTTCTCTAATTTAGCATTATTCTTACACTTTTTAAAGATAAAAATTTTATGCGTGAAATAAATTTTCGCATATTGTTTCAATTCCTTACCTTATAAATTTTTAGTATTTCTTTTTCTCTAATTTAGCGTTATTCTTACACATTTGAAAGACATAATTTTTATATGTGTGGTAAATTTTCGCGTATTATTTAAATTATTTGCCTTATAAATTTTTAGAGCTTCTTTTTTATCTTATTTATCGTTGATATAAGAGTATGATTGTACATGTGAAGTTAATTTTCACGTTCAATTTTAAATTCTTTGCCTTGTAAATTTTTAGTGTTTCTTTTTTCTAAAAGTTAGAGTTGTCATTATACATTTTAAAGACATGAATGGCAATGTTTGAATTCTTTGTCGTAGAAATTATAGGTATGTTATACTTTCCTCCTGCATGTCAAATTTAAAGTCGTGATTTTTATGTGTAAAGTAAATTTTTGCGTTAATGTTAAAGTTATTTGTCTTAGAAAGTTTAAGTATGTTACTTTTTTCTTTTATTCAGCGATATTTTAAATACATGATTTTTATATATGTAGTAAATTTTCACTCAAATGTTAAAATTATTTATCGTAGAAATTTTAAGTATGCTAATTCTTCTTACATGTCACATTTTAATGTCGTGATTTTTATATGTGAAGTAAATTTTTACGTTAATGCTAAAGTTATTTGTCGTGCAAAGTTTAAGTATGTTAGTTTTTTTTTCTTTTATTTAGCAATATTTTTACATATTTTAAAGACATGATTTTTATGTATATAGTAAATTTTTGCGTAAAGGTTAAATTTATTTGTCGTAGAAATTTTAAGTATGCTAATTCTTCTTACACGTCACATTTTAAAGTCGTGATTTTTATATGTGAAGAAAATTTTTTACGTTAATGTCAAAGTTATTTGTCGTATAAAGTTTAAGTATGTTACTTTTTTTTCTTCTTTTATTTAGCGATATTTCTACATATTCTAAAGTTGGGATTTTTATGTGTAAAGTAAAATGTTACGTTAATGTTAAAGTTATTTGTCGTAGAAAGTTTAAGTACGTTACTTTTCTCTTGCATGTCATATTTTAAAGTCGTGATTTTTATATATGAAGGGAATTTTCGAGTAAAGGTTAAATATTTATCTTAGAAATTTTAAGTAAGTTACTTTTTTTTCTCTTATTTAGCGATATTTTTACTCATTTTAAAGTGATTTTTATGTGAAAAGTAAATTTTTTACGTTAATGTTAAAGTTATTTATTTTAAAGAGTTTAAGTATGTTACTTTTTTCTCTTATTTAGTGATATTCGTACACATTTTAAAGACATGATTTTTATTCGTAAAGTAAATTTTCACGTTCACTTTTTTTATAAGTTTATTTTTTATAATAATAATAATAAAATCTGATAATTATTACTAAATATTATCTTTATATTTAATAAATCTCATAATTACTACAATTGCAACAACTGTCTACGCTAAAAACCCATTCGCTACACTATGACGTCACGAACAAATTATCTATCACTTTAACTGTTTCAAGCAAGATCGTTACACAACAACTCAACTCGCAAACGCGTTGAAGCGTGTTGAAACATCCCTAGTCTCGCTCCCCTCCCTTCTGACGGGTCGATAGTCAGTAGCACCCTCTACCGTGAAACCTGATTGGTCGGTGAAGTCACGTGATCACCCCTCATATATAGACGCTACCGGTTGCCGTCTCGCCATTTCTACTTAGATACCTGAGTGTGAAAGACGTGTTTAATACTTCGTGTTTTTTTTCTCATCGCGATTTTGTTCGTACTTGTGTAGTTATTCACAGTTATTTTAGCTTCGCAGATTTCGTTTCGATTATTCGGTAAGTGAATTTTTAAACATCTTCTCACTCCAACAAACCAAGAGAGCCTTGTCGGCCTATGACGACAAGCGCTATCTGCTGGAAGATGGCATAACCAGCTATGCCTATGGTCACTTCAAAATTCCTTAAATCATTCATTTAATCGTTAAATTTTTTTTATTTTTTTATCTCTTTAAGCCTTAATTTAACTAAAATATTACTTTAACTAAATTTTTAAAAACTTATTTAACGTTAATTTTTTTTTTCAGGATTTTGTATGTGATCATTAAATTTAATTCATGAGAGAAATATACGTTCTCACAAGTCTTCTTTTCAGATTTTTTAAAATTTAAAATTTTTTAGGATTTAAGGTAATGATGTCTTCTTATAAGATATTATTGGATGGTTGGTTAGTGACCTCATATTTCAAGAAAATATACGTTCTTTGGAATAAGTTTTTTTTTTTTTTTTTGATAGGGTGGAGTGAGGCGGTACCAATTCTTCCTAAAAGAGGTATCGGGCTGGAGGAGGGTCCTCACTTTTAAAATTTAAATTCAAAATAATTAACATTTTCTAAAGTCTTTCAAATTAACTTATTCAAAATTGGTTAGGGAAGGGGGGTGGGTAGATGAGTTACCATGAAGGCAACGTCCGATAGTCGATATTTTAACAATTGTTTGGTAAAATATTGAAATGTCACGTGTAGCTCGGGGTTAGGGTTCTTTAGACCCTTAGCAAATGGCCTTCCTTTTATTAACTTTTCAAATTTAACATTTTTTTTTTTTTTTTTTATTTGTGTAACTTTGTTGCAGGTATTTTAACTTGATTAAAGGATATGTAAGTAACTCGCTAGAAAACCAAACAGTCAATCAGAAGTTAACTTTTGGTCACATGTTTAAAACTTATCAGTCACAAGCGAGCATTTAGCTGACCGATCAGAACTCGTTGCCAACACCTGAAAACTAAATTTGGTATATATCTAGTGTTATCATCACTTAAAACGTAAATTTTAACATATAATGACATCATACCCACTGTGACGTCACTAGTAAAAATATCTATCACTCTTAACTTATTCGTTTAGAAGCAGCCCTAGAACAATTCAGCTCCATCTTAAAGGTAAATTGAAACTAAAAAGTGTTGCCATCGCTCTAAACTTTGATATAAAACACATTATGACGTCATACCTACTGTGACGTCATGCAATAAAAACCTATCACTCTAACTTATTCATTTACAAGCAGTCCTAGAACAACTCAACTCTATCTTAAAGGTAAATCGAAACTAAAAAGTGTTGCCATCGCTCTAAACTTTGATATAAAACAAATTATGACGTCATACCTACTGTGACGTCACGCAATAAAAACCTATCACTCTAACTTATTCACTAAGAAGCAGTCCTAGAACAATTCAGCTCCATCTTAAAGGTAAATTGAAACTAAAAAGTGTTGCCACCGCTCTAAACTTTGATATAAAACACATTATGACGTCATATCTACTGTGACGTCACGCAATAAAAGCCTATCACTCTAACTTATTCACTAAGAAGCAGTCCTAGAACAACTCAACTCCATCTTAAAGGTAAATCGAAACTAAAAAGTGTTGCCACCGCTCAAAACTTTGATATAAAACACATTATGACGTCATTCACACTGTGACGTCATACACAAACAGCTTATACTGAAACTAAAACAGCAGGAGGGGAACAACTCAACTCCACTTCCGGTCACGTGATTTCCGGTGACGTCATATCCGGTGATGTTACTTCCTGTGACGTCATATCCGGTCACGCCCCCTTCCGGTGACGTCACCGTCCCCCGTCCCATACCGCATACCGCCCTGGCCCCGGACTGTCCTTTTCTAACTACTTTTACCCTACATTAATTTTTTAATTATATTTCTAATTCAAGTATATAATTTTTTTTTTATTTATTTTTTATGTATTTTGCTTTAGATAGGTTATAAACTATCATCCTAATAAGAATATTTAAAAAATATTTTTTTTTTAATTTTATTTATAAATTTAAAAATGTTGTGTATTGCTGGAAAAACTGGGGATCAAATGATGTATATATACGTGCATGACCGTCAGTGGGTCGCTTAGTGAAATGACTTAAATTGTTTTCATTTAAAGCCTATCTATTAAAATTAAAATTGCAAAAGACAACACCAGATGGAGCCACTGCATATTTATTGACGAAAGGATTTGAGATATAAAATAAAATACATTAGACGCTATTTTCGGGTTTTTAATTTATGTCATTTCATTAAATGATCGTTTTCGTACTTACTCATCAAATTTCAAGATTTTATACAAAGCAGTTTCTAAATGCACTGGGCTAGAAGATTGTAACATAGCGGATATAAGGAATGATTCCTCTTAAGGAAATTACACTGCATTCATTTCTCTAAACAGGAGACCACCAGAAATATACCACTAGGTGTCCCTAGTACAAGGTATCCTATCTATAATCGAAGAAAAACAATGTCTTCAATAGCAATCATGCCTACCGATTTTTAATACCTGCGACAGTACATCAGGGATACATCTGGGACATGTTCCCCAGATGACTAGACCTCCACTAACATAGCGTGTCTGTACTGCTTCTTAGTAGTCCGAGAGGCAACTGCAATTTTTGGACCTCACAGAACATCATTCTGAATTTTTTTTTATAGAAATTGGAGAAAAGTAAGTATATTAAGAATTCACTGGTCTGCCGTGGCAAAAATGGCCGAAACTGATCAAAAATCGACTTGGAATGAGTTGAACTAAAATCCGATTGCCAAATAAAAGTCATAACTTGCCAAAAAGGGAACACATTTTTTCGTCTGGTAACCCACAGCACTTATATTTCAATAAAGAAGGGCGCAGACGATTTCTAATCTCGGGCCGGAAAAGATTTCACATTTTAAAAGTAAGCCAAATTGGCGACATCAGTTACATCATCAGTGACGTAATATTTATTGCCAACTTGGCTTACTTTTAATAGATGCAAGTGGACCGTCGCCACACATCTGAATCGTCTGCAACCTTCTTAATTGAAAATTAAAGAGTTAGGGTTACCAAATAGAAAAAAATGCTCATTATTTGGCAAGTTATGGCGCATTTGGCAATTTGATTTAGTTCAAGTTATTAAAAGTCGATATTTGACCAGTTTCGGCCATTTTTGCCACGGCAGACCAGTGGATTCGTAATTTACTCACTTTTCTCCAATTTCTATAAAAAATTCAGAATGGTGTTCGATGAGGTCCAAAAATTACAGTCGCCTCTCAATTTATAGTCAAAGGGACTGAACTTTTACTGTTAACTTCGCTAGTATGCAAGACTTCTCGCGATCAAGTCACGTGGATCCCTGCCATTTTAAATTGAGTAGACATGCCGATGATTGTGACCATTTTGTGATGGACTTGTGAAAATTTCCCAGGTTTTATTCCATTCGAGACGTTAATACGGTGTAGTTCTAGTCAGAAAACTCTCCCGGAAGATATTCCTTCACATAGATCTTGATCTAACCACTCTCTGTTACAGTACAATCCTCGTTTAGTTCTTTTTGCGCTAGGAAATCTTCAATATAACTAACCAACTTACTTATCGGTTAAACTGAAACTCTTATTACAAATTATTGTATTTACAATGTTTAAAGTGCTTATGTTAAGACGTCTAGACAAACTTTAGTCAACGTCCTTTTTTCCCCACTAAAATAGGAAATTTATCGTTTTTACACAAGAGCCTCAGTGACAAGAAAAGCATGAAGATTGTATTGAATGAATGTATAAATCATTTCTCTTGACTCTGTAAATTGTGCTCAATGATAAATGTTATTTTGTCAAATTTTTTACGAGAAAAAATCTTACAATATTTTTTCATGTTTCCTTTATTGTTTCTCCTTAAACTCAAGAAACTGTAAATATGTTTTACAGCAGTTACTAAGAAAATGAGAACAATACACTAAAAATAAAAATACATGACTGATATTGTTTCAAGTTCGATTTTGTTGGGCCAAACCATGGAAATGTAAATACCGTAAATGTCATGGTCAAGGCAAAAGTTTTACGTTGAACCAAGTATATATGAAGTTTTTTTTAAAGGTTTCGTGAATTCCTCTTTGCCATGAATTTCTAAAGGAATGATTAAGAAGAAAAAAATCTTTAAGCGCGCTTATGCATTCAGTAGAAACAATTTAAGAGTAAAATATAACAAATTAGAAAACAAAAACATATGAAAATAATTTTATTTCATATTCAAGAATAGTCTTTATTTTCTCTCTTTTTTGTTATAGTAAAAAAAAATTAAAAAAAAAAAAAAAGTTGCTTGTTTTACTATCCATGAAATCCAAACCCAAAACTAGTTAAATTTAATAATAACTTAATATAATTAAAAATTAAAATATAATTGTATGATTTCTATTTTGGAAGTTTTATTTGTATTGAAAATATTTTTTAACACATAATGAATGTTTCTACTTACCCTTCCTTTGCTGTCTTCCGTCATGGTTTTGTAACGAATGGGCACTATTCAAGTTGGTCGCAAGGTTAACACCTGCTTTTTATTCCGTCCGGTTGCTAAGGGAAACATCACGCGAATTGATAGATTCGAACTTTTGTTATTGTGGCCACACGCCGAAACGAATGTTACGTTCTGGTAAGATATTTAATTTCAATTAACGAAAGAGATTAAGTTTATATATATATATATATATATATATATATATATATATATATTCCATTTACGAATATCCAGTTTTATTGAGAACTCTGCTGAATGGGGAGTAATAAATGGACAACACGAACGGATTTTACAGAACAAGAACTGATGCTTTTCAATTTTCGGTGAAAAAAAGTAGGAATACATTTTTTATATATAAATACAGATATAAAGAATTACACTAGCTCAAGGTACAATACGCAAAAAAAAAAAAAAAAAAAAATCTGAACTATGGCTATATCTTCGGTTCTAATTATTGTAGAATCTTGCGGTTTTCACCAAAATGTTTTGTTTACGATTTTCTATATGTCTAATGCATTTTTCTTTCTTAGGGGGCTGTATACGAAGTAATTTTAACTCTATCTTTAAAAATTTCATTACGAACCCCTATTTTTTATGTTTTCATTTAATTTAGAATACCTAGTTTACCCTAGATATCAAATTTCAGTTTATTATGTAGAGAAACACGTCACTTATGAGATGAGCGAAAATGTTTTGGCCGATCTTTAGGGCAAATTTCTTTATAGCGGTCTGAATCGAACATTTTGCATGCTTCAAGGCGTAATCTATTACGCGGTCCCTTAAAGTGAGCTTTTTTTTTTTTTTAACATTCTGATTAATATATCGAAAATATTCTGGAGGGGTTTTCGACTATGATAATTCTAATAAAAGCAAAAAAAAAATGTCTGTTTCAATTTAAAATTTTTTTAAACTTGCTTTATTAATTAATAATTAATTATCAAAAAACTGTTTAGTACAAAAGTTGCATGTTGTTTATGTTTGGCCTCAAACAATCATTTGAAATAAAAATTGCTAAAATATATTAACTACATAAGAATTTACGGCCAAAAAAACAAATTTTCATTTAACATTAATTTATAATTATTTTTTTTTTACATTCGTTTAAATTTCTAACTAATCATTGGGAAATTATGAAATTTGGTATTTAAACGTTTTTTTTTTTTTTGGAATTTAAAAAACTAATCTAAATATGGTATAATATTATAGAGTTGCCATTGAACTTTTTAAAGTTTGGTTTAGTTTTAATCTAAGGATGAACCTCATGATAAAAAAAAAAATATATACAATTAATAAAAACCTTCCAGAACTTACAACGGTACCTGACTATTGTTGTTTCATCAATTAGAATACAAGATACAGCCATCGTTCGGATTTTTGATTTTGGGGGGGGGGGGGTACTGTACATTAAGAATCCAGTTCAACTACTCTAACACTTTGTGGTTCGTTCACGTATTAGTACGTGTTTTTGTCACCAGTATCAGGTGGCCGTTCACGTATTAATATGTGTTTACGTTTTGAACAATAGCACATTCTAATTGGTTAGTCTGGTATATCTATGCATTTAAAATTTCATCAAAATATAACCAGTACTTCAGGAGTTGTGTGTGTGCTGTTTTGAATGCTCATACATTCATGTATCGGCACAAAAATGCCTGGCCCCAAGGGTTGGTAAAGATAAGTATAAGAATATAAGTGTACAGAATATGTGGTTAGAATTTCATAAGGATCAGTTCAGTAGTTTCTGAGATTTTTTCAACCGAGCACACCTACCAACTTTTTGAGGACTCCCGTTTACCTTGCATTTTCACACTAAAAAATCGGTTTAAAAAATAAAATTATCCCCTCCCGAAAAAAAAAATCTCCGACAACGCCTTTGCCGACTCCTAAAAGCATAGCTCTTGAAAAGAAATCTGAATCGTTCTAATTCTGAATTTCGACTCTTTTGTCTAATGAGTTTGCCAACTGAACTATTTGTATAAGAAACCAGATCACGAGACAACACATAAAAAGCACCTCCAACATCAAAAACCTTTCTTAACCCTTAGACTACCAACGGGTATACAATATGAGGGACATATTGATCCCAGCTAGAAGTTCCAGAGGGACACATTATCCCACCCTTTTAAATTCTTCCCCTTCATATGATTATGAAAAAGTATGACTAACTTCAACAGAGCCTATCTAACACATTTTTGTTTAAGGGAAAAAAATTAAAACGGCTCTAAAAAAATGGTTCTAAGGGTTAAGATAATGGTACAAATAATTAAAATAATAATAACATATTTAAACAAGCAAAGAACCAGTACTGCCTTCATAAGTTAAAAAACCATAAATCCAAAAAAATGTCATTTACCGTTTTTATATTTTCCTCATTCATAGAGAAAAATGGCTAGTATGGTGATATTTTTTGCTGTAGTTTCTTAGATTGCGTCTTTAAATAAAAAAAAAAAAAAAAACTTTGCTAAAATGAGGATTTTGGCGATATTTATTTCGATAATTCTTATATTGTCTTTTCTTATAAGTGAAACTGCGGAGAGGTGAAGAAATGATTGTCGATGAGCTATGCTCAAGGAAAGAGAACTCTGTGTTGAAGGCATTCACTTTTCAACTTTTTACGCCATTAAAACATTTTTACTGGAATTTCGGAGGTGGGGATGTTTAGAACACCTTAAGATACATTACTACAGCGATTTTTATCAAAATTGTTAGAGCCGTTTTTTGGCAATCATTGAAAAACATGATTTTTTTCAATGGCAGCTACCTTATGCGCATGCGCGATTTTGACGAAAATCATAATGGTAGGTCCTTGTGCAATCACCAACCCTCACGCCAAATTCGAACATCGTAGATCAACTTGTTCGGGTGTAATGCTGAATACACAGACATTTTTTCTAGATTGCTTTTTTGAGATCAGGATGTTCCGAAACGTGGAAAAATGTTTTTTAAAGAAAAAGAAAAAAAAATCGAAACTTTTTTTGACCGAATACTATAATTTTATTACCCTTTGTAATACAAATGTGTGATTGAAAATAAAAATTATAGGCTTATATTGGCACTTTCTGATTAGTCCTTAGGAAATAATCTATTTATTTCATTGAATGGTTCAAGTCCTTCGGTCATACAAACCTAGTTATAATAATAAAACAAGCTGTGTGTCTGTCTGTGGCTCTATAGAAACCTACTTAAAATTGGAGAAGAGCTCTGAAATTTTCAGCATAAGTATTTTTAGCCTTCTAATTGTATTCATCACAAACAGAATGTTAACATTTTAATTAGTTCTTTTTTAATTAATTAATAAATATGTTACAAAACGATATCTAATAGGGCTACAGCTCTGAAATTTTCAACATAAGTAGTTTTGGCCTTTTAGTCGGACTTTTAAAAAACAGAATTTTAAATTTTTATTTTGTTGTTTTTTTAATTAATTTTTTGAATTACTTAATAAACATTTTACAAAACGACTACTAATAGGGCTACAGCTCTGAAATTTTCAACATAAGTAGTTTTGGCCTTCTAATTGTATACACCACAAACATAATGTTAAAATTTTAATTAGTCCTTTTTTAATTAATAAATATGTTACAAAACGATATCTAAAATTTTCAATATAAATAGTTTTGGCCTTCTAATTGGACTTTAGAAAAACAGAATTTAAAATTTTTGTTAGTTCGTTACAAATTAATTTTTTTAATTAATGAATATCAACACAAGTAGTTTTGGCCTTCTAATTGGACTGACGAAAAGAATGTTAAAATTTTAATTTGTTTTTTAATTAATTTTTTCACAAAAAGCGACTTAGAATAGGACTAGAGCTCTGAAAGTTTCAACGTAAGTAGTTTTAGCTTCTAATTTTGCTTTCAAACACGTGTTAAAATAATCTTAAAAGGATGTTGTATTATTGTATTAACGGGGAATTTCTTCTTGATAAGGGAGACGCTTCCAATATTAAGGCTTTACATAGCAATTAGATTTTAGTGTGTGAAGCGAGCTTATGCTTACGCAGCAATGAACCTTTCAGCGAGCGAAGCGAGCCTGTGCTTGCATAGCAATGAACCTTTTAACGAGTGAAATAAGCCTGTATTTATGTGTTTATGAATTTTTCAGCGAACGAAGCGAGCTCGATTTTGCGTAGCGATGAACCTTCCTGCGAGCGAAGTGCCAAAAACTGGGTTCTATACACGAATGACAGATTTCCGCAACGCAAGGCCTCACAGCTAGCTAAAATATTGTACATGTTAAAATTTCGTAACAAAGCGCAGGTATTTAGCTAGTACAACAATAAAAGGAAATATAATTTTCAAAGGACGAAAGCAAAAGCGTTAAAATATGCATTTGAAGTTTTTTGGATTTAAATCCTTTTAACTCGTGATGGCAGAGTAGCGTAGCCAGTAAATCAGCTTGATGATGAAGTTGGATGTAATTTTTGGAAGTGTACACAAAAAGTTATAACACAGCGCATTGCGTATAGTTAGTAGCATATACAAAAATAATAAAAGTAATAGTGAAAAAACAAATATGATTGCAATAAACACAACTACGGAGGATACACTTTTATACTCCTTTATTTGTCTTGCTCAATAATTTACATTGATATAAGTGTTTTTAAATATTACAGTGCTTATTACAAGCCATTATGAACTATGTAACTACCTTCGTCAAAAAACCAAAAAAGAACATCTTTAGAGAATGATTTCATGATATAATCCTGAGTATTCATGCAAATATTGATACAATTCACATCATATGACTTTTTACACACATAGCCAATAGTGATTGGGGATGATTCACATTCAGATCAATTTGGCAATTCCAGAGTACTTGATACATAAGTACCCGTTATAAAGGTACACCTTATATGGCACAGGACTATACTCTCACACTTTCTCCTCACTACTATGAAAATTGTAGATATGAATTTGTTTGATTTTGGAATTTTATAAAAAGAACATGCAGAAAGTTCAAAACCCTTTTCTTAAACAACCCTCTGAGGGTCATGAACATAATATATACGTCCTTTGCTCCTAAGTTTTTCCAGCAATACACAACATTTTTAAATTTATAAATAAAATTTAAAATAAAATATTTTTTAAATATTTTTATTAGAATGATAGTTCAAAATCTATTTAAAAAGAAATAGTATTTAAAAAAAATTATATTTGAATCAGAAATATAATTTAAAACTTATTGCAGGGAAAACCACTGTACAATTTAAATTTAACCCATTCCCTTGACGCTCAGAAGGTTAAACCACTCTTTTTGAATTTTTATGATATCTTTAGTTGTGAAAAGTAAAAAATATTATTTTAAGTAGTGTTACCAAAGAATTTTTTCAATAACTTTTGTCATATTTTTAAATACCCTAATAACTATTACGGGCGGCGAAGTGAGTTTTCTAAAGAAAATAGGTAGGAATTTTAGGGATTGCTCGAAACATTTCAGGAATAATTCCTGAAAATTTTTTAGTTAATTTTAAAAAAATTTAAGGATATTTGTTTTATTACATCCTTGTAGTATACTAGCTAAAGTTGACATAGGCTCCTAACATGGACATTCTTTTCAAAGCATATTTCAATACTGGCAAAAAACTGCAAATTTTCAAAAAATTGAATAATTACTAATTAAAATCTCAGAAAAGATTTTCTCCTTTGGAGAATAATCTAGGTTTTTTCGTCGATTTTGGAGGAAAATCGGGGACATTTCAAGGTTTTTAATTTCTTTTGGAAATTATCAAAAAATTTAAGTAGTACAATTTTAGGGACGAACAAAAATTTAAGAAATATTAGGAATTTTAGGGCAAATGAGAAACCGTTATTATTAAAATAAAATTGTAAACTAGTAGAAAACCTTTAAGATTGGATACCCAGATGAAATTTCCAAAATCATTTATTGTGCCTTTAAATAGCATAGATAGTGGGCATTGGTTAGTAAATCATAATTTTTGAAATTGCTAAAAATATGAAAACTAACATAGAATACTGTGGAATTGTTGTATATAAAATTCTATATGACATTTATAAAGATTTAATTGACCCATAGACCATAAACAATTTACATCAGCAATTTTTGCAACTGTTAAAGAGTCTTGAAATTTAAACAAAGCAAACATATAAACCACCTGGAGGATGCACACTTTCAAAATAAAAACCCAAAATATCATTTAACTGTAACAATTAGATTAAATAAATTAAGCATTTCAAAACACAATAAACCTTTTTCCTTGTAGTATACTAGCTAATGTGAACCAACACCCATTACAAATAAAACTGTAGTAACTGGCCTATGAATATATTTTTTTGTATAACAATGCATACTCTTTTTTCATAACAAACATTGACGCTCAATAAGTTGTTCTAAATAATAGTTGAATTTAAAGATTTTTACTCAACACATTAGAGTTTGATTTGCATATTAAGTTAAACATTCAATGGCAATTTGTAATTGTTATGACTGAATTTTGTTTTTTTCTAAGACATCTTTTTAAAAACAAATACAGAAAATAGACATTGTTTCCAAAGAAGGCAAGAAAAATTAAAAATAAGGATACCAAACACTAACCCATTTTGTTTAATAACATGCAGCAAACTTTCTCTTTAGCTTGTGCCATGAAACAAACACAAAAATACATAGTACCCTTGTAATACTTACATGAAAGATATTAAAATATACCAAGAAAACGATATGCAGTGGTTTTAATCTGAATAGATTAATAATTTACTACAGTAAAGTAATTTACTACAGTAATAAGCATTTATTCAACTCATAATAAAGCAATGTTGTAGAAACAATAAAATGGTCTTTAGATATTTGAGAATCTTTCACTAAAAACTTTATAAAACAATTCATAAGTGAGTTGCATTTACAGTCATTAAGATAAGCTGCATTAAAAACAGAAGCCTGGCCAGAAATACAATTGGCAATTGCACCATATTTTTAAATAATATTCTTAAATTCCTGAGTAACTAAATATAAGAAAGTTTTATAACTTAGTATGAACTCTTAATGAACTCTTATCTTCATTAAATTAAAATAAATCACTACACCCAAAGAACAGGAGGCATTTTCTCAGGTGGATTGTCATTCAAAGATACAGGTATAAATTAATACATTGCAAATGATATGAGGTAACTGATTAACAATCAATTATTTAATCCTTGAAATTATTTAAGAAAAGAATTATGCGTTTTTTTTTATATATATAAATAGAAGAAAAAAGTTCTTAAAAAACACAGAAAATATTAGAACACTAAATAGGGGAAGACATAAAAGATGTATTTTCCTGTAAAGATAAATATTTGTAAAATCAAAATGAAGGCATTTTCTAAACTGTTTTACAGAAACATTACAAAGAATTCGACAGAAAATTTTATTCATCAGTTTTAAAAGAGCCATGAAGTTTAAATTTATATCTAACATACAAATTCAGACAATTTAAAATTACACAATAAATACTCAATTAAATCAATATAAGGAACAAAATGTTAACAAACCACTGTTCAAAAAAAAAAAAAAAGAACGATTCAATCTCAGCTATGCGAAAATTCACTTTCATCGCATACAGTAACAAAATTATAAAATGGCAGTGAAACAAACACAAGTTTCCATCTTCAAAAGTAAATAAATATTTGATCATGTTGACACAACACTGAAAAAAAATCTAAACATCTATTAAACTAACTAAAACATACAACATTAACTAGTGTATCAAAAAATAAAGACTTTATGTTCGGTTGGGGGAAAAAAACATACACCACACATAAATTATATCAACAAAAAGTAAACATATCAACCACACAAAACTTAACTCACACAAATTAGAACACAGAAAAATTAAGTAGTTGTAATAACCAAAAACAACACCAATCATCCATTTCCAAATCCATAACATCACCATAGACAGTACAGAAAATAACAAAAATTTATTCCCATCTTGTGTTAACTAACCAATTGACTTTAAAAGTTTGAACTAAAGATTAAATTTTTTATAATTCTTTCAAAGCACAATTTTGATTTTTGGGTAGGATTTTAAGAACTTGGCAAATGTACCAAAAAACGAAGAACAAGCTTTGAAAAAAATCATCGTTCTAGCAATTCAATTCTTGTTCTTTTTCCTGTGAATCCAGGAATGCTTTTGTAAAAAGTTATACTTAGGAAATATTTCCGGGCAGTACAGACATTTATAAGAATGCGTCGAATGAAGTCGTTCATGGTAAGTGATATGGCACTTTTTGTCTGTCGAATAGACACAATAACGACACTGGAACTTACTACTGAACTGAGGTAGCTTCTTTACAAGAGCTGAAAAAGACAAAATTAAGTTAGTAACTGCGTATAAAATTTTGCTGAGAAATCTATTACATTTTTAGCAACAGAGTATAATATACTATGACTAATTTCTAAGGTAATTTACTAATCATACAGGGTGTCACAAAAGGTCATGTCCAAACGGCACACATGATTGTGTCAGGTCATGAGGAAGCAGAATTACATAGGAAAGGGGGGTCAGAAACGCAATTTTGACAGTGAAATTTCATCGTAACCGTCACGCAAAGAAAAGATAACAAATTGTGTAAAAAATCTTTATTATACAACAAAACAGTACCAAATAAAAAAGAAAAATGCTACAAATCATAGTAAGTGCTCAAAATTGGCCCCATCAGCTGCTCTTCACATCTGCGACGCATGGAATCGCGAACTCGTTCGAATTGGCCAGTAGTCTCCCGGACACGTGCCGCCGCTTCAACGATACGTGCGATGAGGTCCATGTCCAATGGAACGGGTGTCTCGTACACCAGACACTTCAGGTATCCCCAGAGGTGAAAATCCAGGGGGGTTAGGTCCGGGGATCGTGGTGGCCACGGTACTGTGCCAGCTCTCTGCAACGTCCGCGCTTCGATTAATCCGACTGCCAGCGCTTTCGTCTGCTAGCGCTTATTGCCCTCTAGCGGATTACAATCGCGTTTCCAACCCCCCTTTCCTATGTAATTCTGCTTCCTCATGACCTGACACAACCATGTGTGCCGTTTGGACATGACCTTTTGTGACACCCTGTAATTATCTAATTAACTTTCATTAAAGAATAGCTAATAATAATTATTGAAGTAAACTATTTAAAAATAAGAGTAAATCTACATATATAGAATTATAAAAGTAAATTAAATGTAATTGAAAATATTGTTAAGTATTTTAGTATTGTTAAAAAAATATCATCAGGCAAAATTCATACATAACTATTTTACCAGAAGTATTTTGTCCTTTTGCAAATCAATAAAAGAAAGTACATAATAAAACATTTCATATTAAAAATGCTACTTTTGTTCTATTCAGTTCATCAAAACATGATATACAAATATTTAACTGTAACATAATTAGAATTATAAGCAGAACCACTGACTCTCCATAAAAAGTTTCTCTATTTGCAATTAAAAGCTTATAGCTTACAGCTCTAAAAAACAATTGTGAAACATTAATACATAAACAACAAACTTTTAAAACATAATAAAATTATTTAATTCAAAATTCTATCTAAATGATAAAAAAAAAAAAAAATGATAAATGTAGAAAGGGTCAGATAAAAATTAAACATCAAATGAGCAGACTACAACACATTTCAGGTAACGAAACCTAAAAAATTTTCACATATATAAAACACTTTTCTAAAATAGAAGCTGAAAGCAAACCAATGAATATTAAATTGTCATAATGTAAGCATTAGAAAACATGTAAATAATTAGGCCTATTACAGCAAGACAAGAACAAGTACTACCATATAATACCAAACATTTTAAATTTAGATTATAATAAAACTATTTGAAGTTGACTGAAACAAAACTCAAGAACATACATAAATGCTTAAACTATATGTATACAACCATTTTCAGAAAAAATATGTTTACTCATGGTAATGGATTTTTTTTAAAGAGAACTTCCTTATAAGAACCATTCCCTATACTGGCTATGTAACAATCTTCTGAGCCAGTTCAGGGTGGCCATAAAGTTCAGGAAAAAAAGTTCCCTGATAATTCCCTGATGTCCGACAGATTTCTAAAAAATTCCCTTACTTTACCGCAAACTTTTTTTTAAATGTCCCCAACTTTTCTAGTTGTGTGAACACCTTGATCAAACAGAACATGTATTAAAGAGATATGCCAATTTCTTAACAATAGTTTGGACAATAATGAAAAGTTAAAATTATTTCGTAACATTAAACTACTAATGTTGATAAACGGCGGCAAAATACGGATGAACGGGGGAAACGTACCTTCAGAACAAAAAATAATTCCCTGATTTTTGTGAAATTTTTAAAAATTCCCTGACGTATCCCTGATTTTTTCCAGAATTAGAAAGCTCTGACATTTCCCTGGTTTCCAGGTTCTGTTGCCACTCTGCAGTTCATTTAGAACTACTCTGTATAAACCCTTGAAAATTGGTGAGTAGGTATGAAAATGACCATTTAATGAAATGACATAAATTAAAAACTTGAAAATAGTGTTTATTATATATTTTATTTAAAATTTGAAATCCATACACCCACATTTTTTTTAGATATTGAAATAATTGATTGTAATATGTTTTTAAAAAAACAATCAAGTCATTTAAATACAAAATATTAATAACATATTTCCCTAATTGCATCCAACATTTTTATGACTTTTAGATTTCAGTATATAAAACTCACATAGCAAAAAAATAATTTTGGCGATTCATTATTCTCAAATTCATTAAATAACTAACTAAAGATTATGTTTAATAGCTTTAAATTGAAATATTTGTTTTATAAAGCCAACAAAGGATAATAAGTATATCAGGAAACAACTATGAATTTTATAAGAATAACTTTGTTTTTAATTTCATTGATCCAAAATCTTATGTACAATAAATATAAAAATAATTCAAACTAATTTTAATCTAAATGACAGGTGCTTTTAGCCATACTTTTACATGTACCTATAGTATTAAATTCTATAACTACAACTTTACAAAACTATTTCCTACCACATCTAAATTGTCGGTTGAATTTCTAATTTATTTTACAAAAGACTTTCTATTTATCACAATAAAAGCCTTTTAAACAAATTGGTCGTACCAACATAGAATGACCTTAAACTTGTAAACATGGTTACATACTGACAAACAATCTTGCAAATAAATAATGATAAGGATTTTCAGGATATACCAAAACTATTCTGGAAAGTAAATATATCTGTAAATAAGATGTTTTGAAAAACTGATTAATTTCAAAAATAAAATCTTACAAAAATCATGCTGTGCAATATTGAAAATGATGCAATAGTTATATTGAAAATATTGCAGTTAATATAACACTTTAAAAAAAAAAAAGACAGCAACAAACCGATTACACTGCCCCTTCCTCGAATGCCACTACTGCTACCATACAACAACAATTGGTACTTGCATACTATCACAATCATATTGGCGACAATGGCACCAATTCTAAAAATGGAATATCCTGAAACAAAGCACATGGTTGCTGATTCAGTGTTTTAGACACGTTCGAAATCGGGGTTGCCAATTTGGCGAGTTATCCCAAAGGTTGGCATGGTTGCAATAGTACGCACCCAACAATCATGCATCTAATTTTATAAAAAACAGCCATTACAAATAGTGAAATTGTCAAAATAATAATAGTGATTCATTTTTAAACATATATATATACACTATTTCACATGCTGTTAATAAAATAATAAGCTTATATAAAGAATCAGTACTGTTCGTTTCAGGTACCAGATAAAAACCACCAAATTGCAGCGATAACCCATTTAAACTAACAATTATAACTAACAACTAAACTTATAATTCCAATAACAATTCATTAAAGGGTTTCTATATAGCAACCTTATAACAAACTGTAACCATTTTGTCTTGGTGACACATTTATGCGTCTTTTAAATGTGTAAACATTTGGGATGGGGGACAGCTGCGCCAACTGGTACTATCAAACAGAAAAGTACCAAAGAATCATAGCAGTCACAATATAAATATTTTGCAAGATATATCATTTTAATCATGGCTATTTTACATAGCATAAGTTGGCATTCTTATAAATAATTTCAATCTCATCATTTTAATTTATTATATTCAAAATAAAAAAAATTTCTTCTCATTCCCAAGAATGTGTGCTTTTTGGCGATTAAAATTCTAAGTCCGGTACAGATTCTGCACCAAGAATTGTTTACATAAAACCGGGCCAAATTATGACAACTATGGACAGTTCCCTTGTCATTAAAAAAAAATGGCGGGATTACATTTTTTGGCGAAAATTACCTTGGCGTAGAATCTGTACCGGACTTGGAATTTTAACCCTTAAGGGTTAGTTAGAGCATAAAGGGAATAATATAGAATCATATGCTGGCTTTATCTCGCTGATAAAATTTGAATAAATTTTGCGATTTAAAAAAGTGCATACTCTTCGATTAAATAAGTAACAAAAAGGATTAAAAAAACTAGATTATAATATCTATCACATTAAAAGTAAGGAAAGATAAATTACACTGATTTTCTTAGAGAAATCATGTTAAACATGCGCATTTGCAAAATAAACCCAATTGAAGATTGTTTTAGGTTAAATTCACTTACTGCAAGAAAATAATGCAAATTAAAGGAAAAGATATGGTTAAAATTATTCAAAGTCCGGTACAGATTCTGAGCCAAGGGAATTTTTGCAAAAAATGACAGCCACAGCATTTTTTACATTCAATTACCCATATGTATATATACATACGGTAATGAAAGTATAGCATTTGGTAAAAAAAAATGGATTTTTTTTTTTATATGTCTCCACGTTTTGGAACATCCTGATTTCAAAAAAGTGATCTAGAGAAAATGTCTGTCTGTGTGTGTGTGTATGTATGTCTGTGGTCAGCATAGCTCCCAAACAAATTGACCTACGATGTTCAAATTTGTTATGAGGGTTGGTGGCGGCCATGGGACCTCCATTAAGGTTTTCGTCAAAATCGTGCATGCGCATAAGGTAGATGCCATTGAAAAAAATCATGTTTTTCAATAATTGCTACAAAACGACTCTAACAATTTTGATAAAAATCGCTGTAGTAATGCCTCTTAAGGTGTTCTAAACATCCCCACCTCCGAAATTCCAGTAAAAATGTTTTAATGGCGTACAAAGTTGAAAAATGAATGCCTTCAACACAGAGTTCCCTTTCTTTGAGCATACCTCATCAACAATCGTTTTTTCTTCTCATTTCAATTTTGCTTATACTAAAGGATAATATAAGGATTATCAAAAAGTACATCGCCCAAATCACCAATTTGGCTAAAAAAAATTTTATAAACCCACACAAGAATTAATGCAAAAAATATCACCAAATTGGCCATTTATTTAGAATAAATGGCCAATTTGGTGATATTTGGATAAAATGAATAAGGATAATTGGATAAGGATGAAAATATACAAACAGTAAATGACACAAATCCACAATAGTATTATAGTGCAATTGAAAGTTGTGCAATGTTCCCCACCCCTAATTTTAATGATTGGTTGTATTCAGATTATCTTGCGCCGTCAGCAACACGAGGGCTATAATGCGCCGAAACTTTCGTCATTAGACAAACCAACATACATTTACAAACACCCATGCCAACACGGGACTCGAACCCGCAACCTCGCGGTCTAGAAGCTAGCACGCTAACCACTATACCGTTTGGTCGGCGCTAGTTTTAATGAAGAGTGAATTGTCTATGGTTACCATAATTTGGCACAGTTTTATGTAAACAGTTCTTTGCACAGAATCCATACGGGACTTGGAATTTTAACCAAAGGTATCAGTGTTTCTTGCAATACAACAAGAAAAGGAGTGTGATTTCATTTTCTAATATATTTTTTCTTACTTTTAGCAATTAAGAAAAAAAAATGGAGAAAATTTAAGATCTTCATATTTCCATTTTTAGATATTTCCTTCACCTTCTATTAAGAGATAGATGTGACGTGCAAAACTTTTATTAACTGAATATAAGTTTTTTTTTCTTATAAATAGAAAAGGAGATAAAAAAACGGTATTTCAAAACGGGTTTTTTAAAAGTAGAGTCAGAAACTAAAATACGCTGCAGATAAATCTGAAATTATACGATGATAGAAATTTTCAGCATTGTTGGAAAGTACCGAATTTGAGATCAAGTTTCTAAAAATAAATTGTTGCACATTAAATGTATACGTAGGCTTGATAAAATTTAGTTTTTAGTGAAACTAGAGCTACCAATTAAAGCAATTGGGTATTTTTTTAAATAATGTAAAATGCGATTGAGTAAATAAACGTTAAACAGATTAACAATAAATTAGTTCTCATTAGAACATCACATTTTCTAAATATCTTTCTTTACTGAATTTTATTAAATAATTAAGCTGAAAAATAATTAATATATATATATATTTTAAAATATAAGAGTTAAATTTTAAGAGCATATTTATTCATCTTAAGAGAAAACATTATATTTCGTAAAACCAGTATTTGTATAATATTAAACCATATTTTCAGGATTTTCTTAGGAAACTTTTTGAAAAAGAAAGTTCCAAATTCGTTTAAAAACAGTAAAAATACACAAAACTTTTCGTAAAGATTAAGTAAAAATTTAAATATGCTCCCATTTCTATGAAAGTGTTTATTTATATTTGTCCATTGCCAATTTTTAAATGCAACCTTCAAGCGACAAAAATGTAAAAAAGTTGAAGATACAGCTACATTAAAATATTACACATCTGATATAAATTAAACAAAAAAATAATTCCATTTCATCTCTTTTTTTTCTAATCGTCATATTAGAGGAAGAAAAAACATAAAAATTTGTAGGATGTAAAAGAAATGGTCTTATTTCCTATTAAGAGTGGCAACATTTTCCCAACTGTTTTGTAATGTTTGTTGTTTGTTTCTGCATGCTGTGTGATTGTTCTGTGAGTTTTGCAATCAAACATAGACTGACTTTTGTGAGGTGTGGTTTTATTACTCTTTTGAAAACGCGTCACAGCTGTTGATAATGTGTGTCACTTCACTCTCGGACTTCATCAATGTTATTTCACACTTCCTGCGCTTCGCATAACCGAGATACATTTGGTCTCGCGCTTATCTACCTAACAAACGCGGAAATCATTTTTGAAAAATTATTTAATTGACCATGTTATTCGTTGGAAATGTCAAAATCAGAGTATGCTGAGTGCAGTCGCTCCGTATCAGAGGGCGACTTAGTTGGAGTTGAACGGAAGAAGCAGAGGCATCTCGATGATAATGAAGCCTTCTCTAACAGCATCGATAAACAGGTGTTCTTCACCTTACCAAGATGGATGAGTGGTCGAAAGAAGAGAAGCAAGATAAAGTATGTCAAAATCGATGTTCCTTTCACCTCTCGCGATGGAAAACTCGCCCTTGACAACAGAAACAATGTTCCAAAGAATCCACAAAAAGAAAAAAACGACGAAAAATCAAGCACATTCATACGAAAACTCTTCAGAAGCAATTCTTTCTTTTCCAACACCAACTCAAAGAATTCATATAAACCTACACCTAAAGTTCCTACTTCGCCAACCTTATTTACGTCGAATTCTGACGTCAGAAGCAACAGCGCGTTCAACTTTCATTCGTTTGACTGCCAGGAGTACTTTAAAGACAAGTGCCCCGCCGTGTGCGGTATAAGGAACCACGGCAACACCTGCTTTATGAATGCTGTTGTTCAGTGCCTTAGCAACACTGACACTTTCGCCGAATATTTTGTCATGGACCACTTCAGGATGGATTTGGCGAGGCGGAACAAGAGGCACTCAAAGAGGTACGGAACACGCGGGGAGGTTACCGAACAATTGGGAGATTTACTTAAATCGTTGTGGTCGTGCCAGTATTATCCAAACATATCGAGCAAGTTCAAGAGCTTGGTTGCTAAGTATGGAGCTCAGTATGAAGGTAACGATCAACATGATGCTCAAGAGTTTCTGCTGTGGTTGCTAGATAAGGTGCATGAGGATTTAAATATTGCTTCAAAGGAAAAGTACAAAAAGACCAAGGTAAAGTTAAGTATTTATGTTTTAACTTGTGTGCATTGCAGATGATCTGAAATAGTCCAAGAGGCGACTGTAATTTTTGGACCCCATCGAACATTGTTCTGAATTTTGTATAGAAATTGGAGAAAAGTGAGTAGATTACGAATCCACTGCTCTGCAGTGGCAAAAATGGCCGAAACTGATCAAAAATCGACTTGGAATGAGTTGAAATAAAATCCGATTGCCAAATATGACATAACATGCCAAAAAGAGAACAAACTTTTACGTCTGGCAGCCCACTGCATTTTGATTTTCAATGAGAAAAAGCGCAAACGATTTCTGATCACTGGCTCGGAAAACTTATATCTTTTAAAAGTAAGCCAAATTGGCGACATCAGTTACGTCATTAGTGATGTAATGTTTCTTGCCAATTTGGCTCATATGTGAAATATGCAAGTACGCCCTAACCACACATCCAAATCGTCTGCAACCTTCTTAATTGAAAATTAAAGAGTGAGGGTTACCAAATAAAAATAAATTGCCCATCATTTGGCAATTGGATTTAGTTCAACTTATTAAAAGTCAATTTTTGACCAGTTTCAGCCATTTTTGTCATGGCAGACCAGTGGATTTGTAATCTACTCACTTTTCTCCAATTTCTATAAAAAATTCAGAATGATGTTCGATGGGGTCTGAAAATTGCAGTCGCCTCTCTGTCTAAAAGTATCTCACAATTTTTAATAACTTGCTGGGTACTAATAGCAGAATAACATTTTGTATGGTTGCTTTGGTACCCTTCTGTTAGATGGGAACGAGATAAAAGAACTTGCCAAGTTACAGCAATAACTCATTCAAACTAATAACCTTCCGATTATTTATATCAATCCTATAAAAATAATGTCACAAACATATTAATGGAATTAATTGTAATAAAAATAAAAGTCCACAAGGTTAAAATATTATTTTTGCATAAACGTTTTAGCTTAACGATAACTGCACCAATTTTCAGACTTGGCGGTTTTTGGTAGCTGTCTTACACAGAGTTCATCCTAGAAATAAAAAAAGGCAGGGTGCTATTCTCCTAAAAAGGGCAACTCAAGTTTATAAGGGCACTTTTATGGCCAATTGCAGAAATTTGTATACAGGTTTTCTGCCACAATTTCAATTCAATACTGTTTTACTTTTCCACCACAATAAATAATTTTAAATTTTTGATTGTTTGAAAAAAAAAATAATACAAAAGACTTGCAATCAAAAACTTGTTGTTCAGAAACTCAAAAGATATCAAAATACTGATAAAATGCTTCAGTTCAACTTCTGCTGACTTAGAAAATTATTAAAATTAAAGAAACATCTACACAGTAAAATTTTCATCAAATATTAGTTTTTATAAAAATATCAATTTATAATACAGTAAAATTAAGATATAATGTTTTGATGTAATGAATGGTAGGATAAGAACTTTTCACAATGAATCCCCTTACAAAAAATTTTAAAGTTTGGTCGAATCAACCTTAAACTTCATATTTTAGGTTTGCCATTGTCAGATAGAAAATTGAGTTTCTCCAAATTTAACATTATTCATTGTGGGGTATCACAAGGAGTATTTTGACTAAACAACTTGAACTATGTCATAAAATTCATGCATTTTTTTTTTATTTTCCAAATCGGATCAAATTTAGCTTTAAAATGGCAATTTTTTGCTGTGCATGTCGCTATTATATAGGCTGTAATAGAAGTTTTATTTTTTTAAAAACGGAAACAATCCGTGATTTTGATTGCATTCCTGTGATGTTTAATTTTGAATATAAAACGGATGTTTAGAAATTAATAGGTAACAAATAAATTACCAAAAAAATAACCCTAAATTTAACAGGAGGGCATCGCAGTTAAGCGTGTCCAAACGAAAATATTCTTTTTAAATTCATAGTGTAAACATTTGATGGTTGTACACCTTTAACTAAGTTAATCAAGTCTTTCAAAATCCCTTCTCTATTTTGAAGAAGGCATGGTAAAAATCCGGCGAAATATGCTTAATCAAGACACGTACGAAATGGCCATGCGGATTTACTAATAAGCATTTGGGAAATTGTAAGACGGCCCCCTACAATCCACCTACTAATGAGGCTTGTTATATGGACATCTATTCAATGATTTCAGTCCTTGATATATACATTGCGTGTTTGAACATAATGCGCATGTGCAACAGTTGATTTCAGTCGGGGTGATCCACATATTGCGTACTATTGAGGGGGGAAAACGAAAGTTTTTGGAATTCTTGCACGATGAAATTTTTTCTGAAAAAATGCAGGAAGGGCTCTATTTTTAAATAAAATGGGCAGGCAGGACGCGCCGCCCCTCGAAAAATGCCTGGGATGAACTCTGGTCTTACAGAAGAGTTCTGTTTCTTTCAATAACTTTAACAAAATGAGAAGTGAATGCTTTTTATTTTGGCTCCAACTTTCCCGACACCTGTCATGGTCTTTGAAAGATAATCAAACACATATGAAATCCGAATGAGCTGTTTCGAGGCTTGTTTTGAATAGTTATAGGAGATTTTATCCAATCAGAATAATGAAACAATAGGGCTATCTATAAAACTATTAGCAAACTGAAAAAGTATTGCCAAGTGAAAAAATTATAGCTATAACTAAAAATTAACCTATGTTTTTAAAAAAGAAATCCCGAAATCATTAAAAATTTGGCTGTTGCTTATATTGTATCTGTATACAGTGGTGGAAATTCAATTAAAAACAGGCAGTTTTGAAGGATAACTTCTTTATTATTAGTTCATACTTATTCAAATATTAAACAGTATTCATGCTAAACATAATATATGATATGCACATAATAAATTTGATACATTTTAATTAACAAAAAAAATAATTCGATATTTTAGTTTTTAGATATGGAAATTGAATTAAGAACAAAAACATTTAATAATCATTAAAACCACCTTTTCACATCAAAGCTTGCTTCATTCTATCTTTCATCAAGTAAACAAGCTTCTGAATATACTTCTGATCAATTACTTCTCACTTTTCTTTAATTAAAGATTTTAATTCTGCAACCAAATTATACTGTCTGCCATTGTCATAAATCAAATGAACTAACAGAACCCAAACATTTTCTATAGGATTTAAATCCAGGCTATTAGGTGGGTGATCTAAGAGGACAATATTCTGTTCTTCAAACCAGCATTTCGTTTCATAAAACTGATTCCAAGCTTATCTGAATTTAACTATACCCTATATTATCTTCAGCAATGCCAATATTAAGGGCAGTTTTATGAGCCACTGTATTTGGGTGACAAAAATAAGGACAAACTGCCAAATAAAGACTAAATTCAGTAGGCAAAAATTTAAAGTTTAAATTGTGTATGAGAGAAGCTAGTGCCCTCCCAAAATAATATGACTGTCCTTAACTCTTGAATTTCCATTGAAAATAAGATTTTGTTTTACAATTATGTTTACAAGTATCAATAAAAGTAGTCAATCAAAGATATGTCTAGAAAAAAGTTGTGCAATGTTTAAAACTTAGTAAACCCTTGAAGACTTCTTTAATAGGTGCTCATTCAAAACTAAATAAAAAAACCACTAAAATTAATCTACTTAAAATAGTATTGTAATATTTAAAATGATCCTAAGATATACTGTCTAGCACTTTTATATTCTGGTTCTAAAATTTAGGAATGATTTACCTAATATTCATGTACTAAAAATTAGGAATGATTATTGAAATTAATTATCATCATAAATCAGAGATAACACTTTGTGATTTTCTTTGGTAACTCAACTTTTCTAATCCTTTCCTAGGATTGTTCGATATTTATTTTAAAATACTAAACAATAATCTAAAGGTATTTAAAAGTAGTTTTTTCTAAAGTGATATAATATTTATTTTTCGCCCTTGCAAAAAATCAAACCTACTTAACAATTTATATCCTACATGTATTGTAATTTGTACTCACAATATTTTACATTTTTGAAATACAGGAATGGTTATAAAAGTTACTTATTTAAAGATATATTTTTTATACCTATTGAGTCTATTATTTCATTAAAATCCTACTCAAAATATTAATTTTATTAAACTCTAATCTGTATATTAATTTTATAAAATATATTTAATCTGTATAATTTAAAAAAAAAGTATCTCTCTCTTCTCCCATTCAGGGTACTCACGGTCGTACAGACGAAGACATAGCAGCCGAAATGCTGGCCAATCATTTGAGGTGTAACAGCAGTTTCATTCACGACCTTCTTCAAGGACAGTTTCGTTCATCCCTGTGTTGTCTGGGCTGTGGTAGGTTCAGCAACACATTTGATCCTTACCTCTGCATTTCGTTACCCATTCCGCAGACTCACAATGTGCCAGTTTTCTTGTATTTGGTCTATTTGAATGAAAAAATCAAAATGGTGAGTTTGCTTTCTTTTCGGATGTGTCCCATTTCCCTCCTGTTTTAAGTGAATTATTTGTTGATTTATTATTCTTTTTGTTTCAGACCAAAGTAGGACTGTCTATCGATTCCCAAGCGACTGTCAAGGATTTTCGTGAAAAGCTGAATAAGAGTTTTGGAACTTCTAAAGATAACGTAAGTTTTTTTTTTAAAGTTCCTGATTATGATTATCAATACTTAGATGTAATAAAAAGAAAAGAAAAAAAAAATTATTAATATGTTCTTTCTTTCAAAAACAAATGAGGTGATTGTCTATATTAAACAGGGTTCCCTCGGTCATTGAAAGCCATTAAAAGTGCTTAATATTTTTAACTTATTTTCAAGGCCTTGAAAATGCTTAGAGGTATTTAAAAGTCCTTGAAAATGCCTATAGGTCCTTAAAAGTCCTTAATTTTTGCGCCGACCAAACGGTATAGTGGTTAGCGTGCTGGCTTCTAGACCGCGAGGTTGCGGGTTCGAGTCCCGTGTAGGCATGGGTGTTTGTAAATGCATGTTGGTTTGTTAAATGACGAAATGTTTCGGCGCATTATAGCCCTTGTGTTGCTGACGCCGCCAGATAATCTGAATACAACCAACCAACCAACCTTAATTTTTACAGATGGTGTGTGCCCAACTGCAATTTTTTTAAAAATACACCTCAGACTTGCTATCTCTGCATGACCGCCACCTACCAGCACTGTTTCGGAATTCTCTGACATATTTGTATTAAACATGCGCTAACTTGTAGCCTTTTTGGTAGAATATACAGTAAAACCCCGATTATCCGAGCCCTAGTTATCCGAGTTTCCACTTTAACCGAGCCAGATAATATTTCTTTAATTTTTTTTTACCCCTCATATTTTCCTTTGTTAAAACTAGTACCAAAAAAAATTGGTACTTGAATTCTCAAACACTCAAGGAAAAAAAATGTTTACATTCCTTTTCATTGTATGACACTGATCCTCCTATCGCGTCGCTCAAGGTCTTAAGGCTTAGGTAAGAGAACTCTTTAAGCATTACTATATATTATTAATTGCATGTGGTTTATCTATAGTATAACATTTGTACTTGTCAAAACATACATTTAAACCGATACGATTTATTTTATTTTTAATTTTCGCTTTAACCGAGTTTTTCGGTTATCCGAGTTGGTCTTGGTCCACATTAACTCGAATAATCAGGACTCTACTGTACTTTATTTAATTTATATATAGACATAATGTCTGAAAATAAATTTTCAAAGGTCCTTAAAAACATTATTAGGTCCTTCAAAGTCAATGATTTTCATCTGTCTGTAATTTGAGTTTGAACCCTGTTAAATGCCATTTGACATACCACAAAATTAAGGCTATATTCTTATTAATCGATCAGTAAAAATAAATTGTACACAACTGCTCCTTTTTACTTAGAGATACAGAAAATTCTGAGAACAAAAAAAGTTCTCATATAAACTTTATTACCTCAGATTTTCCCAAAGCTTGTCATATTTCTGGTTTGCATGTAAGTAATTATAATTTGGTATATGTTATGGCATCAATGTTTGATACTTATCTGGTTGCCTGAAGTTCATATTGCAGTCATTGTCTTACTGACACTTCTTTCAAAAGAAGTGAATACAAAAGATATTGAAGACATTGTTTTCAATTTTAGTATTGCAATTGTTTATAGAAAATTTAGACTGATTGTGTCTTGGTTATTTTAGTTAAATAACAATTCATTAACTTGTTTATGTGTAACTTTTAGGATTTCCTTTTTATAAAAAGCTAAACAATTTTATACTGTATGTATAAAAAAATAGTTTTTTTGGAGACCATTAAAGTAATAAATTGTCCTTTAACGAATTGTAAAAATTAACAAGTATTATTTTTTACTTTTAAAAGTATGAGCGAAATTTTTTAAAATTCTTTTAAGATATTCTGAGCATTTGTGACTAGCCCTAATCAGGTTATATATACCTTTCATTGTTTGCCTGTTTCACACTGAATTGGAAAATGTTTTGTGGTGAAGTCAATAATTTTTAAAAACAACTTATTTTTCTCATATTTATTAATTCCCAGAAAATTTCATTTAATTGTACTTTTATATTAACATAGTTGGAGAAATTTTATATTTTCTTTGTCTTATATTTATTTAGCATATCAAGCACATAGTATTTTATTTTCATGAATTGTGGCTCAATTACTCAGTTGAACATTTTAAAAGATCAATGTTTAAACTATTTTAATTTAGTAAAATTGCTACTAATCAAATACACTCTTTGCTTTGTTTTCAATAAACATTCATAGGTATCATACATCTTAAATGGAAAAATTGTATTATTTTTAATTTCCAAATATCTATTATAGGGTCAATTTTAATTGAACTTGTTCTTTACAATGTCATTCTTAATCCCAATAAACTGTGTTAATAATCCCAAGTGTTAATGTATCCCAATAAATTGTATTCTTTTTAATTTCCAAATATCTATTATAGGGTCAATTTTAATTGAACTTGTTCTTTACAATTACAATTAATCCCAATAAACTGTGTTTAAACTTTTTTATAGTGTACAGTGCTTTAACTGCAATTTTGGAACTTATTTCAGTCATTTAGTTTCCTGGTTGAAGGAAAGATTTATGTGTAGGTTTCAATAGGTATGATGCATGTTCGACATATGTATGAATGTTTCCTTTTGTGGTTGGGAACGTGCATGCCTTCCTATACTCATACTTCACATGGGTATAACATTTGAACTAAAAATATATAGAGTATGCAGTTATATTAATTATTTTGAATGAGCATGTGTTTATGCTGATAATTTAAATGTCAAGACTAACTTGCAGCATGATTATATTTTGAATGTCTCTATTCAGATGCAAGTTATTGGTTGATTTGAGTATACAGTAGTCTTCAAATAAGTCTTAATGTTTATGATTGTCACTTTATATAACAGACAATATAAATTCAAAAGTTTATTTGTGGCATAAGCAACTAACATCTGGCTAGCTGACCACAGCAAAAGCCTAAAGATTAGAACCACGCAATACAACACTCAAACTAGCTGCAAAAACATCACACTTAAAAGGCAAATCCTAATGCAGGTCATTGAAATATGTCTGCCAAAAGAGAATCATGTTAGCATAACAATATCAGTTCCGTCAATGGCGCCCGTCCATCAGTAGGGGAGCTTCAGGCATCAGAAAGAGACTCGACTTCACTTAAGCCAATACAAAACAAACGGTTGCTATCTATCACTGCATATGGGGACACTGAAAAGGGCAGAGACAAAACTATTTGTAAACCAGAGCATTGTCTTTTTATGTTCTTCTGACACATGCGTAGCAGTGCCATACCAGAAACCACCTAGAATTACCCAGCAGCGCTATCTTCCAGTCAAATGGCTACAGTTAGAGTGGTTTCATCACATATTTTAAAGCTTTGTTAAATTGTTTGTGTAAAGACATTATTTTTCTTTTTTGATATTGGCAGGTGAAACACAGTTTTCAATCTTTTTCTGCTGTGTTAATTGTGAAAGTAAATAATGTGTTCATCCATCTGTTCTCAATATCTCTTTGGTGAACATATTCAGTGTTGCTTTCTCAATTAAAGGTTTCAACTCCTTTGAAATACATGAGGTATTTTAGGAAAGTAAGAAGTATATATCCTGAAACATTTAAATTATTCATATTATGCTTGTTATTTGAACATTGATGGTTATATTCAGGGGTCGAATATCGAGATTTCTTATTGTTATTCCAAGGGTAACCACTTAAATGATCTTGGTTGTCCTCAAGTTAAGTTTGTTGCCTTTAAATCTTTCAATGTTACAGAATATGAAAGTTAGAAATTCTTTTACTATAGTTTGAATGACTTAATAAACACTTAGTTATAAAGTAATTGTAATATTTACTTGCATATAAACGTAATGAACAACGGTAATGAATAAAAATGAAATTTCAGAATGTATATCTATATTTTTATTTCTGTAAATATGCTACTCATCTAATATTCAGAACTTTTAATCATCACCATCAGTTGTATCAATTTCACTCCCTGAAGCCTCCCTTTGGTTGCCCAAAGGACAACTGAGATTTTTGTTTGAGTTACCCTTTTAAAAATCTGGTTGCTTCATGCAACAGGACAACCAAATATTTCGACACCTGGTTATGTTCTTCTTCTTTCATCACAATTTTTTATTTTCAAGGTAGTTTTGAACGAAAAGAAGTAGTTTTTTTTTAAGGAGACAAGGTAGAAAACAAGACTAAAAGAGCTAAAATGAATGTCAAACTTGTCTTAAATTGTGAATCTTGAACCAATTAGCAATTTTGAAAAACAAATTGTATTTAATAGACATTTTTATTTAGATTTTAATCTACATTTATATCAGTTTAACATTCTAAACTCAATTAAAATATTTCCAGTGTGGACTTCCCAGAAGCAGAATAATATATAATGTTCTGCAACAGGACTTTTGACAGTTACAAATGTTCTGCAGACATTTTTTCAAAATTTCCGTTATGACATAAAAGAAAAAACCCATAAAATTAATACTACACATTTATTGCAAAATGACAATGACGAAAAAAATTATTTTTCAAACCAAGGCATACATTCAAAATTTGTAACTTTATCAATGACTTTCAGCAAGAAAAGCGCTCCAGAACGGGAAACGGACACGTGATTGATCCCCTTATGAACGCGGGGAGTTTTTCTATAAGAAACTGAAGCTCAGGGAAATGTTGTTCCGAGAAAATTGGGGGGGGGGGAGGAAGGGAAGGGTGGACAATAAAGTCGTTTTGTTCTGCAGAACATGTCATCCCGTGTATGAAATTCTTTTTCTCACTCGCGGGCATTTGTTCCAAACTTAAAATTGTTCTGTAAGGACTCTGATTATGTCCTGTCTCGTAAGGACTTATATGTATTTATATTTACTTTATATATTTATAAAGTATAATGTGGACTTTATATCTGGCAACATCACAGGCATTTGCTTTTTGCATGAGAAATTAAATACCCTTTTTCGATTGTCTGAATGTTGAAACTGATTTTTAGAAATGTATTGTGATAGGGGCTGGATTGATGGCCGTGGGGATGTCAAATGCTCCAAATAATTTTGTCCATTGATATCTCAGCAATTAAGAAAGATCTTGTATGTGATGTTTTAGCTTTTAATAGTTGGACTATGTCTCACTAACAAGGTAAAAAGTGCTATTTCTTTGTAACTCAGCCAAGAATTGAAAATTTGTTTTCATCAATAGATCAATTCATACCCCATCTTGTACCAAAGTTCCATTTTTTATCTCATCAAGCTTTTTTTAACAAACTGGTTTATTTCTTAAGTATCCTGCAACTGACTATTGTCTACATTTTGTTAAACATCATTTCTTACCTTGACTGTGTTGTATCTATAAAAAGTAAAATTTAAATCATACATCAGGATTTCAATGTGTGGTATATTATTTTGTTTAAATTTTAGAATAGAATGTTCTTTTATTTATGTGTGTTTCCATTCTTTACCCCTCTCCCCATCCCCTTTTTGTTTTAATGTTAAACTTTGTCATCATTTATATATTTGTTTCTTTGGGAATTTTAACTTATGTCATTTCAATTTTGTTAAAATAAAAATAGTTTTTTTTGTAAAGAAAGATTTGAAGTCGGTCTGCTGTTTGGCTGAAACATTTTAAATACAACATCGACATACCAATTCACAATTTATATTCAAATGTTGTTAACCTTTTCGTAAGTACTAAGAATTGAAGAATACAGAACTGTTAATAAACCTTTGAAGTATTTATTGATAAGTTTGTATTGATATCTTTAAAATAACAAGTTATCTTTAAATGACATTTGAATTCATTTTATTTGGTGTATATGTATATCATATATAGTGCAAGTTGCTCCTTTCATTTAATTTATTAGAAATGTACATCAAGCTTTTAATGAAATAGTAATTGAAAAAGTGTAGAGGATGCAATTTTAGTTTAATATTTTTATCTACCTTATTGTAAAACCATCTACTATTCTCTTATTAGCAAAGGAAAAAAACTTTGGCATTGCTTTATGCTTTTGATAAGGACATTTTTCCATAAATATTTATGAAATTTTGATTTACTATTAATGTTACATGTATTTAAAAATTGATTGAGTTTTGCAAATTTTCTTTACATTATGTTATTTATTGTTTTTAGCTATTACTGTTAGAAATATTAGAGGGCAAGTTTCGAAGGACATTTTGCGATTCTGACTCAATCTCTGACTTTCAAGACAGTCCAGGCCTATATGCCATAGAAACTCCAGCCAAGAGTAAAAATGTCAGCATGGAAAGTGAAAATATTTTGTTAGTTGCCATTAATAAAATAGAAACTAAAGAGGAATATGTAATGTGAGTATGGATAATTTTTGTTTTCAGTTTTGTTTCTATTTATATCAATAATTCAATAATTAAGGGGACTTGGTACCCCTTCTTTTCACAAAACATAATAAAAATATAAATTTTCTAATTTTTGCATTTTTATAATCTTTGAAACCTTCTCCTTATTCTGGCAAGTTTTTGAGCTGATCCGATTACTACAATTGCAGAAAAAAGTATACTTTTAGGGAGAATTTAGCATTGTTGCAATAGCTTCGATGTTTCGATGCTTCAAATTCATTTTTCTCAGTTCGTAATTTTTGAAATTCCCCCCTTACTCAAAATGCTAAAACTTCAGCTGCTATGAATGAAATTACTTGAAATTTTTTTTTGTGTCATTCTGAATATCTATTTGACAAAAATAGGCATGGATTTTTGAATAAAATATAAACTTTTTTTAACAAATTTAAATGTTGAAAAATACTTGTTTTTTACCCTTTTTTACATATAGGTACAGTAATTATCATTTTTCTCAAAAACTATTTTTCTTATTCTAAATCTGATGCCTATAAAGTTAAGAGTATATTACTAGGATTTTTTTTTTTTTTTTAATTAAGAAAAAATATTGAAAATTAAAAAAGATAGAATTTGAAATTTGATGAATTTTTTTTTTAAATTTTGAAAATTTAGTTTAATTTTTTTTAATAAAATTTAGTTTTTACTTAGTAATACTTCCAAATATGTAAAAATTTTAATTTTGAAGGCTTAAATAAAAAAAATAAGTATGAAGGGTACTAAGTCCCTTTAAGATAGAATTTATTTTTTAAAAAAATTCAAAACATTCAATAAAATGTGTATAGGCCAGTTTCTGCTTCAATCTCTTAATTTCATAATATTGTAAAACTTGTCTGTAACAATTCTGTAGGGACTTAGAAAAATATTGTTATATACATGATATCATTATACATAAAAACCTGTCTGTAAGGATAATGTAAGGACTTGGATAAAATATTGTGATTGACAGGTTTCAGTCAAAGTTAGAGCATTTTGTGCATCCAATATTTATATATTTATAGTAATAAATATTGAATCATAGTTTAAATAAAAACTAAAATTTAAAGACCTAAAAATTTTTTTATTTAAATATTTTAAAAGAAAATTATAATAATACAATAACTTATACAATTACTGATTAATCACCAATAAATAGCAATTTAATCACTTTGTAGTTTGAGATTTTCCCTTAGGATAATGACAAAATATATTTACCACCTGAATAATACTTCTATAATTAGTGGGAACATCTTGTTTACTGAATTAATTTGGAAGAGGCATTACTGATAACTTAACTGTCTTGATATTTTTATGATTTGGTGTTGATATGGCATTTTCTTTCGCGATTCAAAAAGCAAAACAGGATATAGGATTTTCCTCTTTTTAAATCTGTTTGTATTAACTTGTATTTTGTGTGTGTGTGGCTCTGTATGTCTATGGTGGGCAAATCTACAGACGCTTAATTAATCTCCTTGCTGTCATCCAATCAGACTGAAACTTGGCGGACAGATTCGATGTCAATGGCAATGCATTCTATCAAATTTTAGCAGCTGTCACTGTCACAAAAATTTCACTTTTGCGGAATACTAATAAACCAACTTGCCTTCTTCCACTTGCTTTGAAATAGCATATAACCGACCATTGAAGAAACTTTTTCTTGTTGCCAAATTGTTTTAATAAATAAGTAATAATATTGTTTTGATCAGAATAAATAAAAGATATTTGGATGCAAGTGCATAAATTCACATTCAAAGAATAAATTTTGAAAAGTAATTTACCGCTTATTCTGCTAATTGTTTTGAATATTCAAAGTTAGATGCCAAAACCAAGCACATGCTGGTAATAAAAACGGTGCTTTGTTAATGAATATAAAAATTTACAATTCATATGAAGGATTTATATTAAAAACTTTTTTATGGGTTATATTATTTAGGTAATAATTTGAAATATAATATAGTTTTAAAGTCCAGATTTTAGTCGAAAGAAATTTTAATGCATGTTGCATAAGGACATTTTATATTTGAATTTAGTTTACATATTCTATGGTGGTGCTGTGCCTTCTTAGGTCCTTAAATATATTTTTCTGCAGGATTTGGAGGCCGTTTGTTATAGAGATATCTAGAGAGTCGAACTATGAAGAACTCAAAAAAGATATTTTTGAAACTATGAGCCATATATTCAAAGACGACACTCAAAAGGTTAGTTATAATAATAGTTCAATTTTTATATTCTTGACATTTTCTTCCTTATACATGGTTCGTACGTTTTTAGAAAACCTTAAAAAATGCTTGAAAATAAAAAACCTTTAATTTTCAAGTCTTCACCTTGAATTTTTTAAATATGTGTTTAAAGTGCTTGAATTTTATTTTATTTTCAAAAAATAATAATACAATCTCTTAAAATAAAATTTATTCTGCAAAATGAGCAAAATCCTTTATATTTAGTCAAGCCAATCAAAAAGCGCGATTGGATCTACGAGATTGTATCATATTCCTCCCACCACTTCGATCAAATTAGGTGATCTCTTGTTTCGTTTTTATATCGTGTGTGTTGCTGCCTAATTTTTTTTACACTGTTTAAATGTGGAAGAAAAATGCATTTTAAATTCAAGCTGGTTAGAAAAAAGCCAGATTATAATTTATGTTTGCAAACCTACGTGTTGGATCCGCATTTTGTACAATGTACTTTGTAAGCCAAAAATTTGAGCATAGCTTCAATGGGAGAAAGTGCTTCAAAATGTCATGGAAAGACGAAGAGAGCACATCAATTAGTTGAATGCGTATTGTTAGAACTATTTCTAATAAATGATAATAAATACTCCGAAAGTGGATATTGTCTACAACAATGGGCAGCGGCATTAATCTCTTTTCAGTCGAGCACTATGGAGGCGTATGTACTTAGAAACAAAGTTTTAGATGCTGAAATACTATAAACATTAAAAATCATTAAAAAATCATGTTTTGTTTATTTGCTTGATTTGAACATGCAACATTTTCCATTGTGAAAAAAAATTTATGATTTTTTATTTACGTATTTGTATTATTAACGCAAAAAAGGTTTCTTGAAAAGTCTTTGAATTTTTTTCTCCTTCAAGTGTATGTACCATGTTATACTTGATTAATATTTTAAATATGAATATTTTTTTAAGTTTATCCACTGCACATGCCATTAATATAGCATTCGTTTCATGCACTGGCAAGTATTGATTTTGAATATTTTTTAAAAAATTAAATTTTTTTTAGGATATCAATGATTTCTTTTCTTTCTGCGTTGTGGATGGAGAGTTAGCCAATGAAGCTATATGTTCTTCTGTTGATATGCCTTTATATATGCCTGGTATAGATAAAGCTCTCTTGGGCTGTTACTGCAACATATCACATGTAAAGATTTTTATCAAATGGAAAAGAAACAGCAAAGAATTGTAAGTCAAACTCCATATCCTGTTATAAAACATGCATAAAAATTGAATACTTCTTTATTTTCTTTATGCTTAATAGTTTCAATTGACATAACACCACATTTTTCTAAATACCACCTGTGTTTGTATTGTTTCATTTGATTAAATGCTTTATGTACTCCAAGCTTTTTTTAATGCTTCTAAATCTATACCATTAAAGGCATTGGTAGATATATTAACTCATTAACAATAGTTGGCAAGAAAATTTGCCAATCAACATTTTAGTTTTTTTCTCTGCTAATAAATCGTGATTGTGTTTCTACTAAGTGTTTTTTAAAAATCATAAAATAATTGTCCACAAAAATCTGAAAAATTCAAAGTATACCTTCAATGTTCTAAATAAACAAGGTAAAAGTTAAAAACAATGACTGTTTATCCATTTCAAAATCGTCTTTAACGAGTTAATCGCATATTACAATTTTTCTATTTCGTTCATTTTAGTTTACAGACTGAAACTGAATTTGTCGAGCAACATCCAAGTGTTGAAGCTTTGTTAAATTCTGAGAAACAGTCGACTGATGTTACGCTGCAGCAGTGCTTTGAATTGTACTTTAATGAAGAGAAGGTGAGAACTTGTGTCACAGGCAAAAGCATTTGAATTTTTTTTTTTTTTAAAGTCTTACCAGTTTTTAGAACAAAAAGAATGGATTTGTCTCCTTAGTATAAGCAGAAGTAGGTGAATAAAAATTGTGATGTTCTCGTTTTTGACAAGACATGAAAAAAAGAGTCCATAGAGTTACGTTCAAATTAGTACTTTATTTGGTTGGTTGTTTTCAGATTATCTGGCGCCGTCAGCAACACGAGGGCTATAATGCGCCGAAACATTCGTCATTAGACAAGCCAACATACATTTACAAACACCCATGCCTAACACGGAACTCGAACCCGCAACCTCGCGGTCTAGAAGCTAGCACCCTAACCACTATACCGTTTGGTCGGCAGTACTTTATTTGGCTTTAAAACATATATCGCAGCACCAAACCTAACCCGGAAACTAATGAAGGGAGGGGAACATGCAAGAAAAACTGAAATGAGCTCACCCATGTGCTGCCGCTACTCATTCAGACATTGCTGTGCAGGGACGGTCGTCTGCTCAAAGAGTCATCCTTGGCATAACACACCACACAGGCTAGCGATACACATCCACTACCAACCTTTAACAAAAACTGCCTCATCTCAACAACAGGCCGGTGTTATATGGGTTTGGTGCCCATGCGCACTTGGCAACTGTGCGGTGGGCAGCGGCGCACTATATAGCTCAACCACCGGTAGAGCACACCGTCACAAAATACAGTAATAAAAATTGAAAACATCACTTACCACCTACAATTTAAAAATTTTATCCAAGGTCACCTATTGGTGTAAGTGCCAACAAGTATTCTGTGTCTTGCACAATCTTTTATACATTTTATAAATATTTATATTTTTCCTTTTGATAACATTTAAACTGGATGATGATGGATGCTGAAAACAATTCAATACATAGATTTGTTCTGAAAATTATACAGGGTTCTCATAGTCATTAAAAGTGCTTAATATTTTTTAACTTATTTTCAAGGCCTTGAAAATGCTTAGAGGTCTTTAAAAGTCCTTAATTTTTGTGGTTGTTGTGTGCCCAACTGCAAAATTTATAAAAATACAAGTCAGACTTGACATCCCCACGTGACCACCACTTATCCGCTCTGTGTCAGACTTCTCTGACATATTGGTATTACGCATGCACCAACTTATAACTTTTCTGGTAGAATATACTTTATTAAAAATTTATTTATAGGCATGATGCCTGAAAACAATAAGGTCGAAGGTCCTTAAAATATATTGTTTAGGTCCTTAAAAGTCATTAATTTTCATTCTGTGATTTGAGTGGAAACCTTGTTATATTTTTTCACTTATATTTTCGTAGATTTTGCATGCAAATTACATGAGGCCTAAATAAAATTGTTTGTTTCCTGTAACCCGACCAGCCCTAAAATTATAATACAAAAATTCCATCGATTAATTGATTACAATGTCCCAGTGATTGCTTAATAAGCAGATAAACTTGAATAAAAATTAGAATTACCCACTAAAATACTTAATTTGGGTAAATACTGTGTTATATACCCAGGTTATTGACCCGTAAATATATATATACCCAAGTATTTTACATCATAGTTCACACTTCTGATCAGTTTTAAATCTAACATTAATATTCATGTATTTTCTTTTGCGTATTTGCTAAAAATATTTAGCAAAAATAAACTACTTTTTCCTACCCACTAATATTTTTGCTCATGTTACAGGAAACAAACCTTTTTTTTTCTTCTTTTTTTTTTTGGCTTCATGATGCACTTGGCAAATAAATAATGGTAACATAGGCTAAGCACTTTTGACAACAATTTTAGCAGGTATAGTTAAATATTAGTGAGGAACATTATTCTTGTCATTATGCAGAACTATTAATGTTATGGCTATTAGGAATGAATATGAAGTTACTTTAATGTTAAGAACTATTAATGTTATGGCTATTAGGAATGAATATGAAGTTACTTTAATGTTAAGAACTATTAGTGTTATGGCTATTAGGAATGAATATGAAGTTACTTTAATGTTAAGAATTATTAATGTTATGGCTATTAGGAATGAATATGAAGTTACTTTAATGTTAAGAACTATTAATGTTATGGCTATTAGGAATGAATATGAAGTTACTTTAATGTTAAGAACTATTAATGTTATGGCTATTAGGAATGAATATGAAGTTACTTTAATGTTAAGAACTATTAATGTTATGGCTATTAGGAATGAATATGAAGTTACTTTAATGTTAAGAACTATTAGTGTTATAGCTATTAGGAATGAATATGAAGTTACTTTAATGTTAAGAACTATTAGTGTTATAGCTATTAGGAATGAATATGAAGTTACTTTAATGTTAAGAATTATTAATGTTATGGCTATTAGGAATGAATATGAAGTTACTTTAATGTTAAGAACTATTAGTGTTATAGCTATTAGGAATGAATATGAAGTTACTTTAATGTTAAGAACTATTAATGTTATGGCTATTAGGAATGAATATGAAGTTACTTTAATGTTAAGAACTATTAGTGTTATGGCTATTAGGAATGAATATGAAGTTACTTTAATGTTAAGAACTATTAGTGTTATAGCTATTAGGAATGAATATGAAGTTACTTTAATGTTAAGAACTATTAATGTTATGGCTATTAGGAATGAATATGAAGTTACTTTAATGTTAAGAACTATTAGTGTTATGGCTATTAGGAATGAATATGAAGTTACTTTAATGTTAAGAACTATTAGTGTTATAGCTATTAGGAATGAATATGAAGTTACTTTAATGTTAAGAACTATTAGTGTTATGGCTATTAGGAATGAATATGAAGTTTTTTTAATATTAAGAACTATTAAATAATGAGTATTGAAAGTGAATTTAATGCATGTTATCAAATGTGATCTACAGATGGCTGTATTTCTTAATAATATTAGGGCGATTCTCTGGCTAACACATGGGACATTTTGGCTCTTTCTTCTACTCGTAAACAGATAAGAATTCTAAAATTAAGATGAATATAATAGTTATGTTTTCAATTTATATCATATTACTTGGTGACAAAGTTATGTGGAAAAATGATTATTTTAACTAGGTCAAATATGCATGTTCCATGTGTCAGATGATATAAATGTATATTTGACCTAGGTAAAATAATTATTTTTCCATATAACTTTGTCACCAAGTAGCGATATATAAAATAAAAGCATAATTGCTAGATTGATAATAATTTAAGAATTCTAATTTGTTTATGAGAAGAAAAAAGAGCTAAAATGTCTCCTACTTACAGCAGAGAATTGCCCATTAGCAGATTTACGTTCTAATTTTAAAATTAGTTTGAATAAAATTTATGTTATCAACTTCAATTGCTATAGAAGCCATGTAAATATAGTTTTTGGTGTCTTATACAGTATTTTCACAGGAAAAGTCTCTAATTTAAATACTGCATTCTTTCAGCTAGGAAATGAGGATGCTTGGATGTGTTCGTATTGCCGTCACCGCCTACCATGCGTCAAAACTCTCAGTTTGTGGACAATACCTGATGTTTTCATTGTGCATTTAAAACGATTCAGACAGGTTTGTCAACATTAAATGTAGTTTAGTGTATTCTTCTACTTAAATTTGATTTTGCTTAATTTACATTCTGGCCATTTGCTATAAAAATAGTATGTCTTAATTATAATACTTAAGTATCGTACACTAATTCACATCGTATACTAATGCATTTATGCACTGTGCATCAGATGAACAATATTGCTATTTTTAAAGTTTTCTATGTCGGGCTCAGGTACTGGATAGTTGTAATTATAATAAGTTAGTTCTGATGGACAAATTTGTACAATTTACATAAATATTAAAACATGTGTACACAGCAAAGCATATCCTAGTATTGGATATGGGCAGAAATAGAATGTGATACATATGCTAGAAACTTTTTAGTACCATATTAGTATCATATAAGTAGTAAATATATAATGTTTGTGTTATTCCTTATATCCCCTACAATTTTAATCAAATTTAGGATAGGGCCATACCTTCCAGTTTATATGGTAAAATGTAAGCATACTTTCCAGTTTCTATTTCTCCAACATTCCCTTTTATGTCTATATAAATTATTTATAATTCAGTGATAATATAAATTGTATTTTTATTAAAAACTTAAACTAATACATTCTTTTTAAGATTTATTATTTATAAACTACTTTCAACAATGCTTTTAGTGCTTTGTTGTAATTTATTTTAAGGCTCCAAGTTTTTAGTGCAGTAAAATGTAAATTGTGCCTAGGCTTTTTTTTTTCTTTTTTTTGTCGTCTTCTATAACTTTTATTTTTCTTCCACCTATACTTTTTTTTTTTTTAACTTTTCCTTCTGTTTTCTTAATTTTTTTTTTACAATTACTAAAGGTTTTAGTGGTGGTGATTGCTGTTATACAGACCCATTGGACACATGCGTCTGGTCTGAGGATAAGTTATTAGAAATACCTTTTGGAAAGCTTCTTACTCCCTCTCTCTAAAGTGTGTTTGTACTGAGGTTTCAACCAATTCTTTTAGGATGTAAAAATCAACTTTTATAATGCTACAACATATAAAAAAAATAAACAGATTAACATTATTTTCTCTTTATTATAAACCTAATTGAAGTCCTATCTTTCTTTTCAGTCTTCTTCTCAACGTACCAAAATCACAACATTTGTGGAGTTTCCATACACAGGACTGGACATGAATCCCTACGTTGCTACCAGGAATCATACTGCTCAGCAGATGCATAATAATACCCTCGCGTCTTTGGCGTTTTGGTCACCGTGGAAACGAGCCAGAGGCCATTCCTATTCCAGGATAGATGACAATGTGTACGAGTTGTATGCTGTGTGCAATCATCATGGGAGCATGCAAGGGGGGCATTACACAGGTATAAAATGAATGTTTATTAGGAAAACAGAACTTCTATTAGGAAGTCCAAATGTTATTAAGAGATAGTTGTAGAAATTAATTTCTACTTTCAATTACCCATATGTTAACATAGGCAGGGTTTCCGCGCATATGGAAAGTCAGGAAATGTCATGGAAAGTCATGAATTCGGACATTGGGTACATTTTTCCAAGGAAAGTCTTGATTTTGAGCAAAAATATGGCCATAAGTCATGGAAATACAGTGGATTTCATTGATTTCTAAACATTTTAAGTAAAATCACATAACTGGGACGTCATGATCGCTATTTAGTTCATTGAAAATTCGTCTTTTTTTTTTTTTTTTTTTTCTGTGGTTTTTTCTGTCAAAACATTTGATTTTTGATGATATAATTTACATACCTGCCAACTTGTACGAATTATCCGTACAATGTACGGATTTTTACTATTTTGTACGGGTGTACGAACAGCTAAAAAAATCGTAAGGATTTCACGTTACTTTTCGTTTTTTCCCTAAAACCTTTTTTTTTTTTTTTTTTTTTTTATAAATATTTTTTCAAGTCAGCAACGAAACCGAAACGATTTTCCAAAGCTGCCGCGTCAGTCAAAATATTTATTCACACTCCAAGATTGCGCATATGTTCAGCACTAAAGCGCGTTGGTGAGGATGCATTGTTTTCTTTTCTGTTGCCGACTTGATTTGGCAAACCAAACCACTGCTTCGATTTTTCGGGCTTTACAGGTTATTAAAGAAGCAGAAAACCGAAATTGCTTTAGTTTTTTAATTCTACCTTCTTTTGGACTGGACTCCAAAACGTAAATAATAGTACTGGACTTGCGCGGAAATAATAGCCCTAAACCACGGTGCCGAGGATGCACTGTTTTGATTTGTGTTGCCGACGGGACCTGGCGAACCAAACAACTATTGCGTTGCCTCAGACTTAAGAGATTAACTAAGAATCTGAAAACCAAAAATGCTTTAGATTTTGGTTCTTCCTTCTGTTTGGAAAGTACAATAATGTTGCGCGTATATAATAAAAGCACTTAAGTGCGGCGTTGGAAATTCATTGTTTTCATCTGTGTTGCCGACGGAATTTGGCGATCCAAGCAACTGTTTCGTTATCTCGAACTTTAGAGATTAATAAAGCAGAAAACTGAAAGTGCTTTAGTTTTTTTTATTCTTTCTTCTTTTGGACCGTACTCCAATGCTGCGCACTAAATCGCGACGCCGCCGTTTTCAATCGTTTTGGCGGCACTCACCGAACGACTGTTTCGTTTTCTCGGACTTTCATAATTGATATTTGTGCGTGTGATTAAACACTTTGAATACCACCAACTCATTGTATGTTTCACTAGAGTTTTTGTGTCATAAAGCATGTTTTATTTAGGTGTAATGTAGACTAAATCATAAACCTCATCAGAGATTTCATCGTAAAGTTTAAATTTGATTTATTTTTAAATCCGAGTTAGTTTTTTATTTTATAATTTCCATTTTGTGGTAAAATGTAACAATTTGTTATATTTGAGAGCAATTTAATACTATGCAATTTTTTTTTTTTTTTTTTTTATTTATTTTTTTTTGCATTTGCAATAGAATTAATATTATTTATATATTACATTCATAAATATTGTCGCTATTTGACTTTCCATGAGTCATAGGAATGCCAATATTTGTTCCGTAAAAATTGTACTAATTTGAAAATGCCAATGTTGGCAGGTATGAATTTATTATTATTGACTTATTCTTTCTTCAAATATTTCTTTATTATTAAAGATTGATTTGCTTTTTTAATACTGAAATATCAAAGAATGGAAAATTATTTTTCTCTTTTTCTTCTGATTTGGAAGTTACTGAAACAAAGATTTTTTGCTTAATTTAAAATAAATCTTTATAAAAATCATTTTATGGTACATTAATTTACTTACGATGTTCGTGTTAGTAAAACTCATATAGATTATTATTATTATTTGTGATTTGATTTCTTGAGTCGTGAAAAATTATTTACTTCTGTCTTGGGAAAATTATGAAAAGTCATGGGTTTGTGACCTTTTATTTTGGCAAAAACCTTGCATAGGCTAATAAAAGTATTCTTTTCGGTAAAAAAATAAATTTAGATTTTTTTTCTGCTATTCTCCACGATTTGAAACATCCGGACTTCAGAAAAGCGGTCTAGAAAAAATGTCTGTCTGTGTGTTTGTGATCAGCATAACTCTCGAATGAGTTGACCTACTATGTTCAAATATAATGTACCGGTTAGTGGTGATCATGGGACCTACCATGAAGTTTTTGCATGTGCATAAGGTAGCTGCCATTGAAAAACATTAAAAAAAAATCATGTTTTTCTGTAATTGCTAAAAAACGGCTGTAACAATTTCCATCAAAATCACTGTGGTAATTCTTCTTAAGGTATTCAAAACATCCCCACCTCTAAAATTCCCGTTAAAATGCTATAAAGGCATAATAAGTTGAAAAACTTGTGTCTTTAACACAGATTTTTCTTTCCTTGAGCATCGCTCATCAACGAATGTTTCATCTCTGTTACACTTATAAGAAAAAGCCACGTAAAATTATCGAGATGTATACAGCCAAAATCGCCATTTTAGTGGGGTTTTTTATATTTCCATATAAGAATTATATAAAAAAAATATATTGCCAAACTGGACTATTTTTCTGAATTAATGATAAAAATATAAAAACGGTAAATAACGCCAATCGACTTCAGTATAACAGTGTAATTGAAAGTTGTGTAGTGTTCCACACTCATAGTTGAAATTTGTATTTAACATCTGTGGCGACTAAGGTCTTCCTTGCTACCCTTTATTAGAGTGTGACAAAATCTAAATTTGAAAAATTAATTTACTTTAGGGTGCAATATCTTTTATACTTGTCTCGGAAGCATCATCTGTATTTTAAGTGTACTGTCTTCTGTATTTAAGTTTATCATATATATATTTTTCCAGCTTACTGCAGGAACCCAATCAATGGCCACTGGTACCACTTTGATGACACTAAAGTCCAAGAAGTCCAGGCAACCAATGTGATCTCTCCAGATGCTTATATTCTCTTCTATTCAAGGACTAGCCTCATGTCTCACTCATGTGCCTCATCTTCGTCCTCTGGATACAGCAGTGCCTCGTCTACTTACTCTGTTGGACCTGACCACTGGGCATTCCACATGTCCTCTTTCTTTCGAGATTTTCCCATCACCAGCAAAAGCTCAGATAGCCTGTATGACGTTGGTGAGTATTCTTCTTTATATTGCCAGTTAAAATGTATTCATTTATGTAGTGTATTCATACTGATTTGTACAGGGTGATTCCTAATATCTTTTTTTAGCCCTTTAAATTTGAAACGGCGTATTGTATACAGGGATGAGAATCTTCCGCGATTTTCCGCGTTTTGTGTTATTTTTCAAGTTTTACTCCACTTTTTAGTAATTCAGTAATTTCCGCGTTTTTCTAGCGTAATTTTGGTCATTTTGAAAAATATGACATATTTACTTGGGCAAATTAAAGTTTGTTTAATGTTTTATTTGTCAATGCCTTTTTCTTGTTTTTTTTTTTCTATCTGTAATTAGCTGAACATTCTGTACTTTGGTTACAAATATCCTTTTATAATTTGATACGTGCCTTTTATAAAGTGGTACATAACTTTATTTCAACTATATCAATTTGGTTGAATGGAAATGATCATTGGCTAATTAGGAATATGTATTAGATCTTTGTATACACACATTTTTTTTATTATATGTAGCACTTTATATATTAGTTTTATAATGATTTAATTTGCAGTTTGTATGTATTATCATGACAGTTCCTTCATATAAAAATTTTGTACCTAGACATCCTCAGCAACTTGCATCATGCCCGTTCACAAGGACTGTTGGGTTTTACTATTGCAAAATCCTGTGTCGTTTGTATTTAGTTTTTTAAATTTTGGATTTCCTCTTTTTTGAAATTTTGCATTCTCATCCCTGTGTATAGTCAGGGAAGTAAAGTTATTGTAAAGTGACTTTGCTAAATATATTGAGACAGCTTTCAGAGCTCCTAGCAGCGATTTAAGTAAGGTGCAAAAAGTAACTAAAAACCTGAAGAAGATAGACAAAAAAGTCAAGTTAGAAAAATGTTTATAATAATATGACAAAACCACAGGAAAAAGTTTCATTAAGTTATCTGTAAAATTGGCACAGATATTCGTGGTTTAAACCAGGGACTGTTCGTGACTTGTGATTATTATTGTGAACATTTTTCTAACTGGACTTTTTAGTCGATCTCCTTTAGTTTTTTAGTTATTTTTTGTTCCTTAAATCACCTTTAGGAACGCTGTAAGCTGTCTCAAAATATTTCGCATAGTCACTTTTTTATAAATATACATTGCTTCCCTGGCTATATGATACACCAGTTCAAATTTAAAGGGTTTAAAAGGATATCAGGAATCGCCTTGTATGTGTAATACTGTAGTGTATGCTGTTAAATTAAAAGGTAGTAGAACACAGTTAACTGTTTTCTCCTTCCAATAATTTGGTGAAAACTAAGAGTACTTGGAAAAATCTAAGCAAAAACAAGCTAATTTGAAAAATTCATTGTTAGCAAACAATTACCAAAACTGCTCTGGTTGGCTGTTGTCTCATTCAGGACCAATTAGATCTCTTTATGGGTCTATTTTCTTACTCTTCCCAAAAGTCTTGTCTCTTAGTATAGTCCAATTGAACTGTTTCACGTAAATAGAAGAAAAGGGGAGGGGGGGGGGGTAATTTTTTTTACATAGTTGGATAACTCGTCAATAGCTTAATATTTGTATTGATTTTACTTCTATGTATTTATTAGTTCTTGAATTATTTACAGAAAAATTAAGCCTATTTTCTATAGAAAAGTATACTCTGAAAAATCTTCCTTCATATTTTCCGGAAAATCAGACAATCGTTGCTTACTCAAGATTTGAATAAAGCTCTCCAATTCATAATCGCCTTCACAAACTATATCAGAGTGGCCACAGAATCTGGAAATCTGGGAAATGTCAGGGAGCTTTCTGATTCTGGAAAAAATCAGGGAAATGTTAGGGAACTTTTTAAAATTTCATGAAAATCAGGGAAATTTTGTATTGTTTAAGGCATGTTCATCCATATTTTGGCACTATTTACATGGAGATTTGTAGTGGTAAGCCGTTAAAAGTTTAATGTTACAGAATAATTTAAACTTTTCATAATCAGCTAACTATTTTTTTAAAAATTGTATATTATCTCTTTAGAATACATGTTCTATTTGATCAGGGTGTCTAGACATCTGGAAAACCTAAGAAAATTGGGGAAATTTGGAAAAAAAGTTTGCCCTAAAATCAGGGAACTTTTTAGATTTCTGTCAGGGAACTTTTTTTCCTGACATTTGTGGCCACCTGTATATTGAAAAATCAGTTTTGTTGATCTATAAACCCATTCATTCTACATTATGCCCTTGAGCAAATCTCTATGATGTTGTTTAGTATTTCTTTTTCTCCACATCTTTCTCGGTGACAATAAAAGTTACAACAGCTTTTAGGGTTATCATGATAGAAGTTGATCACCTTTATGGTGTTAGTTCCTGTCTTATTCACATCTTAATCATTGCCAATTAATGTTAGAACAGTCTTTATGATGTTGAGGAGTGTTCTTTCCTATCTTACATCTTGAGTAGAATACTTATACTACCAGTTATCACAGTATTTGTTTTATAAATATATGTTTCAGAAGCAACATTTTGTAATTTTAATTGGTATCGCGACTTTTGTATTTTTTATACTCATTTGCAAAACATTTTTAAAAAAACTATTAAAGTAAAAAATTGTTTTCTTATTCGCAATCCAAGTAGATAAGATAAAGATATGTTTTATTTTTGTTCATTGTGTTAAGTTAATAAAAGTTATAACAGATACTACGGCCTGTTAGAAATTTTATTGCCTTGTAATAAGTGGTAGACAAAATTTAAATCACATGTTTCAGTGATTGTCCATTCGGCTATAATAAAAGGTTATTTATTTTCTATTGCCTAGTGCAACATCCATTTGTCTTGTATGATTGCAATTAACTTTGGCATGGAACAGCAGTACTCTCCAATTATTACAACATAACTAATTTCATTTAGCTGATTTTTAAAAGAAAATTCATGAGATCTTAAATAAGCCTATTTTAAAGTGTACCATATTAAGTGTGGATGGCGTTACTTTCCACAGGGAAAACATCCTCCTTGGACAGAAGATCCCTCTCATCTCACCGTTCTTTCAATCGATCTCTGAAGACGTATTCAACCATGTACCATTCCAACACAAACAAGACCAGCTCGGTGACGCAGGACTCCACAGACAATGGCCAAGAAAGCAAACCCGATTCGATTAAGGAGGTCCCCCCTCCGCCACCCCCTGCGAGGCATTACTGGACTGTTACATCTGTGTAAATAGGAGGTATGAATTATTTCTCTCTTTCTAATGAAAATTAAGCAGGCTTTCGAATTTGTTGTCTATTGACTGCCCTTTTGCGGAGTCACCAACTTTTCACTTCAGGGTTCCCCTGGTCATTAAAAGTGCTTAATATTTTTTAACTTAGTTTTAAGGCCTTGAAAATGCTTAGAGGTGCTTAAAAGTCCTTAGAGGTCCTTAATTTTTGCGGATGTTGTGCCCAACTGCAAAGTTTATAAAAATACAGCTCAAACTTGCAATCCCCGTTTGACTGCCACCTATCCGCACCGTATCAGAATTCTCCGACAAATTTGTAATATGCATGCACCAACTTGTAACTTTTTTTGGTAGAATATACTTTATTAAAAATTTATAGATCGACATGATGCCTGAAAACAAATTTTTAAAGGTCCTTAAAAAACATTATTTAGGTCCTTAAAAGTCATTAATTTTCATTCTGTGATTTGAGTGGGAACCCTACACTTCCACCGGGGGTGGGGGGACTCCATAGGGCAGCGGTTACCAACACATGGGCTGCGACCCGCAAGTGGGCCGCGAGTAGCTTGGTACTGGGCCGTGGTCAAGAGTCGAAGCCAAGATAAATATTATACAGAGAGAGATGGGACCAATCAAGTCACTCAATTCCTCGATTGTTAACAACAATCAATTTATTCAATAGTAATTTTTTTATGGATTGCAGGGGTGGGAATTCTGCGCCAATTGCGCCAGCGCGCGCCAAAAGTTGTATCTCGCGCCAACCTGCTACAAAACCACATTTAAGTGCAATTCTGCGCCAATTTTGCTTTAAATCTTCATTTAAACCCGCACGCTAAAGCGCCAAACCAAATCTACGTGGAGACGTAATTACGGCAACCTCAAGGGCCGTTTTGCACGAATTTCCATAACATTCGATTTTTCCCCCAACATGCCATGTGTGGATTAGCCCTCTGAAATCGGCATTCACGCATGCGTATTCATGTTCAAACGCGTCTTGCACCGGGACAAACTGAAATCGCCGAGTGCTGATATCACGTGCGTCATTGCTAGATAAAATTTAGGGCTAAGCATTTAAAAAGAATATTTCCGCTCGGAACACGAGTGATGACGATGCCTTCTATTAAATTTAGGGTTGTTTTTTGTAATTTACTTGTTGGCTGTTGGTAATTAACTTTTAAACGTCCGTTTACATTTGAAATTAAGTATCACAGAAATGTAATCAAAATCCCGCAATGTTTCCGATTTAAAAAAAAAAAATTAAAGTTTATAGAACGGCATGAAGGGTAAAATCGGCGTTTTGACGTAGAATTTGACCCGAATTGGAAAATAAAAAAAAATTCACAGAAATTTAGAAACATTCTTATTTTAAATTTATGTATTGCTATTTTTGCTATAAGAATTGCTATTTTTATACAAATGAGTCTTATAATAATAATAAAACAAAGAGTCAGTGGATCTGTAGAAAGCTACTTAAAATAGGTGTAGAACTTGACATAAAATTTTTTACATAAGTAGTTTTGGCCATCTGATAGTACCTTTGACAAACGGAATGTTAAAATTTTAATTAGCTCATTTTTAATTAATTTTTTTTACCAACCGACTTCAAATAGAGGTACAGCTCTGAAATTTTCTTCATAAGTAGTTTTGGCCATTTTTTAATTAGACTTTTAAAAAACAGAATGTTAATATTTAATTAGTTTTTTTAACTAATTTTTTAATTAAAAAAAGTCTTTTAATTAGGCTACAGCTCAGAAATTTTCAACATAAGTAGTTTTTACCTTCAAATTGTACATTTGACAAACAGAATGTCAAAATTTTATTTTTTATTTATTTTTTTAATTAAATTTTTTTTTTTTTTACGTGGCGACTTTAAATATAGGTACACCTCTGAAATTTTCAACCTAAGTAGGTGTGGACTTCTAATTGGACTTTTGAAACACAGAATTTTAAAACTTTAATTTGTTTTTTAATTAATATTTTTACAAAGCAACTTCTACTAAATCTAGAGCTCTGAAATTTTCAACATAAGTAGTTTTAGCCTTCTAATTTTGCTTTTCATAAACATTTGTTAAAATAATTCAGAGAGGTGAGGGGGGTTGTGTTATTGTATTAACGGGCACATTTTTTGGTTCTTGATGGGGAGGGGGTCCTGATATTAAGGGTTTACGTTGCAATTAATACTTAGCGAGTCAAGCAAACTTATGCTTGCACTGCAATGAACCTTCTAGAAAGTGAAGCGAGGCTGTCCTTGCGTAGCAATAAATTTTCAGCGAGCTTGTGCTTGCATATCAATTAAACTTTTCAGAGAGCTAAGCGAGCTGTGTTTGTGTTACAATGAAACTTTTAGCAAGCAAAGAAAGCTTGATTTTGCATAGCAAACCCGTTCGCTAAGTGTCAAAAGCTAAATATATATATATATTTATTTTACAATTTATATCTTTTAAATTTACAAATAAAAATAAAAATTATACAAGTTCAAATTTTAATTATTGTAATTGTAGTTAAATCAGCTACAATTTATTATATTTCTGCTACTAATTTTCTAATTTTGCTGCTACATTTTCTCTTATTCTGCTCCAAAAGTTAAATTTTGCTGCTCCAATTTTTTACGAATCTGCTCCAAATGTTAAATTTTGCTGTTCCAAAATTGCTCCAAACTGGGCTTTCGCACTTCCCACCCCTGGGATTGCTATCCAGTTTTAATGCAGATATTGACTATCCTGTAGAGGACAAACAATGTCAAAAATCTCATTGATTTTTTTTTTTTTCAACTTTGACCACTTGTTTTTTTGTTTTCTTATATTTGTGACTGCAAAGTGAATCAATAAAGTTCTTTTCTTTATAAAAAAAATTATTTTTAAATCCTTCTTGTACAGTATTTTTACTAATTACTGATGCGCATACTCTATAAAGTAGTGGACCTCAAAGGTTTTTTTTACAAAATAGGTGGCCAGCAGAACGAGAAAGGTTGGGAACCATTGCCATAGAGGGAGAAGGGGGGGGGGGGATTGATTCAAGCTTTCCGGATACAACTTTTTTCATGATCTACTTACTGAATATATTAACCTTACCTCCATACCACGCAATAATTTTTTTTCAAACAGTTTGATTTATATAGCAAAGTTATTTGTATAAAATTAGTCCAGAAACATTTTATGGATAAACTCCGTTATAAAAGATATTCTTCTACGATTTCGCTCTAAAATAAAGATAGCAAATTTTAATAATTCTGGATAATGGTGAATGAAAAAGAACCTATACCGGTAATGTCATCAATATAAAATTATTTATTTCAATATCATGCAATACTTTAAAATACATATTTTTATGAAGTTGCACAAAAGAGCTACTACACTTTCTTGATTCTAATTTGGGGGAAAGGGGTGGATTATGTCAGTGTGCTTACAAATATTGTGTTTACTTTCTATTTTTATGATATTTTTTTTTCTTTGGAACATTACAAAATGTCCTTTTTACTCAATATTTTAAATTGAAAACCAGGTTTTTTCAATGGTGCCGAAATTATACCTTTGCCTCCGCTGTTGCGAGAGCACAGGGTTGATCCGCTCCCCCCTTTGTTCCTGTGTAGTCGGTGCCTATGCCCTCTTTTGGATATATAAAGAGGTAAAAAGTTATTAAATGGTTATGGTTTGATGAGAGGGAAAGGGGATGAATTAGGTTTGGGTGATATTTTAGGATTTATGTGTTGTTAATGTAATGTAGGTTATACTAAATTGGAACTCCAGTTTACATCGAATTATATTAAACATTGAATTAAAAGACAGGTTATAAGGAAAAGTATTTAATTGTTAACTAGGTTAAATATAAATTGAAGTTCCTGTTTTTACCCTTAATATATGTATGGGTCCTTATAAACTACATAATATTATTCTGTTATCCATTAGGAGCCTTAGAACAAATAGAGAAAAAAAAAGCCCAATCACACCAGCACCAATAAAAAACACCAGTAGCACAAATAAAATTTTAAAAATTGTGACTTTGTAAAAAAGTGGTTTTTGCATGTTATATACAGTACTTCAACAAGTTATAAAGAAATTCAAAACTCTGAATTTAGTTTTTATAATTGAAGAATTCTGAGTTGATTAGGTGCTTAAAATACTAAATCGTTATGCATACCTCATCATTATGCATCATATCATTGTACTTTCGAAATTCTATTAAATTTTATATAATCTTAATATATTTAGCCTTATACTCTGGGACATTGCAAAACTGCTACATATTCTGAAATTTCAAATTTATAGCAAATTTTAATATTTCCTATTTTGCTAATCTATCAGCTTTGTATTTTTTACTAAAATGTTACAAAATATCGATATCCATATGTAAGAAAATAAACCACTTTTTTAAAAATAATGCATAAAATGGACATTTGTTTTAAATATTTTTTAAATACTTATACTATGAAGTTTATGCACAAGATAGAGAAGAGCACACAAATTAATAAAAAAATTTGTTTACTGCATAACAAAATACTTTTTTGTTGGCTAAAAAAAAATTTACTTAATATTTTTACTTCAAATGTATCATTTCACCACCATTCAAAAGTATAGCATTCGGTCAAAAAAGAAAATTTTGATTTTTTTTTGCATTTCCACACGCTTTGGATCATCCTGATTTCAAAAAGGTGTTTTTTCAAAAGGAAATTTTCACCTGTGTGTACGTGGTCAGCATAACTCCCAAACAAATTGACCTAAGATGTTCAAATTTTATGTACGAGTTGGTGATGGCTATGGGATCTACCATTAACGTTATCAACAAAATTGTGCATGTGTATAAGGTTGAAATCATGAAAAAATCATGTTTTTCCCCAATTGCTAAAATACGGCTTTAACGATTTTGATTAAAATCTCTGTACTAATGCCTCTTAAGGTATTCTAATTATCTCCACCTCCGAAATTACCGTAGGATTGCGATAAAAGCGTAAAAAGTTGCACAACGAATGCTTTTAACACAGCTCCTTGCCTTTGTGCATCACCCATCAACGATTGATTTTTCTTTTTGTTTCATGCACAAGAAAGGACAATGTAATGTCTATCAAATGACATCGCCAATTTCATCATTTTTGTGCCTTATTTTTTATTTGCATTGATAAAATATCGCCAAACTGGCCATTTTTTTTAAATGAGTGTAAATATAAAACAGTAAATAACACCAATCAAATTTTAATGCAATGACTAATATTATAGTGTAATTGAAAGTTGTGCAATGTTCCACACCCCTAGTTTTTTTCCACTCTACAAAATTTTCTTTCTTAGGGAAGCTGTTCAAATTTAAAATGAACTAGTTGTCCAACCAGTTTTTGTGTTTGGTCTTGACTGTAAAAAGTTGTTTGCATGCAAAGGTTCAAAACCAATTACTTCAGTTATTTGAGCATGTTGGACTACTTCCAATATTTTAAAAAAGTTTTTACATGCAGTTTTTAAACTATATTTTATTAATCAACAGGTGCCTTTATCATTGCTGAATGCTTACTCTCAAGAAAAAGTTATCACATTTTACAACCACGATGAAGGATCTACTGTATGAGAACAATTCATATTTTATAGAAATTTGTAATCACTTAATAATTAGTTATAAGATGCTTTATCAAAAGTTGCACTTGAAATTTCATTGATTTTAAATTCATTGTATAATACACATGCATTTATGAAGTTCTGTATAGATTATAAGAAACATATTAAGACTGGTAAGTATATTTAACTGTTGACTGAGAACTGATAAATTATTTATACTTTTATAAAAGAGTTTTAAAAAAAATATAAACTTGAATAGTTAATGAAGATTAAAAAAAAAAAAATCTATTTGTATTTTAAATTCTTTTACGAATTCGAATTTTATAAGCATAGAATTTAATTAAAAAGTACTTTAGTTTAGCTTTTTTAACAATAAAATATGATATTTATATTTGGTGTGATTTAAATTTTTAATATGAGAGTAAGTCTATAGAATCTAACTATCAATTTTGGAAATGTGCCTTAAATGCTAACTGATATACAGTTCCAGTTGAAAGTTTGCTTAGAATATAAAAGAAAAAAAGTAATTTCTTTGCATATTGCACAATAGGTACAATTTTAGGAATAATTTCAAAGTTTTTTGGTATGGTAGTTGTGCTGGTTAAAATTGGGGTTTTCAAAAATGTAATTTTTAAAGAATCTGAAAGAGGATTTTGTTTTTAATGTTGCCATGAACAAAACTTTTTTTTAATAATTTCTCCAGGCTTACCAAAAGCTCCAGTGTTCAGCCACTTAGCGAAGAAAACGACACTTAACTTACAAATAGAAAGCACCAGTGTTCAGTCTCCCTAAATTTCAACAGTATCATTAATCGGCTTTCCAACTATACTAGAAGACAACCTAATTTGAGCTCACTCAATGCTTTACAGCTAAAGGGAAACCGGTTCCTACTACGTACTCCTTGAGCTCACATCATCCTGTTCTCTATACTAAACTTCAACTTAACTAGACATCACTTAGACGGTAGATCGTGATAGTGCTCATAGGTATTTAATCCATTTTGGCGGCGTGAAAGCATAATGTTCGCCAAACCACAACCCTATAAAGAACAAAAGGCTATAAGGTTTGGCGAGAATTATGTCTTCACTCCGCCAAAATGGATTAAATACCTATGAGCACTGTCACGATCTACCGTCTAAGTGATGTCTAGTTAAGTTGAAGTTTAGTATAGTATAGGCTAGTCTTTGGAACCTTGTTTATTTTGTTTTTTGCGAAACAAAATATGTAAACTTAAATGAATATTTATTGAAAGAATGGATTAATTATGTGATTAGTAATTAATAATTTTTGCAAAAAAATTATTTTAGATGAAAACTGTTTTAGTGTTTTTAAATAGTGTGTTTCATTTATAAACAATGGTTTTTATGATGAAAAATTCTACATATCAGAAAAATGAGACTTTTGTACTTATTTTTAAAGAGGATTTTTAACTAGAGCATTAAGATGTTTTTGTCAAAATTTAAATATTCTTCTAAAGTTAAAGTGGCATTCAGTGAATAGTGAAAAGAGATATCAAAGCTTTTTATACCTTAAAATACTTAAACATAACATAAATAATATTAAGTGTAATAAATTCCTCTTCGTAACATATATAATGCATTAAACAGAAGAAAAAAATATTAAAAGCAACTTATTATAAACATTTCAAATCGATTTATTTTCACCCATTAAAAATCACAAAATAATTAAAAACAATAATCATTCATTATGAAAAAGTAAAACATTTATATACTTATATAAAAAGGCTTAACAGAATACCAAGCAACAATTCAAAACACGTTCACCGTTAACAGTTTGGATAATAAAAAAACGAAATCTAAATTTTTTACTGAAGTATATACATTTCATTTGACTTCTTATTCTTTACTTCATAGCTTCAGCTGGTCACAGATCATAACAAGTATATATTTTTTATTATGATATATATATATATATAAATATATATATATATACACGTTTTGATGCTATATTTTTTCATTTTTCTCATGAGTAATGATTACTGTACTGAGCCTGGCCAAACACTGGAGCTTATTCCTTGAATTCTTCTTAAGTATTATGCACTGAAACAAAATTTGCAAATATTTTTTTTATATAAAAGCTTAGCAAACTGTTAGATTATATTGCCAAGATCAAATTCATTTTTTTTTTAAATTAAAACTATGCAAATCATAAAACTGCTTAAGAAAAATATAAATTAGTATGTTAAATATGACATTAAAATTAGTCAGGCTAATCCTGATAGGATAAATTAAACAACAGTTTAAAAAATAAGGATTTTTTTTAAGAACAATTATTTTAAGTTTTTTTGTATTTTCCCCCCTGATAGAAAAGATTTTAGTAAACATGAATTTTATTTGATCAAATGACATTTTGATCTCATCAGTCCTAAATTATGAATTTTATTTTCCGGCAACTGTAAATATCTTAATATTTTTTGTTATTTGTAACTTGTGAGATAAAACAGACTGATCAGTAATGTCTGACATCTTGTTTTACAATGGTAAGAACATCATGTAACATTATTAATAATGAACTGTGATTTATAATTGTTTGTTATTTTATTAATTTAATTATTCAAACAAAACTTTCAACACCTAATTTATTCAGAAAATGTATTTTGCGATACTTATTAAACTGATAAAAATACCAATTAAATCTCAAGTCAATGTGTATAACTGTCCATCATTATGATGCTCATTTATTATTAATTACTTGTTGTTGACTTTGATTCAACCTGTATTTTTATTTTGTACTTTTTTATTGGGATGGGTGTGCACATCAGGAAATACTAACCTTTCAAATATTTGTTATAAGTTATGTGTATATTCCATTTTTGCACAACTGTTGGAAGATCGGATGTAAAAAAGCTGCAAGTGCCACTTTTTTACTCCAAAAAATTTTTTTTTTTTTTTCATCGCAAAAGAATTGTGCCACATCTTAAAAAAAAAAATTAATAAGTGCCATCAGTACATTTTATGTTTCAGGTATTTGTTTGGCTGTTTTGAATGATAAGCACAAGCTAAAACTTTATGTTCCTCGATTTTGATTTTTTTTTTTTTTTTTATTTTTTTTTTTTTTTTGGCACTTTCGGATTTTATTTCCAGTTTTCAAGTTATGTATATTGTTATTACATTTATGTTTGAATATTCTATGTATAAAAAAAAAAGTATAAACTCTAGTCATAGATATTTTTTTTTTATTTTTTGAGCATACATTTTTGAATGATAGATTCCATTTATTTTGATTTATAAAAAGTATTATTTTGGTTAAGTGAGCTTTTTGTATTCTGTAGATTTTCCAGTTGCTGTTTTTTTTATGTGTAAATGTATTTTCTACTACTAAAAGTCCAAGAGAAATATTTTAATAAGTGATATGCAGGGTTGATGAAGACCTGGAATTGTTAAAACGAATGAAAAAGACCTTCGTAAGAGAATTCCAAAGTATTTAAACTTTCCTTGAAGGTTACTGTGATGCGGCTTTTCACTGGATAAATATTAAGTTCATTACTGATTTCTGAATCCAATGGCTATTTCAATGAATGCAAATATTCAAAGCAATTAATTAGTATTTGCTATTAAAGGTTTACAAACAGTTAAAATAAATTTAATGTGAAGGACAGGTTTTTTATGAAATTTAAGTTTTACTTTATGCTGTTGATTAATCAGTTGTTACTTTAATCAGGTTTTTTTTCTTTTTTTAATTGTTGGAATTGAATTCCTCGTCTTGAGTTTTAATCCTGTCATATTATCTAGTTGTATTCTTTTTAAAAATATAGATGGTATGGACTGATAAATAAACATTCCAGAAGAATGAATGGGTCAGTTTCTTAGATTAAAATGAAAATGTCTTTGGTTTGGTACAATTCTTTAAATAAAAAGACTTGTTTGTGTGAGCTATCAGCTTCTTTTCCCCTTTTTTTTTTTAAATACACTGATTTTAATAAAATATTAACTTTGTATGCATTTTGTAAGAAATTGATGATTATTCACTTTATTGCAAAATGAATTTTATGAATGCATTTATGCTTTATACTCAGAATTGTATAATTTTAGACTATTTGCATGTGTCACTTTATTGAAAATTGAATTTTTATTTTATTCCTTTATATTTTCAAACATACTCATTGCATGATTTTCATGATTTTAATGGTATTGAATCAAGAAAGGATTTGTCAATGTAATTTTGAATAATTTGTTTATAAATAAATTTTTGAACAAAATTATTTGGAGTTCTCTTTTAAATTGAATTTATTTTAGGCCCACCACTTTATGACCACTGAGGCTTTTTGCTTAAAGTGGTTGTTTGGTGGGCTTACTAAACAAGAAATATTGCAATTTAAAAAAAAATAGTCATCAGTCATGGTTAGTTGGTTTGCACGCTCAACGACCTATTTTTATGCTAAGTAATCAGGCCGGGACCTCGATTCCGAACCACTACAAACATATATGCCTAGTCCGAGATTCGAACCTGGCGCCTTTGGCATGCGAAGCTACAATGCTAACCCAACAGCCATAGATCTATGGAGATTACCTTGATAGGTCCACAATATTAGCAGTATTTAGATTTTGACGGACATTCGAAGATTAATGCGGATTTGCTGTGGGTGTTGCATTAATTTTAAATATTGAAAATATATATTTTGAAATAATCCATTCTTTTAATTGTATTATTCCTTTTATACGTAATGTTAAAAAATACGTTAAATATTCACCTGAAAATATCATATAAAATAAAGAATATTTGATCATATTTAAAAATGAATAAAGTAAATGTAAAATATTTAATTTTTAGATTGTTAACTAAGAGAAACCTCTTATTGCTTGAAATATTATCAGAACAAAATCTACAATCAAGAATACCTATTTTTGCACACAATAATCAGGGCAGGTTGGTTGGTAGTTTTCAGATTATCTGGCGCCGTCAGCAATACGAGGGCTATAATGTGCCAAAACATTCTGCATTAGACAAGCCAACATACATTTACAAACACCTATACCTTACATTGGAATCGAACCTGCAACCTCGCGGTCTATGTGCTATCACCCTAACTACTATACCGTTTGATCAACCTAATCAGGGCACGACTTCAAGCTTGATATGGAGTCTGAACCACAAAGAACATTTAAACTTAACTCTGGATTTGAATGCGGCACTTTTGGCTTGTAAAGCCACACAGTTATCAGGTGGGTATATAATAGGAAAGATAGTATATTCAATCATATAGAAAGAGGAAATTCTTTCCTCAGTAAAAGGAAAATTCCCGTTGCTGAATTCATAAATGAAGTCATGACTTTCTACTGGAAAATGAGCAAAAAGTGTTCCAAGTAAACAAAAAAAATCTCATGAGATTATTTTCAGTTTTAAAAAGTCTTGGTATAAAGCTATTTGAAACCATATATTCTTTATAGAGTAAAATACTGTTCTGTATAAAAAAACAAAAACAAAACTTCTGTTCAAGTGGGCTTTCAACTTTTGTCTAATACCTTTAATACAAACACCTATTTTTCCAATTGATTTGGAATACCATATAAAATCTAAAATTTCATACCAGATATGCAACGTTCCGAATACAAACTCGAGAAATGGTTTTGCAAGTTTTTGAGAAAACTAGCTTCAGTCCACATTTTCAAAAGGAAGAAAAAGCAAATTCAAAGAGCATACTTAACATGGCTGATGGATTTTTGAGAACTTATGCTATTGGCATCGACATAAAAAAATATGGTGTGTTAAGTTAGTTCTTCGTATTTGAGGGGAACTGTTTGTGGCTTGGGTGCAAATTGCACATTTTGCTAAGGGCTGTCAACAGATTTAAAAATTTGTTCAAACCTTGATTTGTAAAAAAAAATTATTAAATTTCCTAATAAAACATTAGTAGCTCTGCAATTTTATGATCAACTTCTTCATTTTAAATCTATTCTACATAACAAGTCTTTTCCTGTTAATTCAACCGATTTACTCCAATTTTTTTTCAAATGCTGAAGAGGTCCAAGGAACCCCCCCCCCCCCCCCCAACACCTTCCTGGTGATGTTCATGAATTAGATTACCTCAATATAAAATTGAAGCCACTACAAGAGAAATGAAGCGATGACATTCATTTTGTTTATATACTCTCTAAAACAGTTTTTACATATTCACTCACATTGCAACAGCCATACTTTTATAATAGAAACATTCCGGGATGTTTTCGAACATGCTGTGTATGGATGCATAATTTTTTTATTTATAAATTCAGAAATAGTTTAATTTGAACTATGCATATTTATGTTTGGCTCTTAACAGAAAACAAATTACTTTTAAAAACACTTATAACTACATTTATGCGGGGAAATTTTTTTTTAACATTTGTTTCATTTTGAAATTGGTATTGTTTGTCTTTCATAAATCGGCAGCCACTCATTGAAAGTTTACTAAATATGCCATTGCATGATTTTATTTTTTAGATAAATAAATTCTGGTTGTGTCACATGTTACGTATAATTTTACTTTTAGTAAAATTGGGTATACTATTTAATTAAAACATTAATTAACCAAGATGGAATACAGATTCAAGCTTTAATAAAATGTGGCTGGACTATGTGGAAAAGCTTAAAATGTTTCTCTTTCTAAATTCAAATCATTATTTGACTATTTATAGAACCTTATATAAATAAATCTTAATTCTATTACCAATCATAAGTTTAAATATAGATCTGCACATACATCTAGGCTCATATCTGACCATATCTGGGTTCATACTAGACCATATCTAGGTTCATATCTGACCATATCTAATTCCATATATGAATCATAACTGAAAGTGGGCCAATTTCTAATATGATGCATATATGGAATTAGATATGGTCCGATATGATTTTTTATAACTGGCCAGATATAATTTTTTCCGTAAGGGTATCTCATATAGCTTTTAAAAGTTTGGTTCAGTTTTAATGTGTATTCGATTCCTTATGATAACAAAAATTATCGTTTCTAAAGAACCATCTATTGATCAAAACAGTTGGGTGTAAGAATTTTTCCATACTGTTAATTTAGAACCCATTTTAGTTTCCAAGAGCTTTAATTTTCAAATGCCAGACTTTAAAACATCTTATTTAAATGAAAAATATATTTATTCCAGAATTCCTTCATCAGAGAAAATTCATCAATAGACATCAGTATCTTGATGTTGGTAAAGTATTCTTTGAAATATTTGAAAATGAAATGCTTTGTGCATAAAAAATATAATAATGCATGTTAATTACATATGAAGGGTTCATACTCATTTTAATAAAAAAATTTCCCCGAGTTTTCCATCGCAGACTTAATTATTTTTAGTCTCATATAGTCAAACCTTGATTACCAAAATTCTTCCAATAACTAAAAAAAAGTCTTTTTTCTTTAAGAATAACTTTCTGCAAGTCTATGTTATCAAATAATTCGGTAATTTCAATTCGTCGAGTTAGACAAATAGCACACCGAAAAGTAGGATTTTTTTCGAGAGTAAGAACGACTTTTTCCAGGTTTTGGGAGGATTTTTCTTTTTTTTTTCCTGAGATTTTAAGGCTGAATTATTTTCCCTGAGGCGTATGAACCTTGATATGCAACTTGCATTTTCCTAAGGTTGTTTTGATTTTGAATGGCACTTGCTCTTTTATGGTAATTATTCTATAATTGATAACCAGTAGATGACTCATTTAAAGTAGTTTCAATATTGTATAGAGACGCTTTTTAAAAATCTTCCTAACTCAGTGTTTCTCTCATTTGTTGTTGTTGTTGTGTGACAAGTGCAGAAAAAAGGTGATAGGACAAGTCAAATGGGACCAAAGGCATTGAGCACAGCCCTGGCCACATCTCCGACTTTGTCGGTATAAAGGGTGTCATGGCAGCAGTTGAGATCGATGTTGAGAGGGTCGAGGCAACAGAGATGCAACTGAAGAGATGCCTCGGATCCAGCTGAACTCCTGGGCAGTGCCTGCATTCTGCATAAGTTCTGGAGCCGTCAGGCATGATCTTCATACCTCTCGTGTGCCCCGTCCGCAATCTGCTGATGGTAGTGGTGATTTCGCGGTCAAGATTAAGCTCCGGAAGGCACCATTTCTTCCGAAGTTCGCCGCAGAGGTGATGTTTTGCAACGGCATTTGCATCGAAGCAAGTGGTTTGCATGGGAGGGGGATCCATGTTCCTAGCCTCCTTAGCAAGGGAGTGGGCTTGTTCATTCCCCTCGATGTTGACATGAGCGGGGACCCATTGGATGGTGCAGGTTTTCTCCCTGGCAACTAAGGTGGACAGAAGCGCGTTGATTTCGTGGGCGAGTCTTGATTTACCTCCTTTAATGGCCTCCAGAGCAGACTTACAGTCTGAGAAAATGATGATGCCATTCGAGGGAACTGACTGTGAGAGGTAAAGGGCTAGAGCGGATTTAATGGCGATCAGTTCACTAGTGAAGTTGGAAGAGATTTTTCCGGCTGCGACCCGATGTTTGAGGGATGTTTGATCTGGAAGGAGAAGGAAGATGCCAGAACCTCCTCTGTCGCATTCTGAGTTGAAGGAGCCGTCAGTGTAAGCAGTGGCAAGGTCAGGTTTAGAGAGCTTCGCTATAGTTTCCATACCCTTTCTCTTAATGGTTGCTTGTGGTTCTTTTTTCGAACACGGTTCCAGCAGGTCTAAATTGATCTTAACAGTAGAAGGTGGTTTGACAGCAAAATATGGTTCTTCAATAATGTCAAGGGATGAGTGATTCAGACTGACGTTATTTCTGATATCTTTGTCGTATTGGAGCGTGGAGGATCTCTTTAACCGTTCCCTGTTGTTCCAGGCGCGAAAAGTAACATTTGAGATGTGTTCCACGCTGCTGCACCTGATCTTATTGGTAAATTTAACAGTGGCCAGTTTTCGACTACTTTCAAGTGGTGTGAGACCGCATTCAATCTCAGCAGTCAGGTTGTTAGTTGAAGAGACTGCACCAATGATGATTTTTGAAGCTCTGTATTGGACAGTATCAATCTTTTCTTTTGATGAGGAGGATGCTGGAGCCCATATTGGTGCTGCATATTCAAGAACTGGTCTAATAAGTGTAGTGTAAGTGTTGAGGAGAGTCTTCGGTTTAGAACCCCATGTTGAGCCACATAATTTTCTGAGAATATTGAGCTTTTTTAATGCTCCGAGTGAGGTGGTTTCAATATGCTTGGTGAACCTTAGCTCGGTGTCCAACGTGAGACCAAGATATTTGGGGTTAGAAATTTGATTGATGGTTGAGTTGAAAATTTTGATGCTCGGGCAGAATGATTTCCTGTTTTTTCTGTCAGTGGTGAAGACGCAGAGATTAGATTTTTCTGGGTTAATCAAGAGCTTGAGGTTAGTGGCCCAAGTTTCAACGTTAGTCAGGTTGGTATTTAGGATAGCTTCCGAGGCTCTCATTTGTTAATATCACAAAAGTGTTTTAATAATCCTAGCAAGTATTTTGTAGAATAATTTACTTATATCTTTGAGCTCATCAAAAAATGTTAAAACAAAGATTTGTTTTTAGGCTACGAAACATTTTGTTTTCTTGATCACTTCTAGGCGCTTACATGTCGTCTCGCAGCGTATTTACGCCAGGTAACTTTGTATGTAACATCAAGAAAACTACAATTTTCTTTTATTATTTCACACAAAAATAAACAAAGTTTGAGTGTTGTGGGGATAGACATGCAGTTTGTGTATATTTCTATGCGATCATTTTTACATGTGTGTACTTACTTCACTGTGTATAAAACAACTACTTATAAGGCTATCTTCATATACATTTTTAAATAACTTTTTCATGATCTTCAATGTATGTGCAATTTATTAGGTGGTTAATATATAATCTAAATATTTGGTGTCAATATCAGACAATGTGAAAGCTACTTTAACCCATTAAAGATGATTTTGAAATGGATAAAAAGTCATTGTTTATAACTTTTACCTTGTATAATCCTTGTATATATAAAGATCATTTAAAGTATATTTTGAATTTTAAGATTTTTTCAAAAATTATTTTTATGATTTTTAAAAAAAAATTAAGTGGAGCCACAATCACAAATTATTAACAAAGAAAATAAAACTAAAATTCAACTGTCAAATTTTCTTATACACCATCGTTAATAGGAAATCTATTACAGTTAGTTACATAAATTTACTCTTGCTTTTATTTTCTTGTCTCTCTTGATGATTATAAAGACGATGAAATTTTTTTGCTATGGATATTTAGCACAAACTGCAAGCCTTGAATCTTGCAATTACTATAAATATAACAACCAAATAACATGTTTTCCTAATGAATATATTGTTAAACTACTTTACTAAATATAAGCCTGGCAATGTAAATGTTATTAAAAACAGCAATATTAAATACACATACAAGCTAGTATTTTAAATCTACATTAATCAAACAGAAAAAAATTATATACAATTAACACGAAAAATGTCAGCAAACCATCCACTTTGTGTTAACCAGGTTTGATTCATCTCTTAGTCATTGACTAGGATACAAGGTCCGCAAACTAGTTGAGATATTGCAGTCCTGAAATAACTAGGAAAAGGATAGATGTCGCATATACGTTTATTTTTAAGAAATTGCTAAATTTTTACAACTTAGTCAGAAAATTTAGTTTAATTTAAGTGAAAAATTGCTTTTTTATACAACACAACTTATTTGCTCTAAATCACAGTAATGGTACAAAAGATGCAACCAAGTTGCATTCCACAAAACAAAAATGCCAATCATTTAATAAACTATTTTTTCACTACGTTGTAGGTTTTTCTTTTTCTAGATAACTGGAATTTGGCCTATCTGAAACAAACCAAAAAACAATGTTAAAATTATCGCGCACTAATACAAAATTAATTTTTTATCAGCTAATATCAAAATTAATAACATACAAAGAAGAATTTCTCAAATTTTTTTAAACATGAAAAGTTACAATTGTCACTTTTAAACTAACTCGTATATTTAGAAAATAGAATTTCAATACATATAGTCAAATGTATGAGCTGAAAATTTTGAAAAGTGCATTTTAAAGTGCATTTAAATTTCTGAAGGGAACAAGATTAAAGGATATCTAAAACATTAAGAAAACTGTGAAATCAGAATTTAAGAGCATTCCAAAAGAGGAATTTAAAGTTGTTTCCGAAACTTTTACAGCTGAGCACAGAAGTGCTTTACAGCAGATAAGTGAGGTATGTAATTGGCATAGTGTTTTCCGGAGTTAATAGATCAGTCCTGGAAATAGATAGCCGCACCTTACAGCATAACTGATATAACTAATCGAAGTTCAAGTTAATGAGCATGTCCCTTTTCACCACTTATCACTTGATTTCACAACCTAACCTCAAAATGATATTGTGTTTCTGATAATCTTGATTAGTCAAGGTACTTAGCACAAAAAAAAAGTACCTTCTGATAGCCAGTACTAGATAAAAACCGCCTAATTGCAGCATTAACTTAGCCAAACTAGCAACCTCAAATCATTTAGGTACTTTTCCGTTAAAGAGGCCATTGGTACTTCCAAGTACGTTACAGATTCAGCGCCAAGAATAGTTTACATAAAACCTCTCTGAATTATGGCAACCAATGGCGATTCACTTGTTATTAAAAAATGGGCACTGCTGCCTTTATTTGTGAAAATCATCTTGGCGCAGAATCCGTACCATAATTGAAAGTTTTACTCATATTTTATACAGGGGTTCTGCCAAACTGAAATGTTGTGAATTCATGACTTTTCAAGACCAAAGCAAATAATTTTCCATGACTCAAGAAATCGCATCATAAAAAAAAAATAACCCATATGAATTTTATTAAGACCGAATCATGCCATAAAATGATTTCTATAAAATTTTATTTTATAATAAGTAAAAAATCCTTGTTTCAGTAACAAAGATCCTCAGAAATTAGAAGAAAAAGGAAGACAAAATTTTCTATTCTTTGAAAAGCTAATCAATTTTTAATAATGAGGATATATTTGAAGAAGGAATAAGCTTATAATAATAAATTAAATTATATAAACGAAAATCAAATGTTTTGATACCAACAATGCAAAACCATAGAGCACTGTGTTAAGTTAGGCATCCACAGTCGCAGAGCCGAGCGGAGTGGATTAGAGCCAACTCCAAGGCTGCCAACGTCTAATGTAGCACCAGCCTCGTGCTACAATGGACGTTGGTAGCCTTGTAATTGGCTCTAATCCACTCCGCTCAGCTCTGCTAAGCGATAGTGGATGCCTAGCTTTAACCCTCTGAGCGTCAAGGGAATGGGCGAAATTATACAGTTGTTTTCCCTGCAATATTTTTTAAATTTTATTTCTGATCCAAATATGTAATTTTTTAAAATTATTTTTTATTTATTTTGTTTTAGGTAGGTTTTAAACTATCATCCTAATAAAAAGATTTAAAAAATATTTTATTTTACATTTTATTTATAAATTTAAAAAGGTTGTGTATTGCTGGAAAAACTGGGGATCAAATGGCGGATATATACGCCCGTGACCCTCAGAAGGTTAAGAAAGAAGACAAAAGGGAAAAAAATCAAATTTAAGCACAAGCTATCAAATCAGTTCAATTTAGTTCTTTTATTATTAATTTTCTTCATCTATGAGACCTTACTCGTGTGATGTCACAAGTTTGGTGTTCAGAAATATTTGCATTGGTCGAAGTTTTTAACTGTGACCATTGTTGTCAAAACATAAATAAAAACGTAGATGGATCATCGAAGAGTGAATAGCGATCGTGCCGTTTATGACGTCATAGTCACGTGATTTTAAATAAAATATTTAGCAATTCATGACATTCACTTTTTTTCCATGACTTATGGTCATTTTTTTGCTCAAAATAATGACTTTTCATGACAAAATTTACCTAATGTCCGAATTCATGACTTTCCATATGTGAGGAAACCCTGTTTATATATTGCCAACAGCCCCCTTTAACGGGAAAGTACCATCATTTATAACATCCATCAGGGGTCCCACTCAAATCTTAGAATGGAAATCAATGACTTTTAAAGACCTAAATAATGTTTTTAAAGACCTTCAAAAATTTTATTTCAAGCATCTGTCTACATATAAATTTTTAATAAAGTATATTCTACCAAAAAAGTTAAAAAATTGGTGCATGCATAATACAAATATGTCAGAGAATTCCGATACGGTGCGGATAAGTGGCGGTCACACTGGGATAGCAAGTCCGAGTTTTTTTTTTTTTTAAATTTCAGTTGGGCACACAACATCCGTAAAAATTAAGGACCTCTAAGCATTTACAAGGTCTTTTAGGTACCTCTAAGCATTTTCACGTACTTTCAAGGCCTTGAAAACAAGTTCAAAAATATTAAGCACTTTTAATGACCATGGGAACTCTGTCTATAGCAAATTATTAGAGGGTCCGTAAACATTTAAGCTTGGTGATACATTTACGCATTATTTAAAAGTGTAAACATTTAGGTTGGTGTCAAATGATACCTGGTTAACGGACGAATAAAAAAAAAATAAGGAAACGGTTCAAATTGACTTTGTCGATTGTAAATTATAATCATACTCCCTTAAGGGGATAAAAAAGGATTGAAGGAGGGTTTTTCAAAAAGCCTCACCTTGTTTCACAGATATAGCGTGCAAAATTTCATTATCGAAATAAAAATACAGCTTTCTAAGAAGACACACAAACACAGAAGAAAACTCTTCGGTCCATTCCTAGTTGACGTTAAAATATCGCCAAGCCAATTTGGCGCTGTTTTGTAGGCGATACAGTTCTAAATTTGGCAACCCCATTTTTTTTATTGACGTGCTTTGGCTTCAACCTTTCTATACCACAAATCATGGAGCTGGTTCGTTTCTCAATTTTTCATATTGGAATTCCGAATTGGCGACATTCTGGCTTTGTCGCCAACTTTTCAAAAGTGCGCCAACCCATAAACGTGAACTAGGAATTTACCAACTCTTCTATATTTATATTGAAAAGACAATTTTCAAAAATATTAAAAAAATTTCGTAACTAAAATAGAAGAAATCGCAAAATCTACTCTGGAAGTTAATGAGAAAATTTTAAGCAATTAATTGAAGGCTACATTCCAAAAATCACAATCAATCAAGGGAATGAAAGTGACCTACCATTAAAGTTGTTATTCATCTGTTTTGAATTTCGTATTGTATATTGGTACGTATTGAAGTACTAATTTCCAATCAGTTATATACAGAAGTCCCATTCCTGCGGCGGTCCCAAAAGCAGCTCCAGTTTTAGCCCTTAAAAACAAGATTTTTTTCATTTGTATTAAGACTGTAAAACTAGACGATAATATAACATTAGAGATTGACCTTAGTTATGACCCTGTTATAAAGTATGATATTTAAAAATAACAAACGTTATTTCGTACCAACTTTGCGCAAAATATATATTTCTTTTTCCTAATATTCTTGTTAGCATTTTTGAAAGTGAAAAATAGTTCAATAATGCTTAAGAAATGTCGTTTCCTTCAAATTCTTTCCTTCAGAATTCAGCTCGTTTTCTGTTTTCAGCCAAATCAGGACGAAGCGAACAAACAGTGTGTTGCCACACCCACAAAAACGAAAAATGAAGCAGAATTATTCGATTTCGCTATTTGTGGCATGGCATACGAGAAGACTTTTAAAAAGCAATACACAGTACTTGATTGCATAAATTTATCAGCTCAGTACTCAATATATTTATTTAAATGAATGAACCCGATATATTTTTAATTAAAAAAAAGCTCTTTAAGCTATCTCTGAGCTAATGCAAACTACAGAATTTGTCAGCAAATTGAGAAAAATACCTTAAGTTCAATTTGGCAATGACTAGCCATGTTGATGTGCAAAAAAATGGCAGCCGCAGCAGCAGTTCTGAACGGTAGAGATGTTCTTGCTCAACAAGAAAACTTAAATGTGGACATTGTCAAGGAATTTGGTGATTATTAATCATTTAAATATTTCTTAAATACTTCTGAAGTTTTTTAATGACATCTGTTTTGTATATTGTTGAGGTTTTTCAGATTCCGAAACTTCCACCACATTCCTGAACCTTCTATTTACCTACTCTGTCGTTTGATTACTAACAATATAAACTAATTTTCCCTTTGTGAAAACCCAACAAATCTTGTTTTTTTTGATAATTCAAAACAACATATTAATAAGATTACATTTCGTATCCAATTGGCAGTTTCACCTGTATTGGTTTTTGTCTTGTTTTAGAGAGAAAGGATCGATCATTTTGAATTTTTTCACTAACATGGGCAAACTGATGTATCGTAGGGATATATGCACAATGTAGACCTAGTGATATTAAGAAAAAACATTCTGTTTTCTCTTTTATATATGGGTTATTTCCTAGTCTACGGACGACTTGATTTCTATAAACTGCGGCAGTGCCATGAAAAAACTTCAAAAAATGTATTGGTCTCCAAAGTGAATCTCTGTACCTAAATACTGCAGATGTCTTTAAATATTCACTAGTTTTACTTTCCAGAATATTTTTGTTAATAACAGAGTGGCCACAGAACCTGAAAATCGAGGAAATGTCAGGGAGCTTTTTAATTCAGGGAAATTTACCATTACCATTTACCCGGAAGATTTGCTGTGGTAAACGACAGAAGTTTAATGTTAAGGAATAATTTTAACTTTTCATGACCACCAAAACTATTTGTTAAAAATTGGCATGTTATCTCCTTAGCATACATGTTCTATTTGATCAGGGTGACTACACATCTAGAAAAATTGGGGATATTTGAAAAAAAGTTTACTGTAAAATCAGGGAACTTTTTTCCCTTAATTTTGTGGCCACCCTGAATAACTTTTATTAATGTGTTATATTCCAACACAAAATTTTGAAACTCTACTCCTCGGGTAAATTTTTAGTAAATGGTTCAATTAGGTGCGATTTTTTAGAAATTGGTGACAAGGACAATAAACTTTCCTGTATGTCGCCAAGTCAAAGTCCCAGGTTTAGATTTACTGTACGGTCCCCCTTGGCAACTTTCTGAAAGTTGGCGATTTGGGTCAGAACATGGCAACCTGTCGACAAGGTTTTTCGATAACCCTAGTGACCGTTTGGATTTGGTAAAACAGTGTGATTTCACACCATTTTGGATTTGGCGACATAGCCTCTTACGTTATTTTCAGTTTGGTTGGGGTTTTTTTTTTTTAAGTTGACAAGGGGGACAGTAAATCTGAACCAAGTACAAATCAGGATTGAACAGTTGTGGTTCCCTAAAAAAATTAAAATCTGAATTTTATCATTTACTAATTGTTGTCAATGCCGCTAAATCCTGATCTCGCCCTCTGTCCTCACATGCCAAAGGTTCCGGGTTCGAATCCTGGGTTTGGCATGGGTGTTCGTTAGGGTTCGAAATCCACGTTAACCTGTAGGTCCCGGTCTGATTAGTCGTTATTGTGAACAAAAATTGGTCTTTGAGCGTACAAACAAACCAACCTGATCTTACCATAGGCTAATAATTAACCCATCTCTTCAAAAAGACTATCTACTTAACTGACATTATCAATATGCATGTATAGTAACTCAGATTTCTGCTTTTATGACCAAAATTTTGTTCATTCCTGAGGTTTTCTTGATGTAACAAATATCTCGGGAGAATTCTGCTAATGTGTCGAGAGCTTTTGGTTTGGCTTCTACTAAGTGCTAATGTTGTTATTTGTGCCAACTAGTTTGGTATCCGTTATTTGTACTGGTGTGATTATATTTTTCGCTGTTATGTTCAAATAAGTACAGAAGAGATTAATTTTATTATACTAGTATCAAGAAAATTAGTCAAAATTGTCCAATTTCTTGTTAAAAATTTTAATTGTAATTGTATGCAAAAAAATTTCTTCTAGATTTCAATTGGTTTTTGAGTACTTTGAATGTAGCCTAAGAAATTAGGAAACTGATTTTAATTATATTTGCCTGTTTGTTAAATATAATATAATTTAATAGTTTTAATATGTAAGTTTTTCTCAACTAATATTTTTATTTGGAAAATTTGACGTTTTATGCAGATTTTTATCATTTTTGTGTGAAGTTCAGCTTTTGTTCGTTTGAGTGTTTTTCAAAGGGCAGCTACCTACATTTTTTTTTCTCCGTCTCGTTTCAATATTCTATTATCATTTGAGTTTGTTTTTTGAGCAATATTTTGATGTGTGCCCTTTTTTAAAATTCATTTTTTAAAAAATCAATAATTTAAAAATATTCACTGTGGGGAGAACATAAAACAATCTAGAAATTATGACAGAGCAATGTTTACAAACTTCTGCAATTTGCAATAAAAATGTCTTTGGAAACAGGAGTAACCCTTTTCCAGAAAATAACACTATGCCTTTTTTTCATTTCTAAAATAAATTCTATATTTGTTTTATAGTTGATTGATAATATTTTAATATATATTTGTAAACTTGATTAAATTTCATGTTTTCTTCTGGAATTTTTTTAGATTTTTTTACAAAAGTAATTAAAATTGAATTTTTATTTGAAGTTATCATTTAAAATTAAAATTCACAGAAGAACAGGTCCCGTAAAAGTTATTACACACCTTTCATTCTAGTAAGCTTGAAGTTAATTCGCATTTACTGCTTCCTCTGCATTCATGCTTTTAATGTAATCTACCTTCTCTTTTTTAATTTTTAGTTTTCCCTGAAGATGTCCAACCAGATGAGGATGTTATTCGTGTCAAAGAGCAGGAGCTTTTGGATTACGCTAAAATGTTGGCACGTACAGGGAAGGCCAAAGGTTAGTGCAATAAAAAAAAAATCTGTAGTACTTTTGAAATAGTTACTCTAGGTAGGGGAGTTGCACATTACGCAGGACTTGAAAATTATATTACCCGACATGTCCGGGGGCATGTAAAAACTCAGATTGGGTATGTAAATAATTCTTCAAAAATACCTTTCTAAAGATAAATAGGGTGGATCTTAGAATAGCCCACCTCTTGGCATCTTTTGGAATTATCGCCAAACGAATGGCGATAACGTCGCCAATGTGGCAACCTAGACGGATTATGGAGGAGAACAGTCTAGAATCTTACTGAGCGCCCTGTTTGAGCGTCCGATCACAACGGTGTTTCGGAACCAAAACTATTCGAAATGCGCAACGAAATTCTGAAACCTGATTGGTTAATTATTATGTATTCATTTTTTTCCCGTCGTTTATGCATTTGGGAGAAGGTTTTTATGATTTTACAAGATTCTTTATTCGGCAAATCATTAACCCGTACCCTCTGCCGTCAAAGGATTCAAACACATTTATAGAAAGTCTTAATTTTTTTTTATATAATATTATTATTTCTGGCCTTTAAGTATCGTTTTTTAATTGAAAAATAATAATAACAAATATTCAATTAGTAGTCAACTTGGCGAGATTTGAAATAAGTCGCCAAGAGGTGGGCCCATCTAAGATTTTACCGATAAATATTTTTATTTTCCCTCAAGCGTGTGCAATTACGACCAATTAATGACTTTCTGTCCAAGACCACGACTGTATTTCATCCAGTACGCCTACCTGTGTTCTCACACAGTGCCATGAATCGTATAAAGAACCCATGCGATGCAACTTGTCCACTGAAACTGTAAATAATTTAATATGAATAGGCATTGATGGAGTTGAGCCTGTATAGTGGTTATTTGTAACTAAAGTTACAAGACTATTGGAAGGGCATGCATCACTACTAGTTCAGAATTTTCTACTTTAGATCAGAACAAAAATTGCAACAAAATCAGTGATTTTGTGGTATAATGTGAAAATATATTTAATATAGTGTCTAGTCTTTGTTTATTTCATTTTAGTAAAAACATAGATCAATGTCAATGCATAGTTGTTAGCTACAACTCTTCTTCTACAGATCAGTACTAGATACATGAATATGAATTAAATGTTCAGGCATGCAAAAGTTTTGTCTGGGCATGTATTTTCTAAACTCACATGCCCGACAGGGCGTGTAAAAACTTTGAGATTTTTCGAGCCCTGTCTTTAAGATTATGCATAATTTGTTCACTCACATTTGTTACCGATTGTAAAGCTCTAATGTTTATTTTTGTGTCAGCCTTATCTCCCAGTCAGAATTTAAAGTAGAATCAAACTAGTGGTTGAATTGAAGAAAAAAAATACTATTGAAGAAGAGTAACTAACCTATGTTTGAAATTGAAGTTATTATTAAACAGGGATTTGACAGAACTGTGAAATTCAATCTTCTGGAAAAATCAGGGAATTTTGTAAAATTACTCTTTGATCGGGGAATTTTCAAATTTTTGAGTCCCCTTTTTCGCATTCCCGTGCGGATGCCGACGATTCCGACCTTTTCTATTCTCAACAGCTGAGCTAAATCGGCCAATTTTTTTTACTTCCAAAAAAGTATGAACCCTGTGCTTGTTGTGTTAATATAACATATATTAAAGAAAATAACGTTTTATATGTGTTATTTTTTATATTGAAAAGAAAAGTATTGTACTAGCTTTGTTTTTACTTGAAGTGAGCAAGTGTGAGTGTAGTTCGTGAATTGTTTATTGTAAATTTTCTATTTTTTAATTAATGTTTTTCATGTTCTAAAGATGCTTGGTTTTTTTTTTTAGCGTAAATTTATATTTTGGTGCAATTATACTTTGATTATCTAGAATTACATTTACTTATTAAATTTCTGTATTTTTAAATCGACCATTATTTATTATTATTTTCTTTTTAAATTTCTGTATTTTTTTTTTTTTTTTTTTTTTTTTTTTTTTTTAAAGTCAACATTTGTAGAGATGCACATCAAACAATTTTCTGGAAATCAGGGAATTTTGCTACTCGAGTTCTGTAGCCTACCTGTTAAAATGGATGTCTATCCAGGATTTTTAGTTGATATAAATGTTGCAAAAGTCCAATTGTACCAAACAAATCAGTATCGATAACTATTTTCATAACTAATAGGGGGCTTGGCCCCCTGCTCACTAACACATTTCGTTGATTTACTTCGCAGTCTTCATGAGGGGCTACACTCACCAATGCAATATTGTCCATAATTCCATTGTCCAATTTACCGAAAATTTAAAAAATTATTATATGTTTGTTTCAAAATTATTAATAATTAAAATTGCTTTATGCAAAAAAAAAAAAATTATACTTATTGTACCTATCTGTGCACTTATCCAAAATAATATTTCATATCTTGAAATGTTTAATTTCATTAAAAGTAATGAATAATTTATTTTTATTTCCTTAAAATAAAAATACATAAGTATTATACCTGTGTATTATTTAATTTAACCAAAACAGTCTTGATAATTTTGAAATGTTTAATTTTACTAAAAATAATATGAATTCTAAAAAATAATTAAGGTACAATAATATTAAATATTTTTGTTCAATATTTAATTTATTTTGTTAAATTTCTATGTTTACGTAAAACTGGACTTTTTGTCAAAATGACACATAAGGTGCCTATGTATTTCATGCAAACACGAAAAAATATTTGTAATAATTACTCTGCCGATTATTTTGTAATATCCAAATTAGTGTCGTAGACTAGCAAAAATGTTTCAGCTATTGGGCATTATAGTAGTGCTAATTAAGAGTTTATCTGTAATTTGTGGGTGTCTCACTTTATTTCTTCTATCATTTCAAATTTGTATATTTTTTTTTCTCTCTCTCTCTCTCTCTCTTTTGCATTATTCGGGGCTCTTTATTATAATATTCTCTTCCTGGTGGGAATTTGCTATTTCAGCAGGGTTCCCACGGTCATTGAAAGTCATTAAAAGTGCTTAATATTTTTGAACTTGTTTTCAAGGCCTTGAAAATGCTTAGAGGTGCTTAAAAGTCCTAGAAAATGCTTAGAGGTCCTTAAAAGTCCTTAATTTTTGCGACTGTTGTGCCAACCTCAAATTTTATAAAAATGCTACTCAGACTTGCTATCCCCTCGTGACCACCGCTTATCCGCACTGTATCAGAATTCTGTGACGTATTTTATTACGCATTTGCCAACTTGTACATTTTCTGGTAGAATATATTTTATTACAAATTTATTTATAGACATGATGCCTAAAAACAAATTTTCAAAGGTCCTTAACACTTTAAATCCCAACCCGCCCTATACCGCCTTGTAGATAATTTCCCAGCTAACCGCCTTTCGGGCGGTTGCAGGGGTAAACGTATATTTTCAAGTGAGGGGAACTGCCCTGCCTTAGTTGTTTAAAGCGTGACGGTCCTCAACAATAGGCTATTGTGGGGCATGTAGAGGGGAGACATGGATTTAAAGTACTCAATGTCAAACTGCCCCACCATTTGGACATGGAGTAAGATAGTCAGGGACTTTTCTTTTATGCGAATCTTGTCATGTACTTAGCAGTGGCGTTTGTTTCATTGATAAGACGCCAACTAAATTCTCTGACATATCAAGCAGATGACCCAACGCACACCCCTATTGCAGGCTGTATACATATAGTAATGATCTTTTAATGGTCGACAGTGACCCCCCACAGCAATCCCAGGAGTGGCAGACAGGAGAACGAATCGGGCGAGTTCATTTCCAGTTTTTATGAATGGAAAGTCATCGGGGTTTTGTGAAACCCACAACGCTGACTCCATGGGATTTAAAGGGTTAAAAACATTATTTTAGGTCCTTGAAAAGTCAGTGATTTTCATTCTGTGATTTGAGTGGGAACCCTGTTCAGTTATGAACCTCAATGTGTTCTTTCTTGTAGTTTTTTCACTTTTATTTTTGCTAAATATGTCTGTATTATGGATTTATAATATACACTTTGCTTAAATAATCTAAATATATTTCCAGAACTGGCTAAACTTATCAAAGTGACCAGACCATTCCTTGGTTTGGTAAGCAAAGCCAAGGCTACCAAGCTTGTCAGAGCATTGGTTGATATGTTCCTGGATATGGAAGCCACTACTGGTTTGGAGGTACTTCATTATCCTGTACTTTCACGATGCGATTATCCCTTTATTTATTGCTTAGAACCTGATTTTAACAATGATGTTAATTAATTTCAGGTAGAGTTGTGCCTCGAATGCATTGAATGGGCTAAACAAGAAAAGCGTAACTATCTTAGGCAAGCTTTAGAAGTAAGATATTATCTTTGTTAGTTTCACAAAGCATTTTGTGTACTTGTAATCTGATACTAACTCTAAGAGAAACAAAATTAGACTTAAGTATGTTTTTTTGTTTCAAAATATTCCCGAATTCATTGCCTTTAAAATGATACCATTTTTTTCTAAGGTTTGTTATATGACTTAACGCCAACAGTCATAACTAAATGGTCCTATTTACAAAATTCTAATTTTATTTTGTAGACAACAGTTGTGAATGTGTTTCCATCTAGAATCTGATATATATTGTACTAAACATGTTTTTATGTATATTTTAATAACTCTTTTTTTTTTTTTTTTTTTTTTAAACTTTTAATTAAATATTGAAGCCAAATTCACAATTCTGTATGGAAACGTGTCAATATAATATCTTTTATTTCCAATAAAAATAAGTTATTACAAGTTTATTAATGTCCGCTCTAATTATATCCTAATTGGCCATTTTTATTGTCATTAGCTAATTAAAAAATTAACATAAAAAAGTTTTTGTATAAAAATGCATAATTTTTCATTCTGATATACTGCCAAAAGGTTAGAAATTATAACATAAAAATTAAAGAAAATCACCTCAATTGTATATGTATACCTAATACTATTAATTCTAATTGTAAATTAATTGTGCTTTCATCTTTTTATTTGTCAAAAAACATCAAAAAGTATTGTATTCTAAATGGATATAATATCATGTTCCTGCTCAATTGCTTTGTTCAAAATTTTATTGGTATTTAATTATTTATCATCTTTACAATTGTTATTCTTTAACATTTACGTGTTGGTGTATTATTTACAGGCTAGGCTCATATCATTATATTATGATACCGAAAAGTTCACTGCAGCTCTGAGCTTAAGTAAGTAAATATTTCAACTTTCCCCAAGTTAAAAAATGTCAAAATGCTAAATTAACTTCCAAACTTTATTATTTATCTCAATTAAAGTTAGCTTGCTTGAAATAAATAAAATTATTCAAACGTTATTTCCATGCTATTTGAAATTGGAAAAAAAAATTATGGAACAGTTTGTTGGTATAGTGATTTGTATTACTAAACTGTTAATTGTTTTCAGGTAGTGTTTTACTGAAGGAACTAAAAAAGCTAGATGACAAGAATCTATTAGTTGAAGTTCAGCTGTTAGAAAGCAAGGTTTATCATTGTCTCACTAATTATCCCAGGGCTAGGTAAGATTGATTTAAAAAGATTTTCCCTTTAAACAAAGTTTTACAGTTTTAACCGTGGCTAAAACTTTTGCATTACGACACATGAAAACGTGATACAATAGCGACTATTACATAAGTATAACACTCAGCGAAAACAACGTAAATCTCGTCAGTGGTGAAAGTATTGGTAAATTTCAAGAATATTGAAAAAAGATATTTGGCATAGGTCTTTTCCATGGGTTTCGAAGAATGCCTGTAAATTCTACCAGGGTTGCATTTTCTCTAAAATTCCTAATATTCCTTAATTTTTTATTTATCCCTAAAATTCTACTTACATTTTCCTATAATTTATATAAAAAAAGGTTAAAACTCCCATATTCCTCCGAAACTGACGAAAAAATCTTGATATTCCTCCAGATGAGAAAAAGTGGATTTAATTAAATTTGCATATTTATCGCAATTAGAACCTCGGTGGTAGCTCATTGCGCGTCCACACCACAGGTCTGCAGATCCCCTGACTGGGCTGCCTCAGCCTTTCATCCCTTAACCCTTTAAATCCCATGGAGTCAGCATTGTGGGTTTCACAAAACCCCGATGACTTTCCATTCATAAAAACTGGAAATGAACTCGCCCGATTCGTTCTCCTGTCTGCCACTCCTGGGATTGCTGTGGGGGGGTCACTGTCGACCATTAAAAGATCATTACTATATGTATACAGCCTGCAATAGGGGTGTGCGATGGGTCATCTGCTTGATATGTCAGAGAATTTAGTTGGCGTCTTATCAATGAAACAAACGCCACCGCTAAGTACATGACAAGATTCGCATAAAAGAAGAGTCCCTGACTATCTTACTCCATGTCCAAAGGGTGGGGCAGTTTGACATTGAGTACTTTAAATCCATGTCTCCCCTCTACATGCCCCACAATAGCCTATTGTTGAGGACCGTCACGCTTTAAACTACTAAGGCAGGGCAGTTCCCCTCACTTGAAAATATACGTTTACCCCTGCAACCGCCCGAAAGGCGGTTAGCTGGGAAATTCTCTACAAGGCGGTATAGGGCGGGTTGGGATTTAAAGTGTTAAGTGGGTCGATTAAATGAGTACCAAGCATGTGCTTGGAAATTAAACACTGGGAGTTTCGCCTCAGACTTACACTATCTGACCGGAACATTGCTGTATGGCACCCGAGGCCCATGGTCAAGTGAGCTGGTTTGGGCACAGCAGGCCAAGGCCCCCCACGGTGCTGTTGCGCCACAGAGTTTAGTTTTTCACAATTGTATAACTTATTTTGCTAAAAAGTTGTTTGAGGTACGCTCCATTTGCTTAAAACAAGCTTTGGAAAGAATATGTTAGGAGCCGATGTCGGCTTCGAAAGAAGTATCCCTAAAAGTTTTTGAATTTTCCCTAAAATTTTTGGGAATTATCCCTAAATTCTTTGCTACAGAAAATCCTTAAAAAAGTTGGCATTGACTTATCCAATGGAATAGTTTGTAGTGGAATAGTTTTAGAGTACAACTTAAATAAGCCTCTTTAAAGTATAAATTCACATCGATTTTAATTTTAATACTTTGATCATGAACATGAATTTCCTACTCTCTATTGCAGAGCTGCCTTGACTACAGCTCGAACCACTGCTAATGGTATTTACTGTCATCCTAAACTACAAGCTGCACTTGATCTGCAATCAGGAATTCTGCATGCTGCTGATGAAAAAGACTTCAAAACAGCTTTCTCCTACTTTTTTGAAGCATTTGAAGGTTATGAGTCGGTGGAAGACCCCAAAGCTGTTGTTGCCCTCAAATATATGTTGTTGTCAAAAATTATGCTAGGAGAGTAAGTATTTCGAATTTTATCTCATAAATACATGGTGGCCAAAATTAGATTGGGACACAAAACAGAAGCCATAGGTAAATTTAGTGGTGTTTTTTTTTTTTTATTATTATTATTATTTTTTTTTTATTTTATTATTATTATTTTGTTATATAAAAATCTTTCCTGGCCAGTTTTATTTTAGCCACCTTGTATATAATTTTGATAAAAAGAAATGTAAATAACTTAAAGTAAACATTTAAAGCTGCAATTAATCATATCACGTGCATAAAAATTAGGACATAAATACTTTGAAATCATTGAGTTTGGTACTAAAATAATAAAAAAGCTTCGGCCTGCCTTTGATTTTTATTTCATCTTTGGCTTGTTATCGGCTAGTAGCTTTAAAATGTTGATTAGCTAATTGCTGCCATTTCATCAGTTGTGAATTTTTCTCTGGTTCACTTATTATTCTGTTGTCTGATATTATTGATTCTGATGTCTTTTTATTTTTTAATTGAAAATCTTTATACTTTTACTAATTTCACAGCAGTTTACATTTAATATAGAACTAAACCTTCAATTTTATTTTTGTTTATATTTGTGAATACTGCAATGGATATTTTTTATTTTTAAATTGCCATATCTTTCTTTTACAATAAAATGTTCTCAATTTAAAATTTTGTAAAATTAATTGCTCTTCTGTTGGCATATTAAATATTTAAATTCATAGTTTACATTTTTCGATTCTCATTTTCACAGTTCAAGTGATGTTGTTTCACTCACAATGGGTAAACTGGCTATGAAACACGCTGGTGTCGATGTGGATGCTATGAAAGCCATTGCAGCTGCTAGCTCAAAAAGATCACTTGCAGATTTTCAAGAGGTATTTATTGAATTATGTACTCAGTCAAATAGAAGAGGGTGTCTTTGTCCTACAGCTTAAGAGATAGTTATCTATTTCTTTTTAATGAAGCACCTTTTATTCTATAGCATTTGAAGATGCATCATTAACTAATTTTCATAAATGGGAATTTTTTTAACTTTAGAAGTCAAAATAAATATTGATTGCAAAGTTTTAAAATGTTTAAAATATAATTCATCAAAAATTCCACTAATGAGGAACTTTCATGTTTTTTGGTTTTATTTTTGAATAAAAGTAGAGAAAAAATCGTGAAAAACAATACCATTCTTTCAAAAATTTGAGTTCGGATAGATAGTAATAAAAATATTTAGTTTTTCACTTTGCGATTTGGCAGGAAAAGCTACTTTTGTGTGATGTCAATGTTCAGATGATGAACCAGTCTAAAACCTGTTTTAGACGAAGCTGGAGGGAAATTCCTCCTTGTATTTTCGACGGAATCTATGTGTAACTACGTCACGGTTTTTTATGCGTTTTTGGTCACGTGACTTTTGCTTTGAGTTTAAACTCGTTTTTTGATTAATTGAAAGCATAAAGATAAAAAATAATTGCACTGCTCAAATATATCCGTTGGATAACACTACAGGGTGGCTACAGAACCTGGAATTCAGGGAAATGTCAGGGAATTTCACTCTTCTGGAAAAATCGGAGAAATGTCAGGGAATTTTGTAAAATTACCCTTTAATCAGTGAAATTTGAAATTTTGGAGTTTTTTTTCTTGCATGCCCCATGCGGATATATATCTTGGTTCGCATCACGTGAAGTGGATGCTGTGATGTCATCACACTGAATACAGTTTTTTAGCATGTACTTTTTCAAGTGTGTCTAAAAAGTCTGTCTCTTTTTATAAGTCATTGCATTTTTTTTTCTGCCAAAAAATTATGAACTTTGTGCTAGTCGTGTTTTATAAAAACAATTTTTTTTTCTCATTTGATTAGTACTTTTGCGGTTTGAAATAATATTTTTATTGTACAAAATTTTATTTCTATACATCTATGAGTAATTAATTTTTATAAGAAGCTGTTAATTTCAGGCCTTTTCCTTCATACATTAAATGTTGTTCATCTTTAATCGACTTCAAAAGACATCATTTTTCATAAAAGATATGTACCTAGTGAAATTTGTGAGAAAATCGTAAAATTACTAATTAAAGTTTTATGCACATGCATGCCCAAGTTCAGTAAATATTTAGGACAGGAATTTAAGTTTATTTATGAACAGGAAACAGCATATGACATATATTAAAGAAAAGAAAGTGTTTTATTTGTGTTATTTTTTAAATTAAAAAGAAAAATATTTTACTGGTTTTGCTTTACCTTGAAGTTAGCAAGTATGGCTGTAGTTGGTGAATTTTGTAATTTTTAATTAATGTTTTCCATTCTTTTTCATACTCTAGCTCTAAAGATGCTTGTTTTGATTTGTATCATAAATTTATGATGGCGCAATTATACTTTTGACTATTTAAAATTAAATCAAGGTAGCTACAGAACCTGGAAATCAGGGAAATGTCAGGAAATTTCAATCTTCTGGAAAAATCAGGGAATTTCGTAAAATTACACTTTAATCGGGGAATTTTGAAATTTTTGAGTTTCCCTTCTCTCATGCCCTGTGCGGATATCTACCTCGGCTTGCATCACATGAAGTGGATGCTGCGATGTCATCACGTTGAATACAGTTTTTTTTTGGCACAGTTGGTTGAATACAGTTGGCCGATTTGGGAAAATGACGATTCCGAAATTTTTCTACTCTCAGCAACTATGCCAAACCATCGATATCCCGCCCACAACTGCCTGTTGATGTTCCGCTTTTTCTTACTTTCTTTTTTTTATCTGGGATCATTATTATGCCTGGAACAATTATTTCTGTTGGATTTCTGATGATCCTATAACTTAGCAGCGCAGCTGCTATGCTATGAACAGAAAACGGTATGTGACATATATTACAGAAAATAACATGTTTTATTTGTTTTATTTTTTAAATTAAAAAGAAAAGTAATGGACTGGTTTTGCTTTACCTTGAAGTTAGCAAGTATGGCTGGCTGTAGTTTGTGAATTTTGTATTTTTTAATTAATGTTTTCCATTCTTTTTCATGCTCTAGCTCTAAAGATGTTTGTTTTGATTTTTACAGTAAATTTATTTTGGCACAATTATACTCTGATTATTTAGAATTAAATTTACTTATTAATTTTTTTTTTTTTTAATTGTCCATCATTTCGTTTTTTGAATTATAGCACACATCAGGGAATTTTTGAATAAATCTTCTAAAAATCAGGGAATTTTATTTCTCAAAATCTGTTGCCACCCTGTAAATTTACTTACTAAATTTTGGTATTTTTAAATTGGCCATTATTTTATTTTTTGAATTATAGCGCACATCAGGAAATCGGCGAAATGTCGTGGAATTTTGTTTCTCGAATTCTGTATCCACTCTGCACTAGAAAATACAAATATATTCATTTTCCTCACTTGTGCAAGCTCCTCATTGTTTTCCGTTTATTTGTACTTGATGGCTCTTGTCTATGTACAGGATTTCCACGCATATGGAAAGTCGTGAATATGGACATTTAGTAAATTTTGTCATTGAAAGTCATGATTTTGAATAAAAAACAATTATTAGCCATGGAAAAGCAGTGAATTTCATGGATTCCTTTAGACATTTTAAATAAAATCATGTGACTATAAACAACAGTCATAGTTAAAAATTGTGATCAATGAAAACATTTCTAAACTCCAAATTTGTGACATCACACAAGTAAGGTCTCATAGGTGACAAAAAAATTCGTAATATAAGAACTGAAATTAACTGATTTGATAAGCTTGTATTTACATTGATTTTTTGTCTTCTTCTTTAATATAATGCGCTACGGTTTTGCTTTGTTGATATCAAAACATTTGGTTTTTGATTATATAATTTTATTTATTATTTTTGGCTTATCATTCTTCAAATATATCCTTATTATTAAAGATTTATTAGCTTTCTTTACACTGGAATATCAAAGAATGGAAACAAATTTCTTACTTTTTTCTGATTTCGGAGGGTCTTTGTTACTGAAACAAGGATTATTTACTTAATACACCATAAAAGTTTTTATCGAAATTATTGTATGCTGCAATAATTTACTTGCTATGTTCGTCTTAGTAAAATTCATGTAGGTTATTATTTTTTGTGTGATTTCTTGGGTCATGGAAAATTATTTGCTTCATTCTTGAAAAGTCATGGATTCGCAAAATTTCATTTTGGCAGAAACCCTGTATATATCATCTTTCAAATGATAACATTTCAGCCTTGTTTGAAGTAATGTCCAATGTTTCCACAAAAAAATAGTTGTAATTTTAAAATCTTCAAGGCCAATGGGGGGGAGGGATAGTCAATTGTTCATACGACAAATGTCTCTTGAATTTCAAGTAATAACTTTTTTTAAATGAAAATTCATTGCATTAGCAGTTTCTGTTTTAAAAAGACATAGGAAGACTCACTCGGTGTGTCTACTTCTTGAATTTGGGTCCTTGAACCCTTTTCTTTGAAGAAGAGTGAAGTTAGATGGTGATGATGTAAGAGTCGTTAAACGTTTATTTTATTGTTACATCTTCTGTGTTTAATTTGTAACTTAGGTTTTTAAATATTTATTCTTTTTCCAGGCGCTGGAAAAGTACAAAAAGCAATTGGTTCAAGATCCCATTATTCGTGCCCACTTGGACGCTTTGTATGACACAATGCTGGAACAGAATCTATGCAGGATTATTGAACCTTACTCCAAAGTACAGGTAGGCAACTTGTTTGTAATACTTCTTTCTTAATTATAGGCTGCTACAATTTTATTCAAGAGTACAAATTATTTAATATTATATGAAGTGTAGGGTAGAATCGTAGAAAAAAAGCACAAGAACTGAATCTATTTCAATCTAATTTTTGCATGGGAAACCCGACTATTTCCTTTCATCTACATCAATTTTGAGGGTTAAGTTAATTACCTTTAGGTTATGTGAATAATATCTTTTGGATGTAGTAGTATTTTACTATTGAGCAACTATTGCGGGAGAAGGATTCCCCCCAAAAATTCCTAATATTCTTTATATTTTTGTTTCTTTCAAAAATTACTAAAATTGTACTTAAATGTTTCGTTAATTCCTTAAAAAAAAAATCGCGAAAAATAACTGTATTCCTTCAGATGAGAAAAGAGGATTTAATTAAATTTGCGTGTTTCTCAAAGTAGTATAACTGTTATTTTGTTAAAAAGTGGTTTAACATTGAATTTTTTGAAAATTTGCAGTATTTTGCTGATATTGAAACAAGCTTTGGAAAGAATATGTCTGTGTTAGAAACCTATGTTAGCTTGCCTTGAAAATAAATACCCCTACATGTTTTTGATTTATCCCTAAAATTTTGGGAATCATCCCTAAAATGTTCCTGAAAATACCCCTAAAAGTTCTACCTAAATTTTTTAGAAAACTCACTGTGTCCCCTGCTATTGGTACTTGTTCAATGTGCTCTATAAGTAATGAAGAATGCTTTCAAAGTTAAAATTGTGTTCCTGATATTCTGAAATAGTCATGGGGAGGGGGGGGGGTATTATATTATAGTTGATCCCAAGCTAAAAATTTACATATGTCTGCATTTATACATTATAATATAATTAGCACTTTTTTATAATTCCTGCCTTAAATAGAGAAGTAGTTTTATAAAATTTAAATATTTCAAAATCCATAAAATTGGGTTGTATAGTTCTAACACAGCTCTCTCTAATAGCCTTATATACTTATTTATAAGCCAAATCTATAATTTTATTCAATATCAAACATTAGGAACTTGCTCATTCCAGTCAAAATATGAAAAATAGTTCATTTATATTATGGTTTTATTGCTCATATTTAAGTTATGTTAACAAGACTGTATACTGTACTAGTATTTTTCTAGTGATAATTCATTCGCAGCGTCTTACATTAACACCAAGAGTAGTTTTTCTCCTTCAGTATTACTATCTTGCAATGTAATTTTGGCTGCCAATTCTCCTCTCTACTCTTTTGTTAAATATTGTACATCATTTGGATTTTGAATTAAAACTTAACTTTGTATCAAAATAAACCTAATATGTGTTATCTTGTATAAATAACATTGATAGAAAATAAGTTTTATTTCTCTTATATTTCATTAAATTAGCTTATTTTTTTATGTTCCAGCTGCAACATGTAGCAACTATTATTGATTTAGGATTGGTAAGTGTGCGCTTTATTTTTTAAGTTTTGCCAATTTGTTGAAATTTTATTTTTAAGGCTAAAAAGTGTTTTTACTTATTTTAGCACATTGTTGAAAAGAAAATGTCTCAAATGATCCTGGATAAGAAACTGAATGGTGAGTTACTTTATTTTTACATGCATGGTACAAAGCATAGTGGCCACAGAACTTGGGAGTCAGAGAAAATGCCAGAGAATTTTTTTAAACTTTGCAAAAGTCAAGGAATTTTTCTATTGTTTTGATGGTCATTTCCCTGTTCATCTGTATTTTGACTCCATTTTCCCGGAGAATTATGGTAATCGTTAGAAGTTTCATGTTACAGTATAATTTAAAATTTTCATTACTGCCAAAACTATTTTTGAAAAATTGGCTTATTATCTCTTTGACATAAACGTTCTATTTCATCTACACATCTTGAAAAATTGGGGGAGGGGGGGAGTTTGCCGTAAAATCAGGTACAGTAGAATCTCGATTAACCGACCTAATTCGGACCAAAGGTAGGTCGGTTAAGCGAAAATTCTGGATAAAAGAGTTGTAAAAAACAATAAAAAGTAAATGATTTTCGTTTATCGAATATAGGACTTTTAATGTTTTTTTATGACATAATTGTTGGAAATGAGTTTTTGTTGCAATAATCTTGATAATCTTTGTTTCGCTGCTCTATCGCGGAGTATTTTTGAAGGCAATAGTTCAGTTTGATCTGCATCCGAAGGTTGCTCTAACCATGTCAGTTCTTTAGAAAAACAGTCAAAAGCCTCACCATTACTTATGTAACTTTAGAGCAAGGGAAAAGATTACGGTTTAAAAAGGAACAAATGATTAATTACTCATTTGGGAGATTTTTGATGTCGACTAAATGATTGCCGGTTAACAGAGAGTTCCGGATAAAGGAGGGACGGTTAATCGAGGTTCTACTGTATTTTTTTTTTCCTGAATTTTGTCGCCAACCTGCAAAGGTTTTTACTATGAATATTATGAGTTGGGAAAAAAGAATCTTTTCATATTGTAAAATAAGGAGAGGGGGGGGGGGATTAATTTTTATTGCTTTAAGCACTTGTGGAATATAAAAAATGAGATCATTAAAGAGTAACAAAATAATGTCACTTTTTTTCATTTCATATTTCTTAACACATTGTTGACCGTCAATTTTGGTGAGAATTTATCTCGTGCCACCTGCTATTATTATGTAATTGGCCAGGCTTGGGGCCCAAAATTTTCGATGTTATTGTTGTTAAATTGAACACTGGGTTATTTTTTTAACATTTTAAATTGCGTTTTGAACAGAAATAAACCATAAACTTAAACTGATTTTAAGTAGCAGTCGTTAAACAACTAAATTCTCTGAAAAAAACAGTAAAATTAAGGTGAATTACAATTTTGTTGATTTTTGTTGTATGATTTTAGACTCTAGAAAATGGTTATCAATAAACTTGCAGACTAAAGACGAAAATTCTTCCAGCATACACTATCAATATAACTATTGGGTGCCCTCTCCACAATTTTGTATAGGGCCCCGAAAATATTATGTGCTTTGGGCCCCAAGGGATGCAAATCAGGCCTTGAACAGCACACTGAGAAAACAACGGTGATGCGGGGGGAAAGTGCATCGTGAGTTTACTTGTGAACGGTCAGCAACGGTTTGGCCATGAGAATACGAGTTAACTCGTGACCGATCAACAATGTGTTAAGTCATTATTTATTTAGTGTTCTTTATTACCTAATAATTTTTCTCTTTAGGTATTATTGATCAAGGCCAAGGCATCCTAATAATTTTCGAAGCGTCCGATGCCGATAAGACCTACGAAGCAGCTCTCAAAACTATACACTGTCTAGAGAAAGTTGTAGATTCTATTTATAAGAAGGCCAAGAAATTGAGCTAGATAATAACCCCTAACCTGTTCTGCTTGTAAGAAAATATTGTTTTTTAAAAAACTATATTTATTATGGATTTTGTAAATAATAAAACTAAAAAAAAAAAAATTTCATGGAAGGTTCTGAAAGTTGTTGTGATATGAATGCTCCATCTATCATCTTGCCAACATCACTGTTTGACCTTTATTTTGAGTGTTACATTACTAAATTAACATTAACTGTGCGTAACAAAGCTATGTTACGGGAGTAAGAAAGATTTCTTCTGAATGTATTTCTATTCCTAACAAAAGAATAAAGTTTTTACTTAAAACCCTTTAATGTTGTTATGTAAATGAAACTTTTATTGTATTTCTGATCCTAGAAAAAATTCAAGGAAATTTGCTATCATTGTTTTGATGGTACGTTTCCCGTTCATCCTTATTTTGGGGTCACTTACCTGGTGAATTGTTGTTGTAATCATCATAAATTTCATGTTACAAAATAATTGTAACTTTTTTCCTTACCTCCAAAACTATTTTTAAAAACTGGATATTTTATTAGTGGCCACAGAACCTTGAAAAGTCAGAAAACTTTCTGATTATAGAAAAAGTCCATTCATCCGTATTCTTGTACCATTATCTCGGAGAATTGTGAATCCATGGTTAGAAGATTCATTTTATGGTACAATTTAAACTTTTCATTACTGCCAAAACTATTTTTTTTTTAATTGGCATATTCCATTTGATCTACACTTCTAGAAAAATTGGGGGAATTTGAAAAGTTAGCTGTAAAATCAGGGAATTTTTTTAGAAATCTATCGAGAAACTTTTTTTCCTGGATTTAAACCAACTTTTCACCAATTATTTTTGACTTTTTGACAAGAAACTTTCCAAGACTGTTTCCCAAAAATCATTATTAAATATGCTCTTGTATTTAGTTACTATTCTGGCATTATTCAGTTGTACCCCCAAAAAATGAAGTTGTATGTGTTTTAACCGACAATATCCCTGGTAATATTTATTATTGAATACGTTAATTACAGTATACTAATTCTAGACATAAAAAACCGCGCCTAATTTCTTAGGTTTATTCCAATTAAAAAAAAAAACTTGCAATGAGCTAGTAGAGACTTTCCATAATTATAGGCCTCTGCTTTACAGGGGAGGAACGTTTTGGTTAGTGGTACTCATTGGCTTTTGTATGAGCAATTCCTTAATCTTTTCCATGCATCACAATTTAAAGATTCAGGCATGGCCTGGTCTAGAGTGGTTGTAATAAGTGTCTGAATGGTAAACATTTAGGGTATTCATAGTGTTATGAATTTTCCTCAGAGGCAATGGTGACACAGTTTTTATTAGATAAAAACTATTATTTATTCTCTTTTCAAAGGATCACAAAATTTCTCCGAAATACATTGCAATCACTCTCGAGCTTCAGTAAAAACAACTTCAAATACAGAGATAATTCAGGCACACTCAAATAAGTAAACAAAGGGCTCGGCTTCTTTCATCGAGATCCGAAGTCGAACTGATCTGCGGTCTTGTATTTATAGGTGCGCGTGAGAACTTTCTCGAAATATCCAGCCAACTGGATACCTAGCTGTTTGTTTTCTTTTATGAATAAACATAGAGCAACTTGCAGCATTTCGTGTCAATCAAAGCAGTACGTGTCCATTTTACCGCTCCGTGCTTAACTTTTGGAAGTTAGTGTATATTAATCTGGCAGTTTGGTTGTTCGTAAAAATGCCTAGGGAAAGTAATAATTCTCATATTTCATGCTTTACCTTGAAACGAGCGGCATTCTATAAAATGCTTCTATTCGAATGGTAGCATTTCACACGGTAGCATATTGTTATGAATTTTTCTCAGAAGCGATGATGACGTTATTAGATAAAAACTATAATTTATTCCTCCTTCGAACGCTCACAAAGTCTCTTCGAGCAACAGTAAATACACAAGCTTCAGTAAAAACAACTTCGAACATAACTATAATTCAGGCACACTCAAATAAGTAAACAAAAGGTTCAGTTTCTTGCATCAACATCAGAGGAAAAACTAATCTCCGATCTTGCGCTGCGGTCTTTATGGGTGCGCATGAGAACTTTCTCGAAATATCCAGTCAACCAAAACATCTCAAATTGGAAATTTCCCGATTGCTTTAGGTGTTGCCTTAAACTTATCTCGCATTTTTGTATCATATATTTCTATATGTAATTCAGATTTTTTTTTTCTGCAAAATCCTTCGATTTTAGCTATAAAATCTATATTAAATACCAAATTTTGTAAAAACTTCATTTTATGCCAGTGAAGCTTAAATATGATTACAATAACTAGAAACAATCTAAAAGTTCCCAGATTTATTTAATAAAAAGTTGTTAAATTGTGCCAGATACTTCTGCTCATGCATGCATTTAAATTTATTTACTTGTAGATAACTTCTTACTAATTAGAAAAAACACGGAATAAATTTAAAGGATTTTTACAAATGATGTAAACCGACAGGTCCACCACATGATCAAGTAGAAACAAATGATTAAAATAACACTAAAGCTAACTTTTAGACGTCCTAAGAATAAAATGAATCATTTTGACCCAACATGGAAATGAACATTTTTTTGTACAAAGAAAAAAGAATTGACCCATTTAGTTTCCCTACGATACCGTAAAATGGGGTGGATCGGAACACTTTTCAACTTTCAAAGTAAAAATCAGGTGTAATAAGATAGTTAACGAACAAATTTTTGACACTGAAACTTGGGTCTTACCTTCTTCTTTGAGGGTCAACTCGAAAAAAGTTGAAAAAATTAGGACTTTAATTTATTTATAAATTTTTTCAGGGTGTTCCGATTCACCCCTACAAAATTATCATAAAAAAATCATTTAATATGAAAGATAAAATTTGTTTTTGTCAATTATTGTCAAAACAAATCATATGTTTGAAAGTGTATCAACTCTTCTAACTTATCCAAATAGTCTTTGAAACTATAATATTTTTTAATCTACTCTATGTTTAAATGCCGTATGACTGCAAATTCCTTAAAATATCTTGAGAAAGGAGAAAAGGATCCTCATTTGTCTCAGATAATCTCTTCATTCATGGGCACTTTTTGTAAAACACACTTATATAGCAATAATCTTGTGGGTGTAAAACTTTGCTCACATAGAGTCTTCATACATATGGAATGCTTTTTCCTTTATAACTTTAAGATAATAAAGTCATTTAGAGAAAAGAAAACCACTGGAACAATTGGGTTTTTTCCTATACGGAAACTAGGCTCCTTTTCTGACATTTATTCAAGCCTGCAATCTTGATTACTGTCTTGAAGGGAGTAATAAAACTCTTCTCCAGTCGTTGAATCTTGTGTGGAACATAATCTTGCTAAAAACAGCTTTTTAATATCACTTTTCAAGTGTTCCGATTCACCCCGCAAATCTCAAAATCGAGACGTGGCAAAACATAAAAATTCGTAAAATAATTTTTTTTTAAAACCAGATTAAATTAAGTATCGCATGCTGTTGTGAATGTTAATACTTATCTAAAAATATATTAGTTAAGTCTATAGCAGGTTTATGTTAGTAATTATGGGATAAGTTTTGAAGAGGTAAAAATTCATTGGATTGTATGCACGCTGTTTTAGAATTTTTTTTTAAAAAAGGACAGTGTTGAAAACCCCACAAAACATATGTTCCAAAATTCCAAACATGTTAGCTAAATTTAAAAAATGTGTAATTAATAAAACTGCTTTATTTGTGTAAAATAATAATGTCTTTGTAATTTCATGAAGTTCTGTTCCGATTCACCCCATTTTACGGTACATAAAATAAACACCCCAATCTGCTATAATGCCTCTTGTCTTAGTTTCAGCTGCTTAAGTTTGATAATTTAAGTATAAGTTTAAAATATTGCAAACATGTTAATGAATTAGAAATGTTAATTGTAAAAATTAATAATTTAGAAACCCTAATATGTTAGTAAGAGGTTTTTTTTTTTTTTTTTTTATCATTATTATTAAGTGAAATTTAATAGTACAACTTTGTTAGTAGCTGAAAACTCGAAATTCTCTAGAATAAATGAAACTCATTTTTCTGGGTGTTAAGGACATTTATTTCTATTGTGAAATAATGGTCAATTGAAAAATTTATGTTCAAGTGAAAATCATGATTTTGTTAGTAAGTCTTATTTCAGATGCTGGAAGATGGATAAGAAATTATTGGTTGTGATTCAAATGCAATTCATGTCGAAACACGAATCTTTGCAACTGAACCAAAAAGTAAAATTTCCTCAATTTTTTTCTAAATCAAAAACCTATTTGGTGGAATATTTTAAATAAATGGACATAATTGAAGGGCCACGGCAAAGAGCGGTCAGTCTTTTTTTTTCTTTTTTTTTGTAATTAACATATTTTGTAAAACGATTTCCAATAGGACTACAGTTCTGAAATTGTCAACATAAATAGTTTTGGCCTTCTAATTGGACTTTTGACAAAGAGAATGCTAAATTTTTAATTAATTTTTTTAATAGTTTCACAAAAAGCTACTTCTAATAGGCTTAAAGCTCCAAAAATTTCAACATAAGTAGTTTTGGCCTTCTAATTTTACTTTTCATAAACACGTGTAAAAATATTCTCAAAGGGGTGTTGTATAAATGGAGAATTATTATTATTATTATTTTTTTTGTGCTTCTCGACTGGGAAGGGGGCTTTTAATATTAAGGGCTTACGCAGCAATTAGTTTTTAGTGAATGAAGCGAGCTTATACTTACGCAGCAATGAACCTTTAAGCGAGCCCATGCTTGCATAGCAATGAACTTTTCAGCGTGCTTGGTCTTACGTAGCAATGAACCTTCCAGTGAGCGAAGCGCCCAAAGCTGGGACCTATACACCAACGGCGGATCTCCGCAACACGGGCCCACGCTGTTAGCTAAAAAATTGCTTAAGGTAAAATTTCGTAGCGAAGCACGAGTATTCATCTAGTTTAATAATAAAACATGAAATTTTAAAGGGGACCAATAATTAAAGTTATTCCAACCTTTTTAAAGTCTCCAGTCTTTTCCTGCTAGTACAAATGGTATCAGTTACAAAATTAAATTGAAACTAAATGCAGCAGGATAATTTGTCGCTCATAGGAAAGACCATTCTAATGCAATAGATCATTTAAAAATGGAATTGGGTGAAATAGAACAGGTATATTTTATTAAGAAAATTAATGAGTTAATAAATTTTTCGGTTGCTCTGTACATACCACGGCAAATTTTGTATATTGAACTTTTGGCTCCTTTTCGTAAATACAAATGATGCTGCCATCTGGCGAGGCAGTTTTTAAGCAAGATCGAACCCAAGGTAATCAATTTGGAATTGAATCCCCCCCATCCCCACACTCCCTCTCCTTTCCTATAATTCTGGAAAATAACTGATTGGAAGAACCTATCCCAAATTTGTTGTTAGTTTCCGAGAGAATAATTTATTTTTTTTATCTATATTATTTTATAATCTCTGATAATTGTTCTAATCTATCTTTGTGATTAGTGCTACTGTTGAATAAATTAGTATAGTTGTAGTTGAGGAGTTCATAAAATGGAGACTGGGCATAAGGCATTCAGCATGACTTACATTTAGAGTCGGTATTTGCATCTATTATGCGATTCTAGACTTGTTGGATGATTCATAAAGTATTGCTGCAAAAAAGACTATATTGGGCAAAACAGCATTACGTAACAACAAGATCTGAAGAAGTAAAAGAAAAACCGAGGCAGTTACACCCATTTGGTTAGAGCTTTATCTCGCATGCCAAAGGTGTCGGGTTTGAATCCTTAGATATGTATGGAAGTTCAATGTGGTTCGAGATACACGTTAAGTTATAGGTCGTGGCCTTATTAGCCGTTATTGTACACAAAAAGTAGGTTGCTGAGAGTACAAACTGAAACAAAGGATGAACGCATTCCGATCTCTCTTTCAAGGATTAACTTCATCGCATTTGCATCTTGAACATGAGAAAAACCGGAAAATCAACAAGCAGTCTAACAATCGACACTGTCATAATCCCCGGCGTGCAGACGCATTCTTTAACTAACTAGTTTCCACACACACATCAGTGGAAAATTAAATTCAATCGTCTGTTCATTCCGTGGAGTTGTGTACAGTTGTACACAAATTCTGTTGTCTATTGACATTACCAGCACTGGGAAGGGAACGATTACCAAAATGAGGTACTACAAAATGTTACAAAATTTCAATGTTAAAAATTAATAAATTTAATAAAAAGTAAATTTACGTTTTATTGATTGCAGTTTACATTATGGTTAGAGTTTAAGAGTCAAAATTCACGAAACGGGTTAAAAAGTGTCCCAAGTGTTTTTATATATGAAATTAAATAAAATGCTCATGGAAAACTAAAGAAATGCAAACCTAATAATTTTTTTATCAAGAAACTTGAAAAAAAAATGGAGATGGGTGCAAATAAATTGATAAAAAATAATTTTAAACTTAGAAAACTTCATTTCGATTACTGACCCCGGCGAGTATCAAACTCAATCATTTGCATTGTATGCGAGAATTATTTTCATTTCCTTTTCAAATTTTAGCTAATTACTAACTCTGAATATTCTATAACAGTAAGAAACAAACTTTTCCGCAAAAACTAATCTTGTTTTTTATTTATTCGGTCTCTTTACTGAGTCCTCGACTTTTGTGTCATTTCGACGACGTCACCGTTTTTCACGTCGAAACCATAACCATCCAACGTAAACTGCAGATCTTCTCGCATTTTAGTGCAAAGCTAGTAATTCTCAAGTGATCACGTTAAGGAAAGTGGAGATAATTTTGTTCTTTACATTAAAATCGACTGATATTTAGTCTTAACTTCATGGTTGGTTGGTTGTATTCAGATTATCTGGCGCCGTCAGCAACACGAGGGCTATAATGCGCCGAAACATTTCGTCATTAGACAAGCCAACATACATTTACAAACACCCATGCCAACACGGGACTCGAACCCGCAACCTCGCGGTCTAGAAGCTAGCACGCTAACCACTATACCGTTTGGTCGGCCTTAACTTCTTGCATACATCTATTATGCATCATTTCGGGGAAGGTACATTTTAAATGTTTTAATATGCTGAACATTAAACTGCCGTCATTAATGATTACCATTGACATGTGGCTTTATTTATGACCACACATTGTCCTCTTATTCAGTTAAACCTAATCGCTACAAACAATGTAGAAAGGAAGTTCGTCTTTCCGGAGACGATCATTTCGGCGACGTCTGCGGAAGGAGCACCGTCGTCGAAATGTTAAGCGCGCGAAAAGCAAGTAATCTATTAGTTTCTTATACTACTTCGAGTTTTTGATGATTTTTAGAAGAAAAATAAACGAAAAGAGAGAAAAGACTCGAGAATTTGGAACAAAATCCATTAATTTCAAAATTCGTTAGCAGTTTATTAAGTGTTCAAAATCGCGGTAAAAAAAAATGCAACAGACAAAAGAAATATTGTCTTAGTCATTAAATTATGTTGTAATACTATTAAAATATTTTTAAAAAAATTGTAATAAGAAATAAAAGTAAATAAATTTATGGAGCAATATTTATTTACCATCACGTTACTTTTGACTGGATTACAGCAAAAAAAGAAAAAAATAATTAGTATGAGAATTTAGCATGCAAACTAATTCCTGTAGAAAATAAGTTTATTGAAAGATATATGGAATTGTATGAAGTTTCAAAATCTAAGTACTGATGAGCCATATTTTACCGTTTCGAGGTTTTGACCCTTCAATTCATTCGGAACACTTCAGCGTTGTTACCAGCCGTTAGAACGTTTTCGTTCAAACTCTCAAATCACTTTTAATAAATTACGAAACCCGTTGGCAATCCCATTCTATTTAATAAAACTCTGTAATTAATTCATCAGCGTTATTCAACGATGAGGGAGAGACAGCAAGGTCTTTTTAAACAACAAGACATTGAAAGCAAAAATATGACCTTCACTTATTGACTAGCATTAAACCCGGAAGTTCGATTTAAATTTGATCACACTGAACATTGCAGCAGGCAGTCGTTAAATTGGGCAATCAAGTCACGTTGAGTTACATTTCAGCTATGCAACAGCATCTAAAATATTCTTATGTTCAATGGTTATTCAACTTTGGGTCGGCAAATCCATCTATACTAAACTTCAACTTAACTAGACATCACTTAGACGGTAGATCGTGACAGTGCTCATAGGTATTTAATCCATTTTGGCGGAGTGAAGACATAATTCTCGCCAAACCTTAGAGCCTTTTGTTCTCTATAGGGTTGTGGTTTGGCGAACATTATGCTTTCACGCCGCCAAAATGGATAAAATACCTATGAGCACTGTCACGATCTACCGTCTAAGTGATGTCTAGTTAAGTTGAAGTTTAGTATAGCAAGTCTCATGCGGCTTTTTAGTCAATTGAATGTGGCTCTACGTGAATCGATTTCGACTCAGTCGTGTTGATGTATCGTCGACTCCTAAAATTAAAGTAAACGGTATAGTGGTTAGCGTGCTGGCTTCTAGACCGCGAGGTTGCGGGTTCGAGTCCCGTGTTGGCATGGGTGTTTGTAAATGTATGTTGGCTTGTCAAATGACGAAATGTTTCGGCGCATTATAGCCCTCGTGTTGCTGACGGCGCCAGATAATCTGAGTACAACCAACCAACCTAAAATTAAAGTTCGTGAAAATTTTTGGTTTTCAAAAGAAAGCTGAATCGTTTTACTGTCGATCTGTGGCTTTTTTTACTAAGGTTGGTTGCTTTGTACGCTCAACCAGGCCCTGATCATCGCCTAGGCCCACAAGGCCCGGGGCTTGGGCCCATGATTTTAGAGGGCCGTAAAACAAGCTATAGACCTATAACTTTGGTTTCACAAAAGCTATGTGAATATCTTTTATAATCTGGATAAAAGAATTTTTACATAAAAATCATCTTGTCTTGATCTTGAACCGTCTTTAGAATCCGAGAGTGTATTTATACAAACAAACCAAACCCTCATTTAAAAGAGTGAAAATCAAACTTTCTTGAAATTGAAAAAAAGTGTTGACGAATTTATTGTGAGATCACCAAATGTCGATTCTGAAGATGTAAATAATGCTGCAGACATTGTAGTCACTGATACTACTATGCTTTGTGATAGTGAAATGCAATGCTACACATAACAAAGTTTTTCCTCTTTTGATTTATAAATTTGATTCTTTGACATTTGTTTCTTTGTCTCTGATAAAAAATAACTTTTAAAAAACAATATTAACATTACTTTATCAACTTTTTCTATATTTAATGTTAAATCATTTGACTTTTTTGTCAAGCCCATTTCCAATAAATTTCATCTTTGAGAAAGGGCCTCCCCCAAAAGTGCCCAGGCCTCAACTTATCATGGTCGGGCCCTGCGCTCAACGACTATTTTTATGCACAATGACAGCTAATCAGGTGGGGCCCTACAGCTTAACGTGGATTCCGAACCACCACGAACATCCATGTCTAACCCGAGATTCAAACACGGCACCTTAGCCATACGAGGTCAGAGCTCTACCCACACAGCCATCAGTTGGGCCTTTTGGACTAATGAGTTACTAACCTTATAACAAATTGAAATGTGTTTGGTTTAAAAAAGAAATTGAAAAAAGTTCCAATCACAATTTTATTCACATGGAAAATGAAATTGTGCCTGACAAATTTAATTAAAACGCATTTGAAAAATGTTCTAACAAAAATATTAATAAAATCAAACTCATTTCCTAGCAGAACAATAAAATTGGTTATTTTATTTGTTAATATATCACTTAGGTTATCTAGATTTCTTATCCAAGCCCAGTCGTTTGGCGATGGAATCTTGTTCTTAAATTGCTGACCCATCCGAAGATTCCGTAGGGTTGGGGGGGGGGGGGGAAAGCAACTGAGAAAACTCACAAGCCTTTGCATGAGTACGGAACACACAGTGTGTGAGTAATCGTATTTGACCTCGTTGTTTACTTTCTTAAGATATTTAAAGCATATTATTAATAAATCCAGGCTATATCCATCCTGTTATGTGCCCTAATAACAGTTCTTCATGTAAAACTGTATTAAGGTTAAAGATCATTTTGAATTGCTCTCTCTCCACATCCACACATGTACCTGTGTCCCCCTACCTGTTTATTTAATGTAAAAATTGGAACTCATATTTTTTCCCTCTACGCTCCTCAAGGACGCCACCCATCGATATATATAAACAACCTGTTTATATCGATGGCGCCATCCATCGATATAGATAAACAACCTGTTTATATCGATGGCGCCACCCATCGATATAGATAAACAACCTGTTTATATCGATGGCGCCACAAGAATATTTTCCCAGAAAGGATAGGAGAGTGGGGGAGTACTATCGGACGTTCTGAGGCGGGAAATGAGATTTCAAAATAATTAAGACCCCCCCCCCCCAAAAAAAAAAAAAAGGTTTTTAACATATTTGTATACACTAAATGAAATATTGTTACGAATTTTTGTATCTTTGTAAATATTTCGTAGTGTTAATTTTGTAAATAGTAAAATTTATGTACATTTCGCATAAGACAGTGCAATAGTTCGTCTGAGCTTGGCTTCCCTGCAATATGGGTATTGATGCTTGATAACGAGTTTTACAGAGGTAACTCTGGGAAGCGAGTTTTAAGGAGCAGGGCATTTAACATTATGGTAATGGCAATCTCGCCAAATTGGCGAGATAGAGCCAAGTTAGCGGCGGTTTTGGCGACTAATTTTTGTCGCCAAATTTGGCGAGAAATTGTCAAATGTCGCCAAACTTGGCGACATTTTCGGTCCCCATGTACATGTATAGGACTTTTCGACTACGATCTGGAAAGTTCTCCAAATATCTACCTCTAGAAATTTCAAGAATGTTCGCCTCCCCTATATATAAGCCCTGCCATGAGATGGGTTAGTAAGATAGTTGTTAGCTGAGTCCGTTAGTTGACTGAAGTTAGTCAGTGAGTTGACTGGAATTACTGAGTCTCAGCGAACGTTCAGAGAGTTCCGAAAGCGAACTGTATTGCATTGTCTTTTGCAGCGATTTGAGCAGTTGTGTTGTCAAGTTTTTAACTGCTGTTTTGTGCTCTATTGTTGTGAAAAGAGCTGTATTCTGTCTACTAGAACGAGAAGTTCTGGAGTTGTAAAGGAATCTGTGAAGAGTGATATTGGAATAAATTTCTGCAAGTTTTGATCTGCTTTGGCTTCAAATCTTTCGTACCCAACAACGCAACAATATTATGGATATATATCAATGACCAGGTCCCTCCTATCTCCCAATAGCCGACCAAACGGTATAGTGGTTAGCGTGCTAGCTACTAGACCGCGAGATTGCGTGTTCGAGTCCCGTGTACGGCATGGGTGTTTGTAAATGTATGTTGGCTTGTCAAATGACGAATGTTTCGGCGCATTATAGCCCTCATGTTGCTGACGGCGCCAGATAATCTGAAAACAACCAGCCAACCTATCTCCCAATATGAGCTCAATTTTAACCTTTCGGGTTGTCTGGAATGAATTTAACTGTTTTTCGCCTGGCGCAGTATGGTCCACGTGTTGCTCTTACTCCGTTCACCACCAACCAACCTGTTCTTCTCTAATTCGATATGTACAGGTTCCTTTAAAAATAGTATTGTATGTTTTAACGAATTTATAACATTAAATTGCAATGTTAAAAAAAAAAACTTCAAATATACCTTTATTGGTAGTAATCTCAAATATTTGAGCATCAGGTCTGTTGTATAAAGGGAACCTTGATTATCCGAACAATTTGATTGGTTGGTTGGTTGTTTTCAGATTATCTGGCGCCGTCAGCAACACGAGGGCTATAATGCGCCGAAACATTCGTCATTAGACAAGCCAACATACATTTTACAAACACCCATGCCAACACGGGACTCGAACCCGCAACCTCGCTGTCTAGAAGCTAGCACGCTAACCACTATACCGCTTGGTCGGCCCGAACAATTTGAAGCCAACCTGATGGCTGAGGGGTTAGCGCTCTGGCTTCGCATGCCAAAGGTGACGGGTTCGAATCCTGGGTTAGATATGGATGTTCGTTGTGGTTCGGAATCCACGTTAAGCTGTAGGTCCCGGCCTCCGTTATTGTGCACAAAAATAAGTCGTGAGCGTACAACCAAACCGAACAATTTGAGGCTGGGGTGTTCAGATAAGTGATTTAAAAAAAAAAAAAAAAAATATCTGGTCATTTGACGAATTTTTTTTTTTTTTTTACCAGTGTCATAAGATTGGTTGGTTGTATTCAGATTATCTGGCGCCGTCAGCAACACGAGGGCTATAATGCGCCGAAACATTTCGTCATTTAACAAACCAACATACATTTACAAACACCCATGCCTTACACGGGACTCGAACCCGCAACCTCCAGTATCATAAGAGCAACATGAAGCAGGGATATTAAACAAAAACTGTATATATCTTGTACAGGCGCGTAGCCAATGGGTAGGATATATCCCCTCTCGAAAGATAGCTATTACAATGCCAAAAAAAAAAATGCCAAAAAAAAAAAAAAAAAAGGATTTTTTTTTTTTTAAATGATAAATTTATATAAAATGTTTTAAAATTTCTTAATTCTTTTCTTTTGCACGTAGGAAAAAAATAACCCGAAACTAAATATATTTGGCATTAATGAAAAAAAAAAAAAAATTATTAGTTGAGTTATAATTTCATATCCCCGCCCGAAAAAAATCTCTGGCTATACGCTCCTGATTTACGTCTTACAAAAGAAATCCAAAATTTTGAATTTGTCCACTGGAATGGTTTCTGTTAAACGGTATTTCTATCGATAAGTATTCGAATAATCGGTGTTCTACTGTACTTATATTTTGTAAGAATTTCGAACTTATTGATCGAAATTTAGTGATTGTTGCAAATAATTCCTTGTTGAACTTGGAAAATCATTGATAGCTTTCCACTGCCTTTTTACTTTACACCATAGCCAACGTTTCACTTTTACTAAGGGGGCGAGATTCGTTGGATATAAACTCGATAAAGAAGGGAGGGAGGATTGGCCAAAGATTTTCGGACAACATTTTTTCTTTGATCTACATAGTGAATATACTGAACTTACCTCTATAATAAATATTTCACAAACTGTTTAAGACTCATATAGAAAAATTATTGGTATAAAATTAGTCCAGAAACATTTTATGGAAAAAAAAATGCATTTTATGGAAGCACTGACCAGTTAATTTTTCATTATAAAACAATTTATTTCAATATCATGCATTATTTTAAAAGATATGTGCTTACAGTGAGACAGGGAATTTTTTTCCCCTTTAGGACATTATAGAAAATGTCTTTTTTACGCAATATTTTATTTTGAAATACAGTCAACTTGCAATAACTCGAAGTTCAAAGGACTAGCCAAATTCTTCGAGTTATCCGAAGTTTTCAAACATATATGTCTTTTTTTCAAACATATATGTCTCATTGTTTTACAACAGTTAATTTTATGATGTTGAATTTTGAATTGGTTGATAAAAAATCTACTTCAAAGTTGTAACATTGAAACTAATAAAAATTATTAACATTTGAGGTCTTCAGAAGAAAAAAATATTCAGTAAACACGCCATAACTCGGAAGCTCAAGGGATTTGCCAAATTCTTCGAGGTATCCGAAGTTCGAGTTATCGGAAATCATTCGGTTGGTTGTTTTCAGATTATCTGGCGCCGTCAGCAACACGAGGGCTATAATTCGCCGAAACTTTCGTCATTAGACAAGCCAACATACATTTACAAACACCCATGCCTAACACGGGACTCGGAACCCGCAACCTCGCGGTCTAGAAGCTAGCACTCTAACCACTATACCGTTTGGTCGGCCGGAAATCATTCGGAAGTTATTTTCTATTCAATGCAATTTCATCAGAGACATATTTTGCTTGTTCTTGTGGAGTCATTATTGTGTCTCGCTATAAACTTTTCTGGCCATCCTGCACTTGCTACAAATCCTCAAACTTTTAGTAAACGGGCAATGTAATTCGCCTTTTCTTTTAACATCATTTTTGTTTCGATAGGTCTCAAACCATTTTAACAGAGCAGCTTCGACACTAGGAAAGGCACATACCTTGACTCATTTACAAGATGGATCGAGTTTCGATGCATTTCTTCTCAAAATCGTCTTTGTTTTTCAAAATGGTTGAAAGAGCATTCGGAGGAATTCTGTACTTTAAGCAACGTCTTCTTCCATCGCAGATTTTGTTCGATTTCATTGATTAATTTAACCTTTTGAGTTATAGCGTATTCAACTTGCATTTTAACATATTATTCAAAGCCAACGTAAATCAACACCATTGACCCACACTTCAAATTTGAAACGAAATGTAAAGGCAAAAGCCTGCTTACTTTCAGTAGGCGTCAATGCAAACGGGTTTTTCCCGGGTAACAAGTTAAATTGTAAAAGACGATGTAAAGAGATAAAAAATAAAAATCGTTTTTCTTTTTGTTTTTTAATTAGAATTTTGTGTGTTAGTAATAATAATAAAATTTTCTCAAAAAATTTCCGACTCAAAAGATGCTCTCTTCGAGATATGGAGAAAACTTAGTGTTGGAAACCATTAACCGTTTGCACACGAGGCCTTTTCGCGAGGAGGGACCAGCAACTCGAGACATTTCGCGGCATTTTTCATTCGATTCTAGTTTACGGATTCGCTTCATAGAAACTAAACACAGTCATTGGCCATGCATCGAATTTCCGCATCAAACCTAGTGGTCATCTCGTGTTGGGGCATCCAATCATGTGGTGCCTGAGAGGCACAGTTCGGGCGCAAAGGGTTAAATTGTCTTGCGACTTACTGAAAACTTCGAGATAAACGAATATCCAACTTATGATACTTCGGGTTATAGCGAGTTGACTGTAACACATTTTTACAGATTTTTGTAATGGAAAATCTTTGCCCCCCTCAGTTGGTGGATTTCGGGGGCGATCGTCCCCGTGTAATTGGCGCCTATTCTTTACACACCACCGCCGACCAAACGGTATAGTGGTTAACGTGCTAGCTTCTAGACAGCGAGGTTGCGGGTTCGAGTACCGTGTAAGGCATGGGTATTTGTAAATGTATTGTTGCGTGGACGGATTCGAAAGATTTGAAGCCAAAGCAGATCAAAAGTTGCAGAAATTTATTCCAATATAACTCTTCTCAGATTCTCTTACAACTCCAGAACTTCTCGTTCTAGTAGACAGAATACAGCTCTTTTCACAACAATAGAGCACAAAACAGCAGTTAAAAACTTGACAACACAACTGCTCAAATCGCTGCACAAGACAATGCAATACAGTTCGTTTTCGGAACTCTCTGAACTCTCACTGAGACTCAGTATCAGTAATTCCAGTCAACTAATGGACTCAGCTAACAACTAACTCCATCACCCGATCTCTTGGTCAGCCTTAATATAGGACAGGTGAATCTTTGTGAATCTTCTAGAGATAGATATTTGGAGAACTTTCCAGATCGTAGTCGAAAAGTCCTATACATGTACATAGGGACCGAAAATGTCGCCAAGTTTGGCGACATTTGACGATTTCTCGCCAAATTTGGCGACAAAAATTAGTCGCCAAAACCGCCGCTAACTTGGCTCTATCTCGCCAATTTGGCGAGATTGCCATTACCATAATGTTAAATGCCCTGCTCCTTGTAAAACTTGCTTCCCAGCGTTACCTCTGTAAAACTCGTTATCAAGCATTGAGACCCATATAGCCGGGAAGCCAACTTAAGACGAACTATTGCACTGCCTTATGCAAAATGTACATAAATTTTACTATTTACAAAATTAACACTACGAAATATTTACAAATATACAATAATTCGTAGCAGTAGCTTGTCAAATGACGAATGTTTCGGCGCATTATAGCCCTCGTGTTGCTGACGGTGCGCCAGATAATCTGAAAACAAGCAGCCAACTTTACACACCACCACTACTAACGAATGATGTTCAGGGTCGAAGGAGTGAATTAATTAACAAAGCAAGTTCGACAAGCTCAATTACGGTGCATTCACTGAGGTGAGGACAACCCTATAAGAGGAAGGTGGCTGTTTTTAATCACGTGCTAGCAATGCTGCCGTCAGGGGGTTGGGCTTTCTCTATCACATCCGTACGCAAACCTACTTTTGAAGTGCCCGTTTTGGCGCAACGCAGTTATGATAAGATACGGCGTCCTGATTTCTTGGATCTTTTCCAAGGAAGAGGGTTCTTTTTTTATTACTTGTTTATTAGCGGCGATTGAAAATTTATTGTTGACATTTGTGATAAAGGATGGATCCGATTGTGGTGGTGGGTAACGTCGCTCTGGTATGCACCATTGCCAGCAACTTCTCCGGTCTGTAAGTAAGCATTTGATGGGTTGATACTATATTTCATCCGTTTTTGAATCGGTGGTTTCAAACTTTAAGGGGACTTGGCAGTCACCGGCAAAATTTAAAAGCTGTATTTTCATCCAATTTCAGTGTCTTATAAATTATCTATTTCTCAATGAATTTACAAACTTTTTTTCACTCAAAGTGTTGTTAGATATTTATAAATATAGTAAGTGTGCAAAAAATATAAAAGTTAATATTTTGAGTATGCAAGTATTTTTTGAAGTTGTCACAGTGCTTTTTAACACCTTGGTACACTTTCTAGACAAAATAATTTATGAATACTTTTTAAAAAAATTACTAATGTTAACATTTCGATTAATGATGGCAACTTATTTTTTAGACAATATTGATTTTAATGTTTAGGAAAAAAAAAAAAAATTAAATTTTATATGGACTAGAAGAAAAAAAAAGTTTCGTAAAAATCACATTAAAAAAATATACACATATTTAAAAAAAAAAGATTAGGTCATCAATATAAAACTCTCTTTTATATAATATTCTACTCAAAAATTAGATTGAAATATTGATTATATTCTTTTAAAAGTGTACCCAAGTGCTGAAAATCACTGTTTTGAGCTCAAATCCTGTGAAAATTGTAAATACATTGAGAAATAAATGATTTATAGGACATTGAAGTTAGATGTAAATTCAGCTTTTAGATTGTGTTGGTGACTGTTAAGTCCCCTTAAGGTGATCGTAGAATGTTGTGTTAAAAGATGTGTATAGCAATCGGTCAGATACATTTTGAAATTATACTTAACTTGCTGGTATTAGCAAGAAAGAATTTATCTAAGAAATTAAACTCAAACAAAAGCACTATGGATGCCGGCAGAATTATTTTCAGGGGTTGTTGTAGGTGACACGCAATATAGGCAAGGCCTGGTCATGACAAATTGGGGCCCAAGGCCCGGACACTTTTAGGGGCCCCTACATCAAATGCGAGATTTATTGGAAATGAGCTTGACTCGTTGTCAAATGAATTAACATTAAATATAGAAAAAGCTGTTAAATTAATTCAATATATTGTCTTCTTAAAGTTTTTTTTATCATAAATAAAGAAACAAATTTCAAATAATCAAATTTATAAATCAAAACATAAAACTTTGCAATGTAGCATTGCATTTCACGATCGCAATGTGTAGTATTATACGCGACAACAATATCTATATCATTATTCACAACTTCCAAAGCCGACATTTGCTGATGTTGTAATTTGTCAAGACATACTTTCAATATTTCTTCCGAGAAATATTGTTTTTTTACACTTTTAAATGATGGTTTGATGCATTTGAATAAATACACTCTAGGATACGAAAGACGGTTCAAGATCAATACAAAATTATTTTTATGTAAAAATTCTTTTACACAGATTGTAAAGATATTCACAAAAAGAAAGTTGTAAGTTTACAGCCAATTTCGAGGCCCCCTAAAATCATGGGTCTAAGGCCTGGGCCTGAATATAGGGGGCACAATGAATTTTATTTTTTTCTTGTCCAAAATGGAACATCAGTCGGTCCCTGTTCCAATGCCCCTGTCTACCCGAGTATTGCTTTAAAACAGGGTTAGCCACTAACTTTTAGAGTGACTTTTGTTGGAGCTTTTCGCTGGCCGGATACCTGCTTACCAGAAAGAAAGGGTATTTGGAAGGACACATACTACACACATCAGTATCTGGCTGCATGAAATTTCTACAAAACACCCCCCACCCCTAAAGGGCTACGATAATAATTTGAGATCTACTGAACAGAATTTTTTAGATTATTTAGAACACAATTTTATTATGTGCTGTGGTGTTGAAATCAATGGTAGGGGATGTAAGGGGACATGAAATTAAGTTGTAATCAACTGAATTAATTTATACCGGGTCGTACCAGACGCCACAGTTATTTGAACTCCTTTGCTCTCTTCGTATAGTGGTTAGCGTGCTAGCTTCTAGACCGCGAGGTTGCGGGTTCGAGTCCCGTGTTAGGCCTGGATGTTTGTAAATATATGTTGGATTGTCTAATGAAGAATGTTTCGGGGCATTATAGCCCTTGTGTTGCTGACGGCGCAAGATAATCTGAAAACAACCAACCAAACAACCTTTGCTCACTTCAGCTAGCAAAGTCTTCCCACAATTAGTCCGTCACATTCGCATTTTACCTACTTACAATGGACAATTCCCGCATTTTTTAAAAACGAGTGAAATTAGTACATATTTATGAAGAATTTCTTTCCGATTCCAAATATTTAAACAAAAGTTCTTTAAAAAAATTAGTTATTTAAATATTAAGAAAAGAAAATGTCCCAAAACAGAGCCAAAACCAGTCCGATCAAAAGAGTCAACAAAATTCGTGACGTAAAGAGCCCCTAGTGTTTCTATGGTTATAGTGAGGTTTCTACCAAATAGTTAGCATTAAAAAAGTTGGCGTTGGTAGACCATTGCCACATTCTGTACAGGTTGGCGTGATTTAAGAGAGAGAAACTTTCAAATCTGGTTTCCGCTATGGCATTTCAAGCCAAGATGTTTGGGACCTCTTTAAGTCACGTTTAATGCGAACGAAATGAGTTGTTTTCTCACCAATCTCAAACAAGACAATTTTGATCGCAAATTAAAAAAAAGAAAAAGCGGATTGAGCAGAAATTTTTATGTTTATGGCCTTTTGGAAACATTTAGAATTGAATAAAAAAAATAATTAAAAAATGCGGGAATTGTCCATTCTGTTGTATTACTTCTGACAGGGTACCCACTCTTATTGAAGAAACAAATTCAAGGACCTTTTTTAGGAAAATTCAAGGACCTTTTTAGGAAAATTAAATGACCATAAAATTGCATACTTTAGACAGGGGTGTAGCCAGAGATTTTTTTCAGGAGGGATATGAAATTATAGGTCATCAAATCATAACAATTCTTTTTGTTATTAATACCGAATGTAGTAATCCAGATGAAAGGTAATTTTGTAAATATGTTTAGAAATATAAATAAATTTACCATTTTAAGCATAAAAAAATCCTGATTTTTGCGTTCTAATAGTAATTAGAAAATTTCAGGAGAGGATATATACCCATATCCCTCCCCCTGGCTACACGCCTGACTTTAGACATAAAAATACAAAACGGAGATTATCGGTGGTCACTTAAAAATTCAAGGATTTTTAAGGGCCTTAACCTTTTTTCAAGGACTTTCCAGGACCGTGCAAACCCTGTCTGAACCATTGCCAACAACCCTCAGTAGGTAGTGGATGATCACTTTGTTGTGTTCGTTTTATTGGGGAAATGTGGTGCACAGCTAAACCAAAATACGATGTCTAAACCAAATACGATGCTGAATACAGTATTCTAAAAATGTATAACCCAATCGCTGATTTATAACTGCAACTTCTGGAAAATGAACATAAACAAATACAATAATAATATCCAATAATATATAAACAAATCGTTTGTCGCTAATGTTTGACATTTCAAAAACAAAGTGATCCTTTGCCCGCAATTATTTCGGGTATCTTAAAATGCAGGAAATAATTTTTAAAAAAAATTCTTCAGAACTAATGTCATTTTTTATTTCAGCCCGATATGTATAGGCTTCTTTACAAAAAGATCTACTGCTGATGCGTCGTTAATACCCTTCTTGGCTGGAGTTACTTGGTACAGTAAAAATATTTAACTCGATTTGTTATTGCGATGTAAATTTAATGAAGTATGTACATAGATTGTTGATCTTCAATACGAAAACCTGTTCTATGGCAGGCAAAAATACAAAAAAAAAACAAAAAAAAATCGAACGCTGGTAATATATTTAGTTCAACAATTGACAAAAGAAAAAACAGTTATAGCTCGTGATGGAAGGTGTTTTATACTTGGATATATAATTTTTTTCTAATAAGGGATCATCTATATATTGAAGTAGAATCACATTTTAAAAAAGTTTCATGTCACCCCTATAATTTATAATTTGGATTTAGCTTTTAAAAAATATAGGAATATCAAGTTTTATAAAGGTTCAATGAATGGTTAGGAGTTTAATTGATGACAAGAATATGATCAGCTAAATTTTAAAACAAAATGTTTTTTTAGCCGTTAAATGGTTTAGACCTGTGAAAATACAATTAATAATTTTATCAGCACATTCACACTGACTTTATGAATCAATTCGAATTCTATATCACTTAAATCAGTTCTTAACTAAGACATGCATATAAAAAGATTTGTAATTGTATAGGTTGATAATTAACAGTTTATCTTTTCCCCCCATTTTTACAGTACTAGCCTATGGCTAATGTACAGCATAATCTTGGGAGATGGAATGATGCAAACCGTCAACGTAATTGCAGTGTTTCTTCAGACATGTTACGTTCTATGCTATTACTTCAACACCCATGCTAAGGTAATTTTTAATGCTGCTTAATTTGATGAAAAACAGTGTTGCATTTTAGTTGCTGAAAACATTGTGTTTGTGTAAAGATCTATGAAATTGAGTTTCAAGTTTTTGTCAAATTCTAGTTTCAATTTACAATTCAGGGCTATCTTTTATTTGACACTTCTCGCTCGGACTTGGCACTAATTAAAGCAAGCTTATTTTGGCGCCAAATAATAAGCACTTTCAAGAGTGAATTCCACCGACATTTGGCGGTATTAATCTGATACGACAGGAAAACTTGGAACTTTTGAATATTTTTTACGAAAATGCAATCCATCATGATGCTGAATTTTTACTTTTATTCGGTTTCAAATAAACAAAATTTCTTAAATAACTTATACAAAATTCGACAGCCTGTAATGCAGTAAATGAAAATTTAAATTTGTAACTTATTCAATTAAAAAGGATTTGGACTTCTGTTGAATGCATTGTTATATTAATTTGATATTTGTTTTATATTTTTTGTATGAGATGATAAATGAACTCGTGCAGTTGATTTTGCGCATGGAGTCTTAAAAAGCAAGATGGTAACTTCATCATTTTCCCTTTAAAATAATACAGAACTGCACTGCAACTTTTCCCCAGGACCAATGATTGAAATGCCTTCTCGCAGAATTTTTTCGGATTGTAGCCTAGCCTAGTGCATCGTCCAAGTGCTTTTTAAAGATTTATTCTTCAGACAATTCTAAAATAAAATCTTTAGACAAGAGTTATTGAGTTTATAGTTTTAATTTATGTTAAATTATATTTAACTAGATATTGTAGGGGGGGGGGGGGCAATATTAAAAAAAGATGAATATAACACTTTAATTTAATATACGCAAATGAAATCCCCCCCCCCCCCCCCGATATATATATGAGCCGACCAAACGGTATAGTGGTTAGCGTGCTAGCTTCTACACCGTGAGGTTGCGAGTTCGAGCCCCGTGTTAGGCATGGGTGTTTGTAAATGTATGTTGGCTTGTCTAATGACGAATGTTTTGGCGCATTATAGCCCTCGTGTTGCTGACGGCGTCAGATAATCTGAATACAACCAACCAACCTGATATATATATGAAATGATAAACTTCAATTTCAATGTTATTTTTTTATCTTGCGCAATCTTGTGAGTAAAATTTTTTTTGCGATGCTAGCACCATTTTATAGCGATATAACTCTTATAGTTATCTATTTCTGATGTAACATTCATCAAAACATCATAAGAATAAAAAAAAATTATTTTTAAAAACAACATATATTCTGAAAACTTAATAGAAATCACTCGTATTTCTCCCTTTTGCCACACAACTCAAAACTAATTGCATACATTATAAGCGTGAAAAAAAAGTTATGTTGAAATTAAATTTTCTTTACGTAATTTGGTACAAGTAAAATTAAAGCAATGCTAGTGTCATCTTGCAGCGTTACAGAGTTAGTCAGTGATGAGCGTAACTCTTATAGTAGATATATAAAATAACTTTACTGGCAACTTAAAATAAAAACAGGGCGACCACAAAACTCGGACAAAAAAGTTCCTCGATAGATTTCTAAAAAATTCCGATTTTACGGCAAATTTTTTTCAAATTTTCCCAAGTGTGTGATCAAATAGAACATGCGTGTTAAGGGGATAGTATGGCGTTTTCTTAAAAATAGTTTTGGTAGTAAAGAAAAGTTTAAGAGGACTTGGTACCCTTCAAACTTTTTCTTTTATTTAAGCCTTTAAAATTATAATTTTTACATATTCGGAAGTATTATTAAGTAAAAACTAAATTTTATTAAAAAAAAATAAAAGTTCATATAATGCTCAAAATTTAAAAAAATTCATCAAATTTCAAATTCACTCTTTCATTTTTCACTATTTTTTCCTGATTTTGTAAAAAAAAATTCCTAGTAATACACTCAACTTTGTAGGCATTCGATTTCGAATAAGTAAAATAGTTTTCCAGAAAAACATTAATCACTGTACCAATAGGTAAAAAAAAAAGCTTAAAACAGATATTTCTCCCACACTTAAATTTGTGATTTTTTTTATTTTATTCAAAAATCCATGCAAATTTTGTCAAATAGACATTAACAATGACACACAAAATTTCAAGTCATTTCATTCATATTTGCTGAAGTTTTAGCATTTTGAGTAAGGTGGGAATTTCAAAAATCACGAACTGTGAAAAATGTGTTCGAATTATCAAAGGAGCTATTGCAGCAATGCTAAATTCTCCATAAAAAAAGTTTTTGAGCAATTACTGTGATCGGATCAGCTCAAAAATTTGTCAGAATAAGATGGTTTCAAAGATTATAAACACGCAAAAATAGAAAATTGATATTTTTATTGTTTTTGGTGAAAACAAGGGATATATTATTCCGTAACATTTAAACATCTAACGATTACCGGCACAATTCTCCGGATAAATGGCGCCAAAAATCAGATGAACTGGTAAACGTGCCTTCAGAAGAAAGACGATTTCCCTGATTTACGCGAAATTTTAAAAAGTTCTCTTATGTTTTCCAGAATTGAAAAGCTCCCCGACATTTCCAGGTTCTGTGGTCACTCAGAAAAAAAGTATTTCTTATGATGTAAACATTGTTTATATTTTTACTATCAGTTACATTCATCACTATCTGTAATGCTGCAAGATGAAGTAAGCATTGCATTTTTAAAGTTTTACCTTTCATTAAAATCATTTTTAACTTCTTTTATCTATATATAATGTTTACATCAGAAAAGTTTTTATTTTAACCTTTAACTGCGGTAGTTGGGTGGTTTGAGTTTTTTGCGCAAGAGCTACACATGGTCCATACTGCGCCAAATAAATTAGAGAACGTTAGTTTAAAGTTTAAGAAACATAGTATCAGAAAAATTAATATGAAAGTCAAAGATGCCATATTTTAGGGGGTGGAAGCATTCCACAAACAATGACTCGAGGTCTGTCAGACCGCTTACAGCAGTTAAAGGTTAAGTCGCCAGCAAAATTATTACTAAAATATACTTTTAAAGCATACTTGCAGCGTTACAGAGTCGATAAGTGATTGACAAGCTTAACTCTGATAGCAATAGAAATTTTTATGTTTGAGCTCAAGAAATTTAATATTTTTTCTTTCAGCAAAAAGCTGGAAAATTGGTATCGACAGTAATTGCTTTTTTACTGTCAGTTTATGCATTTAACTTCCACATAGCAAATGAAGCAACAGCCAAGTTGGCAGCCGGCTACTTGGCAAGTGTAGGAAGCATTTCTGCATGCGCCGCACCGCTTGTGACTGTTGTAAGTTATTGATTTGGTAACATGTACCAATTGTAATTAATAAGATTGCGATAGCCGCTAACAGATCAACTTGTCACATAATGCAGGTTGATAAATTTAAAAGACTACCCGTTTGTTTTTTGTATTACTCGCATCTCTAAGTATGTATAGCAAGATTTTTTACACAACTTATTTAATACTATGTTTATATTTTATATGCAGACATAATTTGTTATTTGTTTCACTCTCTAAATGCAAAAACTCTTTTTAAAAATAAATTCGTGCGAACGTCGTTATTAATTTTTAATCCGATTATGCTCGTATGATTTGAGTAAAGCGCTTCTTTCAATGTGTTTTTTCTTCTTACAATTGAAAACTTACCTCGCAAGATTTGCATGGCAACAAATTGTCCGCATGAGTTTATTTCAGTTAATTAAAAATCTTTATTAATTTATTCGTTGACTTTATTGAAAATTGCTCCAACAATGTTGCAAAATTTGTCCAACTTGGTTTGGCATGTTAGTGTTAGCATTCAAAATGGTGGTGAACGTTTGTTGTAAAGAATAATAATGTAAAATATTTAAATTAAATTAAAATTTTCAACAAAAAAATTATTGCAAGATTAAACTACATTGGACATCTTCATTACTATGTCACCTAACAAATTAAGTTATCATAGTCCAATAGTGTTGGGAAATAAACTCCCACACTCAAGGAAGGTTAAAAAAAAAGCATACTTCAGTGTTAGAAAATTTGCAACATTCATTAGTCTTAATTCGAAAAGTCAACGGGTACTCTTTTAAATTGATCACCTTGTGCTATGTTTCTATCACACAACTAATTAATATTCCAGAACTAAGTTTACATAATCAATTTCGAGAAGCAAAAATTGTGTGTTGATCCGGATACATCAATATATATAGCTTTAATTATTATTAAATTGAAAAAAATATTGATTTTTTTTTTATCTTAATAAAATTACAATAAATACTTCATTCTTTCTTTTTCTTTTTTTAAATAATTGAAAAATAATTTTGATTCTCAGTAAATCAAAGTAAAAAAGAAGTGAATATTTTTGTTTCCAAGTGACAATGCGACTTGACCTAACTTTTAATGTATTTAAACTGTACTTCTATATTACTCTGTTTTAGTAGATACCATTGTGAGATGATGACGGTTGAAAACGTTCAGTTTATTTTAAAATAGAGTCGATGTCTGTTGCAGTACTGATTGCAATCAATCTTGAAAAATTGTCCAAATGAGATTCAGTTAAGTTATTCCTGTATTTATTCTTGATGAAAACCAATTTGCTGAAAGCTTCTTCATATAGTTTCTTCAAGCATGTAGTGGAGAACTCTGTTCTACATAGTTAACACTATTTTTGATAAATTACAATTATGAAGGAAAAAAAAATTCTGTACCATGAAATTTGATTTTTTTTTTTTAAATCTTTTGTAGTAGTAGCGGGCTGCAACGCTGATATAAACCATTAAATAACGACTATAGTGATAGGAATGGACACTTGTTTCTCAAATAAAATTCCAAAGTGCATATGAAGTTAATAAATTTAGATGCGGGAAAAACTAATAAAATAAATCATTAGTATAGTAAATGTGCAAAAACTTTAGAACATTATATATTTCTTCTAACACATAAACAGGGCCGCGTAGCCCAGTCGGGAGAGTATCGTTCTCGCAACTAGAAGGTTGCGAGTTCGGGCCTGGGACCGACTAAAGACGGCCGTGTTCGCTAATGGTGACTGGAGCACGTTAAATCAGTCATGGTCGCAAAGTTCTCCAAGTTCCCATACAAATCAATACCTCTGGGGGTGGTAAAGCCAAGTCTTCTGGTGGAATCTTCTGCTTGGTATTGCCTCTAAATTAAGATGTTCCACATAAGGTCGGTAGTGCTGCCATCTACCGGATAGCTACCGAAAGAGGTAGAAATGAACTCTTCGGCGGCTATAGGTAGACTTGTGCACTCCCTCTTGCGAGTGTGCGCTTGCATCCTGTGCAGTACTGCCCACTACCGATCTGTACGGGATATTGGGTTGGTACAAAATGCTTAAGCAGAGGTGCCTTAGTCCTTGATAAGAAGAACATATAAACAATATTTTACAAAAAAGGATAAATAAAAAAAAAAAACATGGGAAGTTGTACTAAGTTGCAGAACAGAAGGCAAGTAAAATGTATAGTCACATTGGTTGTCAAAATAAAAATGTACGCATTACTTGAATTGGTATTTGTAATGAAAACCTTGGATGAATAGACATTGCATGAATTAGTGCAACTCTATCTTTGTAAGTTTTGTTGCATCCTCAATCGGATTTCAAAAGAGGTAATCTCTGGATGCACATAGACCATAAATGCTAATTGTAGCTTAATGAGCTATTAGGATGAAAGAAATTCGAAATGAAATTAACCTGACAGAGGAGGAGGGACAATGTGCATTTTTCCTTCTGTAACAAAAATGTTTGTTTACACAGTAGAAATAGTATGAATTTTTCTTAAATCGACAACCTAAGACTTCTATGAGCCTCTAAATCAGCGTTAGCCAATAGACGGCCAGGACTTGGCCCGCGACAGATATTTGTGCAGGCGGCTGACAGCACAGAAGATTATAAAAAAATCAAATTTCCCTATATGGTCTTTTTTATATACATAATTGTAATTTGCTCAAACTATGTAGAACAGAGGTCACTAAGTGCCTGAAGAAACTATATGAAGCTTTCAGCAAGATGGTTTTCAACACAAATAACTTATTAGACAATTATTTGAACAATTTATTAAGATTGGCTGCAATAAATAGTGTGCATACCCATCAACTCTATTGTAGAATAAACTGAACGATTTAGACCGCCATCATCTCACAATAGATATCGACTTAAGAGTAATCTGGAAGTACAGTTTAAATACTTTAATCAAAAATTAATCAAGGCCCATTATCAAGTTTGAACAAACAATTCACTTCTTTTTTAGACTTTAATTTACTAATAATGAAATTATTTTTTAATTATTTACAACAAAGAACCACATATCAATTGTAATTTTATTAAGATAAAAAAAATTTATATTTTATTTCCAGTTTTCAGAAATGTTATATTTTGTTGACTCGTGAAAAGCTCCAACACGAGTCATACTTGCATACATACTTTTGCCTCTAAAAGTTAGTGAAGAACACTGCTCCAAATAGTTTGCTGACAAATTCTATAATCTAATAAGTGGATTTGTAAGGTTAAACTATGTAAGCGTACACTGTTGGGGTCAGATTTAATTTTTTAAACTTAAATTAATAAAATTATTTGCAAGTTGGTAATGTAGTAGATTATTTGTAGTTGGAGGTAGAATGAAAAGTGCATATTGTCAACCAAAATAATTAAAAAAAAAATATTGGAATTGCTGCAAAGGAATTGTTTTCTAACTTTTTCTACTTGGATAATTTCCTTGTGATCGTGAACCCTTGTAGTAACATGCCAAGCATTCTTTAACCGAGCTCAGAATTTTTGTTAATTAGAAAGATATTATTTACAGGGTTTCTGCCAAAATAAAATGTTGCAAAACCATGACTTTTTAAGACCAAAGTAAATAATTTCCCATTACTCAAGATATCGCATCACAAAAAGAGAAGTGTTAGGAAAGAAGACAAATGAAAAAAAAAAATTGTAAATGCAAGCTTATCAAATCAGTTAAATTTAGTTCTTATAATTTTTTTTTCACCTACGAGACCTTACTTGTGAAATGTCACAAGTTTAGAGATCAGAAATGTTTGTATTGGTCGAGGTTTTTAACTGTGACCGTTGTTCTGTCAAAACGTAGATGGATCATCAAAAAGATGAATAGCGATCTTGCTGTTTATGACGTCGTAGTCATGTGATTTTAACTAAAGTGTTTAGCAATCTATGGCATTCACTGTTTTTCCATGACTTAAGGTAATTTTTTTGCTCAAAATCATGACTTTCCATGACAAAATTTACCCAATATCCAAATTCATGACTTTCCATGTGTGAAAACCCTGTATTTATCAGTTCGGTCGCAACTAGAAAAAAATTCTGGTGACTTCTATGATGTTCGAGGTAATATTTCCTTGAACAATGTTGATAAATGCTTTGCTGTCACGACAAGAAAATAATCCAGATTCTAAACTACAATAGGAGCTCGTTCTGCCTCTGACATTAAAGTTTGATGGAAGAATAATGCAACAATCTGTATTATCTGTAATAACAAGTTTGAAAACATAAAATTTTTACTTTCACAATTAAGTATTAATTTTGTTCTCAAATGTCTTTTTTTTCTTCTAGACTGAGGTTTTTCGAACACAAAGCTCTGAGAGTTTGCCATTTTTAATGATTTTTTCATCCTTTACTGTGTCCACTTTATGGTTTTGTTATGGAATTCTAGTAGAAAACGGGTTTATTCAGGTAATCTTGATTATTGCATTCACTACATTTTGCAAAAAATATAATAAAATGTTTATAATTTTGTGTAATTTAGGTTCCAAATCTCATTGGAGCAATTCTCTCTGGATGTCAGCTTGGATTAATTGCTATGTATCCGGGAAAAAAAGCTGGAAAAGAAGCCAAGCTGGAATAAATTTTTATTGTAAATATTTGTTACAGAATAGGAGTTAAATACTAAATTATTTGTTTCTTGCAAAGAAATGCATATAATTTGTTTCTTAATAAAGATTATTTTTGTACAGATATTTTTGGATTTTCTTTATTATAGAGTTTTTGTACAGACAAGATAAAAAATAGAATACAAATTTCAGATGTTTATATAGTAAATTACACTTGTTTTTGGCTGTCCTCCGACACAAAACCACGCATTGAGCTTTTTTGTGTTTCTTTTATTATAGTTCCATATTAATATAGGGGTATTTTTAAAACTTTTTGGCACAACATTCATATTGTAATCGATATTCTGTAATTTTTTTAAGTATATAATCATCAATGCTTTCAAACTTGCACAAAAACATCTAAATTTATTTAAAATGCAGATATTGTTGCACAAATTGTCTGAATATATATTGTAAATAGCGACGTATTATTTCAAAATTCTATTGTAATTTATTTTTATCTTATTTTATTTATTAATTAATAGCGATTATACAAGTTAGAAAAAGGTGGCAACACCTAAAGCAATCGAGAAGTTTCGAGATATTTCTTTTCCGATGAATTGGCTGGAAATTTCGAGAATGTCTCACGCGCTTGTATATAAAAGACTGGAGAACGGGAAAGTTTTCAGATTGACTTCGGACTTCGTTGAAAGCTGATCGCTTTGTTTACCTATTGGAGTGAGCTTGTATAATCGCTGAATTCGAAGTTATTTTTGTTGAAGCTTGTGAGTAATTAAACTGTTGCCTGTGAATAAATTTTGTGAGTTTTCTGAAGAAAGAATAAATATTATAATACCGTGAAAACTGTGCCATCATTGCCTCAGTGGAAAAATTCGTAACAATATATACCTGTATCCTAATTACTTATTTCCTTTGGATAGACGACACATAACAGATAAATCATGACCTTGATTTTTTTTTTGCTAAGTGCACATTTTTAAAAAAATTACCAGTTGCAATGCTAAACTTAAAATACTAGGAGTCAAGTAGTACTATTACCACACTGATACATAAATAAATGCATTTATCACATTAAAATTGACAGATTAGAGGTTTTCATTACAACTTTGCATTGCTGCAGTTTTGTATTTCTGATGGAATATTAAATTTCTCTCGACTTGTAGTCCAAACATTTTTATTCTGAATGAACAAATTGAGATAGAATTTATAATGGAGATGTTGGCAAACTACTAGGAATATATTTTACAACTTTGAAAATGAGTTTAATTTGATGGGCTCACAACACAATCAATCATGTTGACATTGCAACACCTTTTCAAGAAGCAAAAATAATTGTATAATTTAGTATAAGTTTCAAAATAAAAATTTATTGATCAAGCCAAACACACAGTTATTTAAATACATTCAGAACTTGAAAATGCATTTCGAGCGAGCGAGGTTCAGACTCGAAGTGAAGCTTCCTCGTAACATTAACATTCATCCTACACAAACTTTCTCGAAATATTTTCTCTTCCTTTCCAATTCTGGGTCTAGTATCACACTTAACTTGGTATGGAGTAACGTGAATAAACGTCTCAATATTTAGTTTCGAAAAGTTTTGGAGCACCGACTTGTCTGTTACCCACGTACTTGAAGTCCCGGAATGGCCACCTTCGAGCCAATGCATAGTGCGAATGGTATCAACGAAACACTTTATTTCCTCGTCTGATTCGTCTTGCAAAGTTCGGAATGAATGCAAAAACTGATTGAGAACGGTGCATCCTTTACTAAATCCAATAACGGTTAGAGGATTCTCTAAAAACAAATGTTTCGATTGGCTCCCAATACTTGGCTCGCTTAGTAACACAGAGGAAACACTTTTCAAAATTAACCTCAAGTGCCTTAAAGAATCGAGTTTCTTCTCGTAGGTTGGTGCTCCAAATTCGTTAACTGTGATGAAGTTTTCATAGCAACTGAAGGTCTTGAGTGTCATTTTGGATGGCTTGATTACAACAATTGCCTGGTCGGGAAAATGGCGATGAAGGATGCTGGCAGTGCTCTCGAGATCCCAATGGGCGTAGTGTTTGTTGTCGCGATGGGCCAGCATGTTTTCTTTGTAGTCCTGAAACAAGATGAATGCTTTTTCTAATGAGGCAATTTTCGAAAATTCCCTTATGCAAAACTTTATCCAGCAAAGTTAGATGTGTGCTAGAAATTTCATGTATACACTTACATTTTTTTATAAGTACAATGTAATTAGGTTTTTAAATTCCAAACATTTAGTGAAGTAAAAGAGTAATGTTTCTTTATTTGAAAAAACTATTGAAAACTTGACTATAATTTTTTTTTTACTTACCTTTTTTTGTTTTAGACATTTTAACTTTTATGCCTTAAAATAAAAGCCATGCCTTCCATTTGTTTGAGCACTATAAAAAGACTTGGGTTCATTTTTGCACGATTAATTTATCTGCCTTAGTCAAAAGTAAAGTTTGTACAATAGTACCATTATCTCATTACCATTTGTACCATTATCTCTCTATAAGACCAATATATTGTAAATTAAATCCTAACTAGAACAGTTATTTCATATCTATAAAACATGTATAATTAATTTCAAAATAATAACAAACTTAGACAAAACTTAGTATTGATTATAGCTAATAAAAGAGTTAAATTTAGTACAACTTGCATGTCATACCTGTCCACATTGAACTTTTCAAATAAAATAATTATCAAGAGGAAATTTATAAATGCAAATTTTAAATCAAATTTTTAAACAAAAAATTCCACCCGGATGTCGAAGTTTCTGTAGTGCTATTGATAATTATATTTCTGATTGAAATAATCATTGCTTATAATTTATAGTAAAGAATGGAAACTATATGAACCTTATCGATACTAATAAAAAGAGCATCTCATGGTCTATAGAAAGTAACTTCCAAAATGCACAGAACTCTGAAATTTTAAACATAAGTAGTTTTAGTCATCAATTTTTCTTATCACAGCCAAAATATTAATATTGGGAAGGAAAAAAAAAAAAAAAATACTAATCAAGTTTTAAGAAGCTATGGCAAAATAGTTTTCAAAACGCTCTAGATGGCAGCAGTACAATTTTGACTATTATTCTTCGTTTATATATTGGCTGTTTTATTCTTTTACATTCTGACTGTATTTCATGTTTCGGTGAAATTGTTTTGGTGAGTGCTGTATATATTTTTTTTAATTCTTGGCTGTATTAAAAACAATTTTCTTTCGCTTTTCTGATAGGGAAAGGGTCGACAGGAAAAGTTTAAAAAAAATGCATCAAAGGGGGGAGGGATGCAAAATATATTATCGTACTTCCTCTTTGCTTTTATCATAATAAAACTTAAATTAACAGAAAAAGGTTTAACCCTTTTAGGACCGCACGAAAACGGATCCATGTGCAAAGAAGAAAACTGGAGGAATTTGACAAATTGACTAGAGGTTGGAAAAATGCTCATAAAAACCAAACTAAAAGTGATATTTAAGAAATTCAAAATGCAGCATATTGTGGGAGAAAAGGAGCCTTGGAGCTGTCTCTAATCCACTCCACTCAGCCTATAGTGGACGCTGAGCTTGAAAGAAAGATTTTAGTCTTGCCATGCCGATGCGACACACGAGCTACATGATAACTATCACAAACAGATTGCGATTACGGTTCCAAGAAACTATCCCGTGTTGAGATGCTACCATATTGCTCTAGCATATACAGTTCTTCGGCATCAATCAGCAGAAAACATAAAAAGTTCTAATAAACAATTTTTTTTAATTGCAAAGCAAAGAATTTCAACCATTTATAACGTTTTATAAAGTTATTTTGAAATATGTTTTTTTTCCTCTCTTGTGATGCGTAATAGGTGCCCAAGCTTGTGCAACGATATATCGTCGTTGGCACTTTTCGCAAGTGTAGCGAACACCAATATATCGTCGTTCTGCACTAAGAGGGTTAAAAAATTCTTTCTCGACAGAGAGCATTGGGAGATTGTATTATTACGGAAAAGGTTTAAAAAAAATTTCACAACGGCAATTTCAAAAGGTGTACTGCTATGTACACCCTCATATAATTAATGAGGGTGTACATAGCAGTACACCTTTAAGAAACATGGTGATGCATTGACGGCTTTCCACGATGCAGAGTCATGCGGTCTATTAAAAAACTGAACAAATAACACAACCATCCCCTATCGAAGAAAAGTCTACCTTTCATACAGGCTAAGTAACGATTGGTCAAGCAGCTGTCGGAAAAATGCACCACTTTCGTTTGAACATTTGAAAGAAAAAAGGAAAGAGTAATAGGAGAGATACGTTCAAAAGAGAAAAATAAACTTGCAAAACAACCTTAAGACATCTAGGAATCCCATAAGTCCACAAATTTTGCCATTGGAAAAAAAAGCTCTTAATTGCCTAGGAGACTTTCGATATGAACAAGGGTTCTCCCGGTTTGAAAAATATATTTGATAAAACATAGCTTTTCTAGTAGCCAAATTTCCAGAAAGTGAATTTAGAAGGTGCACAATGCCTGCATGTTGGAATTTTCATGTTGAAAAATTACAATTGCATTTTATTGCTATCCGAGTAAAGCGTATGCAGCTTTTGCTGTGGGCGAAGGGTCTCGATCCCAAGACCATTGGAACTCGAGAGATACATTACCACTGTGCAAAAGAGTACTCCATTGCACAGAAGTTTTATATGTTATTTGAGGTCGCCACACAGCCTCCTCCCAGCGACGAAGAAGCGATGCTGTTGATCAACGTCTGATCGGAGTTGGAGGTTTGGGATGCTTGTTGCATTGTTGTGTCCGCTTGTTGCGGTGTTGCACGCGAGTTGCGTATGTGATTGCTTGTTGCGATGTAGTGTCTCCTTTCAGAAGCGCCGATAGATGGCAGCATGATTCGTTTTTGTCCGGCTGTCACCAATAAAGCGTATGCAGCTTTCGCTGTGGGCGACGGGTCTCGATCCCAAGACCATTGGAACTCGAGAGAGATACATTACCGCTGTGCAAAAGAGTACTCCATTGCACAGAAGTTTTATATGTTATTTGAGGTTGCCATACCAAGGATTTTTTTTTTTTTAATGGAATTTCCATGATTTATTTTAAGCTTTCAAACAACAGGGAAATAACAGGGTTCCCACTGAAATCATAGCTTTAAAATCAATGGCTTTTCAAGGACCTAAATAATATTTTTTAAAGACCTTTGAAAATTTGTTTTCATGCATCAGGTCTCTAATGTGGGACTTTACAGTTACTTTGCCCAGAGCGTTGATATCAAAATCTTTCATGCACAATTTATATTTTGCCTTATAAACAGACTTGGTGATGGTCTTTAATTTTTTGCTTCGCAAAACGCAAACACTAATCTCACATATTCGTCTAGCAGAGTAAAGTGTGTAACTAAAACCATTCGATCTTTACTCCACCAATCAACAAATACGAACCAAAGATGTACAAGTTGATGCATGCTTGATACATACAAACCCATAAGCAGAATAATATATAATGTTCTGCAACGGGACTTTTGACAGTTACAAATGTTCTGCAGACATTTTTTCAAAATCTCCATTATGACATAAAAGAAAAAAAAACCATAAAATTAATACTACACATTTATTGCAAAATGACAATGACGAAAAAAATTATTTTTCAAACCAAGGCATACATTCAAAATTTGTAACTTTATCAATGACTTTCAGCAAGAAAAGCGCTCCAGAACGGGAAACGGACATGTGATTGATCCCCCTATGAAAGCGGGGAGTTTTTCTATAAGAAACTGAAGCTCGGGGAAATGTTGTTCCGAGAAAATTGAGGGGAGGGGGGGACAATAAAGTCGTTTCGTTCTGCAGAACATGTCATCCCGTAGGTGAAATTCTTTTTCTCACTCGCGGGCATTTGTTCCAAACTTAAAATTGTTCTGCAAGGACTCTGATTGTTCTGCGACGTACGTCGCAGTTTTAGGCACTTTCTGCTTTCGGGCATACAAATATACAAAAATAAAATAAAAATTGTGCGGAGCGAATTATGGAAAAAAAAAAATAAGGATTTTTAAAGATCTTTAAGCAGTTTCAAGTACTACTTTTAGGGCCTGGAAAACCAATTAAAAATATTAAGCACTTTTAACCCTTTAAATCCCATGGAGTCAGCGTTGTGGGTTTCACAAAACCCCAATGACTTTCCATTCATAAAAACTGGAAATGAACTCGCCCGACTCGTTCTCCTGTCTGCCACTCCTGGGATTGCTGTGGGGGGGTCACTGTCGACCATTAAAAGATCATTACTATATGTATACAGCCTGCAATAGGGGTGTGCGTTGGGTCATCTGCTTGATATGTCAGAGAATTTAGTTGGCGTCTTATCAATGAAACAAACGCCACCGCTAAGTACATGACAAGATTCGCATAAAAGAAAAGTCCCTGACTATCTTACTCCATGTCCAAAGGGTGGGGCAGTTTGACATTGAGTACTTTAAATCCATGTCTCCCCTCTACATGCCCCACAATAGCCTATTGTTGAGGACCGTCACGCTTTAAACAACTAAGGCAGGGCAGTTCCCCTCACTTGAAAATATACGTTTACCCCTGCAACCGCCCGAAAGGCGGTTAGCTGGGAAATTCTCTACAAGGCGGTATAGGGCGGGTTGGGATTTAAAGTGTTAATGACCATGAGAACACTGAATAAGGACGAAATCAGTTAAACTATAAAATACATTACCTGCATATCACCTCCGAAGAAAACAACACAACCGGAGGGAATCTGGCAGTTGGGCGCATGGTAAATAACTTCATTTTTTCTCTCAAGGTAACCTTCCAAGTAACCCAGTCTTACAGGGCCACCACAAGCAATCTCCGACGAGGCCATAATTTATAAAATTATAGCATTATATCGATTGTAGAAACACCAGTCATGTGGCAACGAAAAAACCTGAAAAACAGAAAAATGTTATAGCTTCTAAATATCAGGTTGAGAAAATGATTGAGAAAAGGATGTAAAATATTTAAGCAACAACAAGAACACACTTTAGCTGAACATTGCAGCAAAAATAATGCAGATAACGGTAAATATATGAAGTAATTTAACCAGTTGGGAATATCAACACAGTCACACATGACGGCATTTTCAAATACAAAATAAGAATTGAATTTCAATTCACATTGAAAACTAAGAACACACAAAGAAATCTCTGCAAGTAAATTGTATAATGTCATTACATTTCAAACAATAATTTTATGAAGCTGAATATTTGGAAGTTATATTCAGTATTAAACATTCAAGCATGCAAGCACATCTCATGTAAAAAAATCAAATGCTTTCAAAAAACAAATGTAAAAACAAGTTATAGGAACATATTGGTTGTAATTGAGTTTAAGTTTTTCATGGTAGTACATGGTAAATTAAAAAAATATCATAGAATCTTTCTTTAAAATCAAAATATTTGCGAAATTTTAGGAGAATTAAATTAAAACCACATTTTTTTTTAAATAAAATTCACAACTTAAATTGGTATCTTAATCTGAAGTAACATGATTGAAACAATGCAGTTTAGTTTGAATCAGTGATTTTTGCACAACAAAATACACACAAAACAAGAATTGTTTACCCAACTCAAAAGCAGCTATAAATTATTTTTTGTTTGGTATTCAATTTGTTAATAATTAAAAGAGATTGCCGAGTCTTTTTTACATGAAAGTAAACAAAAGACATCACTACTTGTGATCAACTTTTTACATACATGTAAATATATAGTTTTTGTGAACTATTTCAAGAGCAAATTCCATCTTAAAGACTTAATTGCATATTTAAAATTTTATGACTACAACGTTCTCTAAAAATATTTTGTTCATATAAAATGCAATAAATTCAGATACTCTCCAACAGAAAAAAGTATCAACCAATAAAGAAAATAGCTTTTCGACCATCTTGTGAAGTTAAAATACAACTTGTCAGGCTTATTTCTTTCTCAAGTTTTAATTACAACTAAAAATTCAATTAGTTATTTACATTTAACTGATGAAACTCAATTTTTATAATATATTTTTTTAATAATATAAAATAGGAAGAAGCGATGTAATATTACATTTTAAATTGTAATATAACAAATATAATAAAAACCTGAAAGAGTATATTGCATAATATACAAATTTCAGTGACAAAAATATGTAATTTTCTAGCATACCAGCTGCATTTTAGCACTATCATTTAGGTCTCATTTGGTATTTGTTTGATCAGACAATCTGCATATAAAAGTATAAACATAGACTTTATAATGTGCAATTTTTACGATTTCAAACCTCAAAAAGCTTCTCTGTGCAAAAAGACACATTTGAATAACCTGTGACCAAATCATCATGCTATATTCTTTTCTTAAGATATTGAAATAACTAGATGTATAATTTATTAATGAAGTAGATAATTATTAAGTAGAATTTTTTTTAAATATTCAAATGTTATTAGGGCAAGATAATCAAACATCTGTTACCCAATATTGCCGAACATTTCTATCACAAATTAGTATTTATAATTAGTGGATAGCCACTGTTTTATTTCTGAAAAATGTTGATCTGTTTCCTAAATTTTCACAAAGTTCCAATTTTTAAAACAGAACTTCACGAAAATCGAAGTAAAAAAAAAAAAAAGGATCTTTACAAAATTATATATCTAGAACTGGATGTCTTACAATATTTTGTGTTTCGAAAACTATTTTAAACCAAAAGTACAGATATTTTTTGTATTTAATGTAAATACCTATTTTCAAGTGAAATAGTTTCTTTGATATTTTTCAATGCAAATGAATTTTAGGATTGTCACAATTTTTTTTTATATAATTGATAATGAAAAGCACTAGTATAAGACAAAACAAATTATAAAGCAAGATGTCAAAGAGTATCTTATCAGGTAAATATTCAATTAGTCAGGCATTAGCATCTCACTTGGTTTTTTTTTTTAATAAGTTTCTGTCATTTGCTTCACCCAAGCAATATCTGACAATTTTAAGAGTTGAAACCTTACATTGACAGTGATTGTTTAATTAATTGCTATAAAGTATACAGAAAAACAGACCAGCGTAAGCTTAAATACAAATTAGCCTCATTAAAATTGACTCAAATATTAATTGAGAAATCTATTTAGATTTTTAGTAAGGTTTTTTAATGTTTTACCACAAAGACTTAGTTTCAACAAAACAATATACAAGCTATTCAACATAAAAAGTCAAAAACTACACATCATAAGAGCAATTAGCATAATGAAAATCACTGAATTTCCATACATGGTTATTGGAATCCCATAGACATTTTATACATAAATGCTACTTTTTAAAGATTTAATCTCTGGATAAAAACATCAAAATATCCATAGTTTTGCATATAATAGAAACAAATATATCACAGTGTAATGTAAGAAACGAGACCTTACCTTAACTTTGATACACAATCGTCATAGTACAATCATTTCTTTCTGATAAGCTTCATCAAATAGACTTGTCCTCAATACATTAGGCAAGTTGAATTACATAATTAGCAGAAGAAAAGAGTTTTATTAAATGTAACATAGTTTTACTAAAAGAGAAACAAAATATAACATCGATAAACAGATTAATCATTCAAATGTGTAGGTACTACAACATGATAAAAACCTTGCTGATATCAAATACCATATTAAATTAATATATTACAAACAATATGCGGGCTTACAAAGATATACTCACTATAAACACCTTTGCTGTAACCATTGTTAACCATTAAGCTTTATAAAAATCTGCATCACACATAAGAAATATAAATTCTTTAAACTTATCAATTTCAATACAAAACCCAGGAAGTTTAATAACTAAATATCTAAAAAAAACTTAATAAAAGCTTTACTTCTCTTTGTAAACTTTAATTTAAGTTAACCACTTATAATCGAGAAACAAGCTCTTGGATAAAAAAAAATTTTGCTCTAATTGTATCATTGCATTTATATAATATCAAGACTTTTAGGTAAGATTATCCAAAATCATAAGATAATAGTTCATTTAAACCTAATTTTGTAAAGTAAACATGTCTGCAGTCATAAATTAAAAGGCCCTACTACAAGTTTTTAAACAACATTTTGACACCTTCGCGTTCATCCTTGGAAAATATATCTTTTAATATTATTGTGTTGATTTGTATAACATAATAGTTTGAGCCATCCAATGAAGTAAAAATATTATATTCTAAAAGCTAAACCAAAAGTGGCAAAATGTGCATTTCAATTTTTTTATTTTGGATTTAGGGCCTTTTAGGTGATGACAGCAGATACCAAGACAGAATCTGCATCCTTAGAATAACTATATTTACTCCAGGTTGAAATATTACAATCAAGGGTGAAAACTGTTAAAATGTAAAAAAATAAAAGAGGAAAATATTCGCAGCATTATTTAGAACTACAAAAAGAACTGAATAAGAATATAATTGTGTACTAAAGTGAGTACAGAACAGTGGCACAGCCAGAATTTTAAATTATTTTTTATAATTTTAATTTTTTTTTTAAAGGGGGTGTTAGACAAGTTTAGTCTGAAAGTCCACTAAAAATAATAAAATTGTAGAAAAAGCAGAACTTCTCAGAAAAAAAACAGTGGAAGACTTTCACCGCTGCACAAAGCTGGTGGAAAGGTTCCCCAACGGCTATTAAAGGAATTTCCAATAGAATTTGGGACTATTCCACAGGCAAAAAAATCTGCCTCGGAAATAAAAAATTTAGATTTTCTTTTCAATATATATTTTTTGCAAACATAGAAAAAAGTCTACCAACAAATCCTTGATAGTTATTTTTTTTTAGAAAAATTCAGATGACAAAACTTTGTATTAAAAAAATTCGCACCTTGTTAAATTGTACACAATAACCCATTAAAATAATTTCAATAATTCATGATTCTAGTCAAAATTAGAAATTACCTTAGTTTAAAATTTAACAATAAGTACTTGAAACCAAAGAAAATAGTCCAGATACCCAAATAGCTTTCAAAACACTCAAACCAATTTTTACATTGTATTTTAAAAGTAGGAATTAAAATAGATTAACAATATATTCATAAAACATTATATGTACTATATATATACCCGAGTAGATAAAATGGACAAAAGAAAAAGAACAGATCTTATTGAACAAACTTAAACACATAAGTAAAATTAACAGATTTAAATCAGATTTTAGAGTAGTTAGTCAACCAACAAGATGAGTTCTTAGAAGATTAGACCTTTATCTACAAAGACACAGAAAGGATTTCAGGTTTTAAAAATATATTTTAAAGTAATAACAATTTGGAATTGCAACATACTCACCAACTTTTTTTCCACTTTAAAAACAGCACACATACATATATTCATTTAACTCAGAAAAATAGAAATCTCTTACTAGACAGAATTTCAGAATAGCATATTATTTAGTTTTCATTCACTTAGTAAGGATAACTTATTTCTGAATACATAAAAATAGCACGTTTAAAATAAATAAAATACAAAGTATACAAAAAAAAAGCTATACATTTCCTTGAATCGGCTCCTGGTCCAGTCTTTCGAAGCTTTGATGATTTTGCAGAATTCCTGGGTCTTCAACCTTTTAATAAAGCTGAAAAGCTCAACAATGAACAGAACAATTATACAGTTAAGAGAGTAAACGGAGATGAATACTTTCCTAAGGCTACTTTCAAACGTATCAGGCCAATTTCGCACAACTTTTTCAGCAAAAACCAAATAAAAGTGCTTGTCAGCTAACAAATCCATAATTGAAATATAGTACAAATGGACATGTAAATAATAATTTAGAGCTTTTAAACATAATGATGTTGTAAATTTAAAAAGATTTAAATGACTTATTGAAATTGAAAAATTTATACATACTTTATTGCTAAAATGAATATTAAATTTTAACATCTTTTATCAATGTTAAAGTTTGATGGAAATAATGCACGATTTATCTTTAACGTAAAAAAGTATCCAAATAAAGTTGTATAACCGAGCAGCCAAATTTTAAGACCAACAACACTTTTGGTTTTTAAAAAACATGCATTTGCATTTAAAAACACTGGAAGTATTACAAATTTTAAATATCGAGTCATGTAAACATAATTGACGGATTTATCGTAATACCCAGCAGAGCATTTGGAACAGATACACTATAGGTACCTGATAATTTTTGCCGTTTTGGTTTAGAGCAAAAAATCAGAGACCAAAAATATTTGAGGTTCACAGAACTGATTAGAAAGGTTAAAAAAAAAATTTATCTTTTAAACAAAGTAAAAAAAAAATTTATCTTTTAAACAAAGTAAAAAAAAAATTACAAGTCACCAGGTACTTTATAGTGCATCTCTGATGAACAATAATTTTTTTTTGGTACAATTATGATCTCCCTTACCTGGGAATAAGTTCCATAAATAAACAGAGCAATTGAGCATTCTATTAGCTCTTAATAAACCTATAACTAACAGGTCTTTATTACCATACAAGGAAGATCAATGTATCATGTCTTTATGGCAATAAACATAATATAAAAAGTTTACAATAATCATAGATACAACAAAGATAGTACATAAATAACTTTACAATCAACATGATTTTTAGTCTTTATTTCAATTCAAGAGAAAAAGATACAAGGATCTTTTAAAAAGTGTGAATGGAATGATTATAAAAAAAAAAGCACTTTCTACTACAAACTGAATCTAAATGATCGAAGCACAAAACAAGACAGGATCAGAATTACATTCATAGAGCATTGCAGTTTGAATATGACTACATGGAGGAAAAAATAGGGAAAAAAGGAAATTACATTCAATGACGACTGCTGCGCCGATCCCTGTCGTGGTCTCGATCCTTGTCTCGGTAGCGATCGTCATGGTAACGATCCCTCTCTCGACTTCTATCTCGGTATTCACGGTCGCGACTTCGCGACCGATCTCTTCTACTTGACTTCTCTCTCCTAGAGGAACGCTCCCTCGATCTTTCCCTCTCACGAGAACGAGCTCGCTCCTTGCTTCGCGATCCGTAGGATTTTGACTCGATTCCGTGCAGAGTATCTTGAAGAGAGCTGATCAGGATCTTGCACCGTTCGTCGTTAGCCACTTTTGACTGCTTGATGAGGGATATTGCAGTGACCAGGGTTTCAATGGCACTGGCATAATCGGCAGCACTGGCATCAGCTACGGCCCGGGCAATTGCACTACTTGATACAGTCCTGTTGCGGCCCATAATTTCCTCGAACTCGGCTTCACTAACGGCAGGGGCTGAGGACTCTGAGCCCCTGTCTCCGAGGGATCTGTAATCGGAGAAATTGACCGGAGGTGGGCGGCTGTAGATGTCGCCACCTTGGGATGAAGGAACTAGCCCAGGCGGAACTGCCTGCTGGTGGAAGAAAGCTGGATTCAAGTGTGGACTTGGCATAGGAGGCGCTGGTGGGGGTATGGCAGGTGGGAGGCCTTGCCCGGGCGTCGGAACTGGTGGTGGTGGTCTGTTGGGAGGACCCACGGGTTGTGGGGGGAGGCTTACGTGAGACGGGGGCGGCTGGGTTAGGTGCCGCTCCCAGTCGTTAGATGGTGGTGGGCCTCGAGTGTCTGGAGGAGGGATGCTTCGAGGGCCCATCGGAGGCATGGGTCCCCTCGGAGGGGGAAGCCTCATGTTGTTAGGAGGAGGTGGCCCTGGCCTCACAGGAGGAGGAGCCTGCAGTCCAGGAGGAGGCGGAGGGGCTCCAGTGTTGACATGAGGCGCTCCGGGTCGAGCAGGTGGAGGTGGCATGTGATGGATTTGAGGGGGAGGAGCTGATATCCAAGGAGTTCGCCCTGGCTGGTACTGAGGTGGGGGAGGGCCTTGAGGGGGCGGGTGCATATGAGGTCCAGGAGGCATGCGCTGTTGCTGGTTGTAGCCGCCTCCTTGAGGAGTGTTGTTGCGGCTTCTAGAACGATCTTGCTGCATGTTTCTGTTGTCCTGTCGCATGTCTCTACTGTCCCTATCACGCTCCCTATCTCGATCTCTGCTTCGGCGCTCATTGGAGTTCTCATGGCGATTGGCACCGTGGCCACCTTTTCTAGATTGCATCTCGAAGTAATTGAGGTTCTGCCTAGTGCAAGCAGTAACAGCAGGGTTCTGGCCATGGAGTTCTTTTTTGGGCAGCTTATCCATGACGATGCGTAGGGAATTCTCAGACCCTAGCGTAACTACGCAGAACCCTTTGGATTGCCCATTGGCACGATTTTCGTAGAATTTTATTTCCAGAATATCGTTGACACCAATGCTCGACATAGCTTCGGTCAAATCTTGATCTGTGGTCCACCATGTCAAATTACCGACATAAACTGCTACGCGTTTACCACCAGCGTGCCTAGAGTGGTGGGGGGATGAACTGCCAGTGGAAGATGGTCTACCTTCGTCATTATGATCATCTGACGGGGCAGTTATTACATCATCGTAAAGATCAACATTGCTGTCGTGATTATAATCTCCATCCTGATTAAAATCGGGATCAATATCATCTGCATACAAATCTATATCGGCATCCGCCATTTGTGAAAGAAAATAAAACTAACCTGAATATCCCCAAATTAAGGCTTTCAGACCTTGTTTAAAGAAGAAAAGCCACGCTGGTGTAGAAGAGATTTGTTGTCAAACTAATTGTTTATATGTGTGATGCGAAGAATTTTATCACGAGAGCAAAGAAAAGGTCGGGGCAAATCCAAAGAAAATGGCCGCACGTACTAGGCAAGTGTTGATACCGCACTACTAGTACTTTTGTTTCGATTTTTTGCAATTGAAAACAAACAAAATATTTCGTGAAGCTATAAAATAATTATAAACAAATTTTGTAATAAATTATGTAATGTCAATTTATGTAAATAATTCATATGTTATTTATTTGAAATTACACAATTTTAAAACTCCATTAGTGTAAACATATACTTTAACTTTGAAACTAATATAACGAAAACCTGTGCTACACGTAAACAAATTTATGAGCTAGAATTTTTCTTTTTTAATTCATATATTCTTTTGATACAATTATTTTATAGATATAACTGCTTAAATTATTTAAAGTAAATGGAATATTTAAAGGAATTCAATTGTTTTTGTATAAAAATATCTTGAAACTATTTAGCTGAAAAACTGCTTTAACATAATCAAGATTTGGCAACAGCATTTCTAAACAATAACAACATTCGATCAGATCATCAGCCAAACAGAAACAGAATATCGGATGTTGAAGTATGTCCCCTAAAAACCCTACGAAATTAATAAATGTTTTGTTTTTTAAATATTTATTTTGTTAGAAACATAGATTTTGTAAGCAAATTGCTTTCGAAAGAACCACCTTCCTTTCATTGTATCTATTATGTCGTACAACTTGGTGCAGCAATTACCTTGTCATTCTTTTGAAATTTTGTTGGATTTCGAGTTTCTAATAATTGTGTTTTTAAATGTTGACTAAATCCTCGGCCTATATTTTGGAGTAAAAAAAATTTAATTTTTTTGGCAGCAGTCGAAAACTTGTCAAGATTTCCATTTGAAAAAAGTTATAATTGTCTGTTTGTCAACGTGAACTTCCTTTGAAGTAAAAGATATGGTAAATAACTTGTTTGTTTACAGAAAAAAGTCTGCTGATTCCAATCACCAATAATTTTGTAACGTTATATAATTGATCTAAAATTCCAAAAGACAATTTTCTCTGATTTTTTTACTGTTTTTTCTACAAATATTTGATTAAACGAGATTCCGATTAAACAACGCCATTTTCTTACTAATTACCAAAACATGATTTCAATTGTATTTTAAGTTCAGATTTACCGTACAGTGTAGGATGGCAACTTTTAGAAAGTTGGTGATTTAGTGTGGAATGTGGCAACCCATTGACTTGATTTTCTGGCAACCTTTGTGACCATTTGGATTTGGAAGTTCAATAATTCTAACACTATTTTGGATTTGGAGACTCAGCTTTTTGACCTCATTTTCAGTATTGGGGACTTTTTTAAAAGTCACCATCTGACACTGTACAGTAAATCTTAACATTTTTTAATTTGGGAACTATCTTTACAGATGCTTACAGCTTCAAGGAAACTAACAGTGTTACAATGTCGGAATCGGTTATTTCCAGGCATCAGATGTATATATTCAGGGAGAACTCCGCAGCTTGTATCACAAAGCAGCTTTGATGGTTCCAGTAGTGAAGGTAAAGTCTTTTTATTTTAATTCACAAGAATTAAATTTTTATTCTTGTAATTAGCAATTTACTATTCATTGTTTTGTAAATTAACCTATTTTTGATCAAGTACTCTTAAAGTAGAATATTTATTGAATCAATAGCTAAAATTCTTAATTTTCAAAACCATGCCCATATTAGACAAAGTAATTTGGACTTATTTTCTTTGAAAGGTTGGAAGTAGGACATGTCCTAAGTTCCAGATCAATACTGTTGTCTACTTAATAATTTCAGTCTTGAAAATCCTACACTGTGCAACTTTCAGCTTAGCAAAGTTCCCGGTAAATTCCTAGTTCACGATTATGGGTTGGTGCACTTTTGAAAAATTGGCGACAAAGCCAGAATGTCGCCAATTCGGAATTTCAATATGAAAAATTGAGAAACGAACCAGCTCCATGATTTGTGGTATAGAAAGGTTGAAGCCAAAGCACGTCAATAAAAAAAATGGGGTTGCCAAATTTAGAACTGTATCACCTACAAAACAGCGCCAAATCGGCTTGGCGATATTTTAACGTCAACTAGGAATAAACCAAGTTCCCATAGATATTAAAAGTGCTTAATATTTTTACTTGTTTTCAAGGCCTTTGAGGTGCTTAAAAGTCCTTGAAAATGCTTAGAGGTCCTTAAAAGTCTTTAAATAAACCATTTGGGTTGCTTATAGAATAATTTAAAATTGTATTTTTATTTGTTTATTTATAATTAGATTTTGTTTAAATTATTTGTTGTTGTAAATAACTTTTTTTAAATAAATCAAGTATCAACAATTAGTTTTTATACTAATCTAAGGGATTTATTAATGTTTTATAATTATTCAAAATTATTAATTAAAAGTAAATTATAGGCTGCATTTTAAATTTGTTTCTGAAGTAGAGGTTTTGTGCTTTAATAACTTATTTCTAAACCTTAAAAATATAATTTTGTACAACTTATCACCATTACTGATGAATCTAAGAGCAATATTCCATGTAGATGCAGTAAACAATTAATATTGTATTATATTATATCCACTGAATTTTAAAAAAAAAAAAAAAAAAAAAAAAAAAAAAAAAACGTATCTCTAAATATAATATTAAAATTTAACATGATTTGATTGTCCACGTAAGTACCAATTATTATTTTCAGAAGGAATATTATTTGTTATTTGAACATTAATTATTCTAGTTAATGTCAAATTTTATTTATAAATACATATACATGTAATTAGAAAAAAGTTTACAAAAAAAAAAAAAAAAAAAAAAAGGGTTTAAACCAAAAAAAAAAAAAATACCTGGTTTAAAAAAAAAAAAGGTTTTTTGGTTTTTTACAAAAAAGTTCTGATTTTTTTCCAACCCTGCCTTAAAAACATTATTTAAGTCCTTAAAAGTCATTGATTTTCATTCTGAGATTTGAGTTAGAACTCTGCTTAAGATATTATGTACAACTTTCACCAGTATTTTTATTATTTCAGAAATCACAGTAATCCCTTTTTGAGCATTTGGATTCTCATGGTACTAATAATATTCTGTAAGGCTTGTAATACCGTCAAGTGGAAAGAAACTAGAAGTTTTTATGTAGCATCTGTTGGGAAATGAATTATGCTAAATATATATCTGTTCTGATGTAGTAACGCCTATGATAATTTTCTAAATTACTATGGTCTATCTATATAATGATATGTACAGAATATATTCATGTCAAAAAGAAACTTAAGGATTTAGTTTGAAACCAGGCACAAAATACTGTACAAAGATGCTACTTGTCATCCGTACAGAACTGCATACTTTCTAAATTTCATAGAAATTACAGACTGGATTTACCAAAGGAAGCTGTGCTCATGTAGATAGATCTACATCAATCTTGAATAATAAAAGATGAGTGTCAAAGTGGTATTTTTACTTTCAATTACTCATATGCAATACATAGGGTAATGAAAGTATAGTATTCGGTCAACAAAAAAATTAAATTTTTTTTTTGCATTTCTCCACGTTTTGGAACATTCTGATCTCAAAAAAGTAATCTAAAAAAAATATCTGTCTGTGGTCAGTATAACTCCTGAACAAATTGATCTACGGTGTTTAAGTTTAGTGTGAGGGTTGGTGATGGCACACGGACCTACCATTAAGGTTTTCGTCAAAATCGTGCATGCGCATAAGGTGGCTGCCATTGAAAAAATCATGTATTTTAATGATTGCTAAAAAAATGGCTCTAATGATATTGTGCAAAATTGCTGTAGCAATGCCTCTTAAGGTGTTCTAAACATCCCCACCTCCGAAATTCCCGTAAAAATGCTTTAATGGCGTAAAAAGTTGAAAATTGAATGCCTTCAACACAGACAGGGTGGCTACAGAACCTGGAATTCAGGGAATTTTGTAAAATTACTCTTTAATCAGGGAATTTTGGGGGGAAAAAATTCCGTTATCGCATTCCCAGTGCAGTTACCATTGAACAAAAAAAAAATTGAATGTGCTTTTTTAAAAGCCCCTCAATATCTGGCTATTTGGCCGATTTTGGAGTACTATGATTCCGACCTTTTTTTATTCTCAGCAGCTAAGCCTATCCGGCCAATCCCCTCCCTGTGCCCACATTCGCTCGTTGATGTTCCGCTTTGCCTAAAAAAAAATCTTTGAAGAAAAAAAAAATCTGACTGTACTACTGCATACATTCAGGTAAAGGGTCATGGCATTTTTTTTCCTGCCATAAAGTATGAACCCAGTGCTTGTCGTGTTTTATGAAAACGATTTTTTGCCTCATTTAATATGTTGTTTTGTAGTTTAAGATAATATTGTTATTGCAAATTTTTTTATTTCTATGCATCTACGTGTAATTAATTTATAAGAAGCTTTTGATTTCAGGCCTTTTCTTTTGTACAATATATGTTGTTTATATTTTGTCAACTACAAGATGCAAAAGTCATATTTCATGAAAGATACTACCTTGTGAATTTTGTGACTGAATTGCAAAATGCTGATTATTCAAGTTTCATGATCATGCATGCCCAAGTTTAGTAAATATTTAAGCCGGTGTTTTAAATTTATATTATGAACAGAATACAACCTATGACACATATTAACAAAAATGTATTGTCCTAGCTTTGTTTTTCCTTGAAGTTAACTAGTATAGGTGTAGTTTGTGAATTGTTAAATGTAAATTTTATATTTTTTAATTAATGTTTTCTATTCTTTTTTATGCTCTAAAGTTGCTTGTTTTGCTCTTTAGCGTAAATTTATATTTCGGTGCAATTATACTTTGACTATTTAGAATTATTTTTACTTATTAAATTCAGGGGTCTATGCAGAAGGAAATTTGGGTCCTTTTAAGGACCCTTCACAAAATTCCATGTTAAAAAAAACGGACCCTTCACAAAATTCCATTATCAACAAAAGGACCCTTCACAAAATTCCATGTCCAACAAATTGACCTTTCACGGAATTCCAAGTAAAAAAAAAAGGAACCTTTATATAATTTCCAGTTTGAAAATGGACCAATTACAAAATTACTAAGTTTATTTTATGCCAAAAGGAGAAAATGGCTCGCTTGCCTACATGTTGATTTTAAAGAAGTGACGTCATGGACGCCAAACCATATGCTCAAAATATATAAAATTGGAAATTTTTCACAAAATTTATATTTTTTCACAAAAATAGGACCCTGTAACAAAAGCCTGGATAGACCCCTGAAATTTATATTTTATTATTTTTTATTTTTTTACTGATTACATCGGCAGAAATGCACATCAGGGAATTTTTAAGTAAATTTTCTGGAAATCAGGGAAATGTCAGGGAATTCTGTTTTTCAAATTCTGTAGCCACCCTGACAGAGTTCTCTTTTCTTGAGCATAGCTCATCGACGGTCGTTTCTGCACCTCTCTGCAGTTTCACTTATAAAAAAGGACAATATAAGAATTATCGAAATAAAATCGCCAAAATCCTATTTTTGGCGAATTGTTTTTTAATAAGACACGTATAAGAACTACCACAAAAAAATATCACCAAACTGGCCATTTTTTCTCAATGAATGAGGAAAATATAAAAACATTAAATGACACAAATCCACATCAGTATTATAGTGTAATTGAAAGTTGTGCGATGTTCCACACCCCTAGTTTAAGTCCTTTTAGAGGTTAAGAATTTATATTTTTGAAGTATATCCATAAGAGCAGTTGCATCCTCAGACAGCCAGCAATATTTACTGAAAGAACATCTATCTATATTATCTTTATGAAAAAAACTTCAACAAAAAATAATAAACAGGAAGACAAGAACCGTAATCTATAAGGGTTACAGTGGTGGCTCTTGGTTCCTTTAAAGATCTAAATAAAACAGGAATATTAAGCAAATAAGGGGATGCATTCTTTGTTAAGAGTTGATCAAAATCTGTTTGCTTACATCATTATTGGCATAAAATAGAATTCTAGACATGATAGAAGCATTAAACCATCTAAAATGTTGTTAATCTGCATTTGATGAAGTTGCTGACAGCTTTTAACAGAGTAGTAAACTTAACATTAAAAAGAACAGGACATAAGTATTTTTTTGATAAATACCAAGGCTTAACAGTAGAAACAGCCAGAAGAGTTGTGATAAGTCAAGCACGCCTACTTCGTTTTCAAAGTCTGGGCTCTGGGTTAAACAATTCAGAAGCTTTTTCAATATTCAGCTTATCAAATTTTTTGCTGATTACCGCAGTTGGGATTCGATAAAACGAAGGCTAAAGAAAGAGTACTCTAATGACTTATATATATTTTAATTTTCCAAAAATTTAATTTTCTCTTCTCTAAGAAAAAACCCTCTCCATTTTTAACAATTTGAATTTCATTAAAGGTCCTCAAACAAACGCTGAATTCTCCAAAAGATATTCTTGTAGTTAACGAATTGGTTTGCGTCGATTGCTTAATCACGTCTGTTTGTTCTTTCAGAGACTAAAAAGGAGGGATATGGAGAAAAAGAAATTTGTCTGCTTGGACCCAGGGATATCCGGACACCTTTGCCAGGAAATATGGGCATTCCACCTCTCTCCATGCTTTATACTGTAAGTCTTTTTATGATATAATACAACTGTTTTAAGCTTGTAGCTGCAATAAGAAACTTATTCAAACACTATCCGCTTGAGACCACAATTTGCAGCAGTGGTGGCCCATGATCAAAAACGTTAGTACAACAGAACAGTAACTCTCCATCTTCAATCCCATTTCCCACAATCATCCATGAATGGAAATTCTTTAATCTTAATTACTCGAATGCAAAGTTTCCTTTCAATATTTACAAAATGATATGAGAAAGAAAATCGAATAAAAAACTTATTGGAACTTACTTATAAGGGGCTCCATGTTTTCAAATGGTTCAAGTATAAGCGTTAATATTGAAGTGACAACACATGTGTAAACTTATCACGGAAAATATTTCCGTTTGATGGAGAAAATTCTGAGAAATGCTCGTTCCTCTCCACCCTCACATCTCGAATCAATCACTCACACGCACAAGCCAATCAGTACATTGAATTCGTGAAATTCGTAAGGGCTGCATTTGGCACTGTGCCATATACATTTAGCTTGGAGTGAGATTCCATACAAACAGTTGTTTCAATGGCAGTGGTGCAGCTATTTAGAACTTTCACTCTCTGGCTGTACTCGCTTGACCATCGTCAGATTTAGTTGATTTGAGCTGGGTTTTTTCCTTCATTCGTGCATTGTGCAACAGGTTTGCTATTTATCGAAGATTTTTTTCCCATCTTCGTTTGGCATTCTAATCTACATGTTATCTTTAACATTAATTAGTAAAATAAATTATCCAAGTTGACTAGCAATTAGTAAATTTTAATTTTAAACTTATAATTTAGACAAGGCTTATTCTAAAGAAAATTTACAAATGTCCTTTGGGTTTTTTACTTAATTTAACAAAATTAATTAAATAAAACTTTATAAAAATCATTTTATAGTGTATTATGTATGTTCGTGTTAGTAAAATTCATATAGGTTATTATTATTATTTTTTGTGTTTCGATTTCTTGAGTGATTTAAAATTATTTGCTTCAGTCTTGAAAAGTTATGGATTTGTGACATTTTACTTTGGCAGAAATCCTGTTTAAAGGTACTTTTCCTCATTCATCTGAACTGTGATGGTAATTGTTTGAAGTTGAATGTTGTGGAATAAACTTTTCATTACCCCAAAAACTATTTTTAAAAAATTAGTATATTATCTCTTTAGCATACATGTTGTATTTGATTTAGAGAGTTGATAACTGTAAAGATATTGGGAAAATTTGAAAAAAAAGTTTGCTTTAAAATCTGGGAATTTTTTTAGAGATCAATCAGGGAATTATCAGTGAACTGTTTTTTTTCCTGCATTTTGTGGCCACACTGAGCTAACCTGGCAAAACTTGCCACTAAATATTGTCAACCATTTTGAGCTTTTGCCTGCTTCTAATTAGCAAAATTGCGTACTTTGAAAGATGATATTTGCGAAAAATTATATTAGTTGCTATTCTTGACTTGTCGTCAAATTCTAATTTTATTGGAAAAATGAGGATACACTAAAACAACATTTTAATGGCAGTTGCTGACATGCACCAAATTGTTCAATATTGACTATTTCTGCTGTGTCTATATTTATAATTGTTTATTACTTAGGCCAAAATAAAACAGCTTCCAAAACCTGCGGGTGATGATTGTGAAGTAACACAAAGCCCTCTGCCAGAGGAGAGATATCAGAACTTACTACTTCAGGCTGCAGATGCTTCTGCTGAGGCGAGTCACTTTGCATTTTCATTGCTTTTTATTTTTTGTGTTAATATTCATGTCTATCACCTTAAAAAAAAGAATATTTAATGTACTTATGATTAGTTTTCAGCCCTTCAGGTTAAAAGTTAAATTCTTATTAGCAGTTCACTATGATCTCCGTCAAAATACTGTTTGTAGCAGTTATATCATCTCGCTTTCTAGACTCCCTGGCGGGACTTTCTAAATTTCCTCCTGTACAATGAATAAGAGAGCAATTATCTTTGGAACAACCTCCAGGATAGTATCCCTTGTGATATAATACAAAGCCCTTTGTGAAGTAACAACAAGTATCCACAGTGGGCTAGATCTTTTTTCTACAGGGTTCCCACGGTCATTGAAAGTCATTAAAAGTGCTTAATATTTTTTAACTTGTTTTCAAGGCCCTGAAAATGCTTAGAGGTGCTTAAAAGTCCTTGAAAATGCTTAGAGGTGCTTAAAAGTCCTTGAAAATGCTTAGAGGTGCTTAAAAGTCCTTGAAAATGCTTAGAGGTGCTTAAAAGTCCTTGAAAATGCTTAGTGGTCCTTAACAGTCCTTAATTTTTGTGGATGTTGTGTGCCTAATCACAAAATTTATAATAATACAACTCAGACTTGCTATTCCCACGTGACTGTCACTTATCTGCACCGTATTGGAATTCTCCGACATATTTGCATTACGCATCCACCAACTTGTAACTTTTTTGGTAGAATGTACTTTATTAAAAATTTATATGAAGACATAATGCCTGAAAAAAAATTTCAACGGTTCTTAAAAACATTATTTAGGTGCTTAAAAGTCATTGAAAAGTCATTGATTTTCATTCTGTGATTTGAGTGGAAACCCTGTTTCTAATGTTTCATCAGTGTGGCTCTTGCACAATGAAATGTACAATACAACCGACGTTCTAGTGGTCTTCCTGCCAAGGTATGCCCACCCCCCTAAAAATGCTACTATTAAAAATAATTTCTTTCTTTGTGAATTCTGATGAGGTATTATTATTTACATTAATCTCCCATTGCCTCTTCACTGATTGTGGATTGCTCCTATAATACCAGTAGTGCCACATTGCAAGACTTAAGTTTAAGTTGTGTTTAAAAGGTTTTATTCATAATTAATCTTGGCTATGACTATAATATAAGCTGCTTTAGGACTAGCTAAATTGAGGAGGTGCCATGCAAAAGCAAACAAATCCACAAAAATTTAAAATTGAGTCAGGAATTGATAATTTTTTCTGCCTCATTTCTATCTATTGTTATAGTTGTTTCATTAATAAAAATACACATCCACAGGGCGTCCACAGATAGGAAAAACGGAGATATTGGGAAAAATCAGGGAATTCGACTTTTAAGGAAAAATCAGGGAATTTGTCAAAAAGGTTTAAAGGAATCGGGGGAATTGTCCGAAATTAAACTGAAACTTTTAATTTTGACAATTTAAGATACACTGCTAGCAAAAATATAAAAAAAATTAGAAAAGGGCTTTGTATCTGTCAAACAGCCTATATTTATGCAGGATTAGTGGTAATTTTCACCTTGGTATAAGCCGTATTATTAGCTAGTAGCTATTTCCCAAGATTTGCGACGCCGTTTTGATGTCTTTCGCCTAAGCTTCCGCTGATGTGATAGCCTCTATATCTGTGATTAGTGTATATGTGAGAATCGGTTTCACCGTTTGGTTTGAATCGGTGCAGAATGATAAGAATTTTAATTTAATTTTGTGCAAAATTTTTTTTCCTATTCAGTTTTACTGTATATTCTTATTTAAAATTGTAATTTTAACTGCTATTGTATGTAAAAGGGTTTATTTTAGCTTGAAAATAAATTTTAAGAAACACACAAAAGCTTGTTGCAGCAATTTTTTCACCATTACATCAGTTGGATATTTATGTTAACCATGGTATATACTTTAATGCAATCAAAACTCCTCAAAATAAGTCATATAAATTGCTAAATATTTTTTAATACTTAAAAAAATACGCCCACAGACATGATTTGTCACGTCTGTGGACTGTCACAACCTCAGGGCTGTTTGCTTTATCAGTATTTCAACTTCATGTTTCATTGATGTCTATATTTATTTTTAGCTATAAGGTATGTTAAGCAATTTTATGCCTGGGTATACAACTTCAATGAGTAGTAATCTTATTACAATTAATGTAATATCTCTTGTTGCAAGACTGATGTGTCATGTCTGTAGACAACAGCTTTTTACAGCTCACCAGGTGACATAACAAGTCATCTGTGATATTGGAAAGAAGTCCAATGTAACCATGTGACGGTGCATCGCACGTCACTCTTCCCAATGCGCATGTCTTTAACGCATTCACCTGTAGTTAGTCTTTTGACCGGTAGGAGAGGCACGGCACGGCGCATGTGCGGACCTGCGACCGCCGCTATAAAACCGGCAACTTGAGGTGTAATCCTCAGTTTCGTAGTTTTGTACAGTTTCGTAGTTTTATACAGTTTCGTAATGTTATAGTTTCGCGTTTAGTGTTCGTCTCGTCTATTTTTTGTGTGCAGTTATGTTTACCACGTTGCAGTACCTGATATGTTGCACTTTTGATGCTCTCATCTACCGACGTCTTAATCCAGCTACCACGGTGAGCGGTGTTGTTTTTATTTAATTGTGCTTGCATGTTTCCCCATCCTCCCCAGGTACCAGTCTGTGTGTTTTGTTGCCGTAACCATAAATGTGTTGAAAGTAAAAATAAAAAGATACTTAAGCGCTACTAAAAGTCTTCTCATTTAGTGGACATATTTTGGAGTGTCATAACCATTTTGGTTCCAATTTATATCATGTATTCTATTTTTCAATACAAGAATCATATGTTATTATTTATATGTGAAATATGTGCAACTGTAAAGGTCATACCATCATGTCAGTGGTCAAGATAAAATTAGTTAAGATTAATTAAATATTTATTATTAATTACTTATTTGGTAGTATGAGTTGTACAGATATCAATTTAGTAATCTCATTTTTATAAACCTAAAGTTCCACTCAGAACTAAACAATAACAGGAAAATCGTCATGTCCGTGGATGCCAATCCATGGTATAACTATGAACGATCTCAGCCAATGTCATAAGTTCTATGGGTGAAAGAAAATTCTAAGCATTTAATGATTTCAAAAAAAAAATTTCTTTCCTGCTGCTGAAATAGTGCATTCTGTGGAGAATTAGGAACAGAGATTTTTATGTTAACATGTTGTTTAATTGTTCACATTTAATTATACAATGTATTTCAGTATTATAATTAAGTGGGAAATTAAATTTGAACATTAATTTTTTTAGAGTGAGTTTGTTTGCTTCTCAATTTTAGATCACTGTTTTTACAGGGTTCCCACAGTCATTGAAAGTCATTAAAAGTGCTTAATATTTTTGAACTTGTTTTCAAGGCCTTGAAAATGCTTAGAGGTCCTTAAAAGTCCTTAAATTTTGTGGATGTTGTGTGCTCAACTGCAAAATTTATAAAAATACAATTTAGACTTGCTATCCCCACGTGACCGCCACTTATCCACACCATATCGGAAATCTCTGACATATTTGTATTACGCATGTTCTAACTTGTAACTTTTTGGTAAAATATACTTTATTAAAAATTTATATATAGACATGAAGCCTGAAAACAAATTTTCAAAGGTCCTTAAAAATGTTAATTAGGTCCTTCAAAGTCATTGAAAAGTCATTGATTTTCATTCTGTGATTCAGTGGGAACCCTGTTTTAGTCTAATATTCTTTCAAAGAACATTTGCAACACCAGAACCTCATTATATTTTGCAAATAAAATATGTTTAACATATGCATACAAGAATTCTAATTGTATTTTCTGGATACTCTTAAAATTGTGTTTCTAATAACATTGTGATATTACGCTTATATATTTTCTCTAGTGAAGTTTGCTATAAATAGTGCTCTATAATGTAACATGAGAGTTTTTGTGCATTGTCATGTTATATTAAACATTTGTGTGCTCATTATTTTTGGTTTTTATAGATAGCCTTAATTTCTCTTAAGAAATTGGAGTGTCAAGCTCATATTTGTCCTCAGCTTTTAAAAAAAGGTATTAAATTATTATAGAAATATATTATAAGTTACTACTATAGTTACTCAATATGAGACTAAGGTCAATTCAAATTGTATTCTCTGGATATTCTTAAAATTGTGTTTCTAATAACATTGCTATTTTACGCTTATATAAGCTATGTTTTATATAAGTGCTTTTATATCTGACTTTAGTTACCTTTTATGTGTTTTAAGACTATTTTGTTTTTATATTTATTTGCAGTTTGTGTTTTAAGAGAAACTTGTTGGTTTATTAAAAAAAACTGTTTGTTTGGATATGTTAATTACATAGAGCTTAACTTCAAGCAGTGAAGAGCAACCATCTAATTCATTTTTAGACACTTAATAGGTTGACTGCCAAGTATTTGATAATCATTAGTTAGCTCAAGATTTGCATTCTACGTGTTGAATAGTACAAAAAAAAAAATCTTCTCTACAATTGTTTAATTTTTAGTTTTGTTTGTTCAGAGACCATATAACTTGACGATTTATTTTGTTTTATGTAGTGAGTGCCCTTTTATGTTGATTAATGTACTCTAAAGTAAACAGTTAAGAAAACAGGATTAAAAACGACTTTTTCAAAATAATTGGAACCTTTTAAATATTCTTAGAGTACAAGGAAGATTGCAGACTTATTTTGCCTACAATGCCATATGAATATATAATAATTTGAAAGCACTTAGTTATCCTCAAAAGAAAATAGGTTGTTTTTCTGTGCCATCCGTCCACATTTTCCTTTCTAAGATGAATTTTATTTCATTTATATCTCTATTCTATTGTATTGTATTTTTATGGGATAAAATCAGTTTTTAACAAAACATCTCTAGACTTTATAAGCAATTTAAATTTCCCGGTTTGCTTTTTCACTGTTAAGGTATTTTTTTATTCGAAAATTGTAATAAAAATATTTTATTTTTAGACTTTCTTGATTTATTTCCAAATCGAGACTTGGATAGTAATGATCTGACCGTTATAACTATTAGCCAAAAAACTGAAAATGATATGAGTGCATGGAGTGAATCTGCTGAGACTGAACGAGAAAGTTTAGAAAAATATGCAAGTACATTTGGTCTTTCTTATCATGTGTAAATAATATAACCCATAAAAACAGAGTTTTTAAAAAATCCTGTATGTACATTGTCAATTTTTATATTCATTAACACTGCGACGATATCAAAAACATTTCTATCAGCAAAATGTGCAGCAAACTACTTTTCCAAATTTATTAAAAAAGTACGCGTCCATCATTCAAATTTCATTTATTTATTCTGATTGAAGTAATTTTATTATTTATTGAAAAAATTTGGCAACAGGAAAGAGTTTCAACAGTGGTCAGTCCTTTGCTATATTAATAGGATTGAATGATGGCAAGTTGGTTTATTAGTATTCCTTAAAAGCGACCTTTTAGTGACAGTAACAGTCGCAAAATTTAACAGAATGCATTGTCATCGACATCAAATCTATCTGCCAAGTTTCAGCCCAGTCGATTAGATGACGGCAAGGGGATTAATTAGGCCTCGCAGATTCTGCTCCCATCAACAAACAGACGTACAAATGCGAAGTTAATATAGAGAATTTAAAAAGGATGAGATTCAAAATAATTCTGTGGCATAAAATATGGGGGGGGGGGGGGGGCATTATTGAAACACTACTTTATATAATAATTTTGAAAAACTAAATTTGATCATTAAATTTATATTTAAGGCAATGTGTACGCCATATTAAGCTGATAAAATAAAGATATAATAATGTAAGTGAAAACATGTGTAATATAAGTAATAATTTCCTTATTTACTACAGCATTACTATGAGCCTATAAAGTATCAAAAGAAAATCCATATAAATTAACTCTATATCATGTTAATCCAAAAGATATTTAATTAAAAGTTTATGCTTTTTTGAATGTTTATAATGTTACTTAAGTTACTCTAATAAATTTCCATAGTCCAACCTTATTAAAGGTCTAATCAGGCATGTAAATCTCATCAATGTCATACTATTATCTGAGTATGTCTATAAATGAATTTAAAATATAATTCCTAAGAAATTGTTATCTATTACAACATTCACAGTAACAGCCGCAAATGGATTTGAATGTTGATTTGAGAGAAATATTAAAATTAAAAGCGGAAGTTTGCAAATTGCCTGTAACTTTTCACCAGTGGGACGAAATTAAAAAGAATGTGACAGATACACTTTCAAATATGTTTTTAAATCATAAATATTTGTTTTTCCATAATTTTTTTTTTTTTATTAATTACAATTTTCTTAAAGTTTTTACATTAAAATAAGATAATTTAATTTATGAAAATTTAGTCAATATAAATATCTTGATATGTTATAGTTTTAGCTCTCTTAATTACAAAGGAGATTTTATAGTACGATAGGGCCACTGTAAAATTATGTTTGAGAATGCCATTTTTCTAGAGCAAAATGTTTCTAAAATGTCTATCCTTGAGTAAAGTTGTAAATTAAATTCTTCTTTTTAGTTTATTACTGTTGCCAATGTATGGTGTGAACACTTGAAGCAGTTTCAATATTGGGCAGATTTTATTCATCCAAACTCTGGAAAACCAGTAAGTATCTTTTTATGTGATTCTTTGTACCTAAACTAACCAAAAGAAGCTTAATTTATATTATAACTTTCTATGTTTATATTGAAACAAAATTACAAAATTACTAAACCCTAGTTAATTGCAGAGAACATTTTCTTATTTAAATCTCTTTACTAATACATAATTTCCAAAGATATTTGTGAAAAATCACACTTAAAAAAAAAAAAAAAAAAAAATATTTAAATTACCAATTTAACCGATACAAAAGTATGGGGGCCTTTGCATTTTATTTGTAAAAACACTGGTTAATGAAAGAAGTTTAATGTAAAATAATAGGTTTAATTCTAAATTCCCATATAGTTGAAAATCCAGCAGTTTATTCCTTCATTCATTCTAACCAATAAATCTTATTGGTTATTATATCAATACAATGCTATTTATTTGATAAATATATATTGAAATTAAGTTTCCTAATAAGTTTCATTTATTTATTTAAGAATCCTTCATACTTTGTTCCAATGCATTTGTTAGATTTTTTTTTATCAACAGAATATTCAGTTGGTACAGGTACTTTGATTGGCAGGTTTTCAAACCAAAACTTTGCAGTTTCAATTCACAGAAATATTTGCGGCTTTGGACTGCACCAAACTTTGTACTAGTAAAGGTAGCTTCATTAGACCAAATTTTGTTAGCCAAAAGTTTAATACTAACCATTGTTATAGATTGACATGTGATGTTATGAAAATGATAACAAGTTATGAAAACTTGTCAGGCTTAAATTTCCTCTTGCATAAATGCAATATGCATTGTTACTTCATAAGTTTGCAGGAATATTAAATTTTCTCTCTATATATCTCATCACTAATGAGGAATTTGCACAAGTGAGAAAAATGAATATTTTTTGTATTTTCTAGTGTTATCTCTATATATATAAGGCAAAGCCCTCACTCACTCACTCACTCACTCACTCACTCACTCACTGACTCACTGACTCACTCATCACTAATTCTCCCACTTCCCACATAGTCACAACTCTGAAAATCGGCACAAATATCAACAATGGTAAAAATAGAAAAAGTAAACTATTCCGATCTCGATTAACACACTTTAAGGGGTCGAAAAGGGGTCAAACGTTCCAAACGGGGGACATTCGAAAATCCTACTTCCCACATAGTCACAACTCTGAAAATCGGCACAAATATCAACAATGGTAAAAATAGAAAAAGTAAACTATTCCGATCTCGATTAACACACTTTAAGGGGTCGAAAAGGGGTCAAACGTTCCAAACGGGGGACATTCGAAAATCCTACTTCCCACATAGTCACAACTCTGAAAATAGGCACAAATATCAACAATGGTAAAAATAGAAAAAGTAAACTATTCCGATCTCGATTAACACACTTTAAGGGGTCGAAAAGGGGTCAAACATTCCAAACGGGGGACATTCGAAAATCCTACTTCCCACATAGTCACAACTCTGAAAATAGGCACAAATATCAACAATGGTAAAAATAGAAAAAGTAAACTATTCCGATCTCGATTAACACACTTTAAGGGGTCGAAAAGGGGTCAAACGTTCCAAACGGGGGACATTCGAAAATCCTACTTCCCACATAGTCACAACTCTGAAAATAGGCACAAATATCAACAATGGTAAAAATAGAAAAAGTAAACTATTCCGATCTCGATTAACACACTTTAAGGGGTCGAAAAAGGGTCAAACGTTCCAAACGGGGGACATTCGAAAATCCTACTTCCCACATAGTCACAACTCTGAAAATCGGCACAAATATCAACAATGGTAAAAATAGAAAAAGTAAACTATTCCGATCTCGATTAACACACTTTAAGGGGTCGAAAAGGGGTCAAACGTTCCAAACGGGGGACATTCGAAAATCCTACTTCCCACATAGTCACAACTCTGAAAATCGGCACAAATATCAACAATGGTAAAAATAGAAAAAGTAAACTATTCCGATCTCGATTAACACACTTTAAGGGGTCGAAAAGGGGTCAAACGTTCCAAACGGGGGACATTCGAAAATCCTACTTCCCACATAGTCACAACTCTGAAAATCGGCACAAATATCAACAATGGTAAAAATAGAAAAAGTAAACTATTCCGATCTCGATTAACACACTTTAAGGGGTCGAAAAGGGGTCAAACGTTCCAAACGGGGGACATTCGAAAATCCTACTTCCCACATAGTCACAACTCTGAAAATCGGCACAAATATCAACAATGGTAAAAATAGAAAAAGTAAACTATTCCGATCTCGATTAACACACTTTAAGGGGTCGAAAAGGGGTCAAACGTTCCAAACGGGGGACATTCGAAAATCCTACTTCCCACATAGTCACAACTCTGAAAATCGGCACAAATATCAACAATGGTAAAAATAGAAAAAGTAAACTATTCCGATCTCGATTAACACACTTTAAGGGGTCGAAAAGGGGTCAAACGTTCCAAACGGGGGACATTCGAAAATCCTACTTCCCACATAGTCACAACTCTGAAAATCGGCACAAATATCAACAATGGTAAAAATAGAAAAAGTAAACTATTCCGATCTCGATTAACACACTTTAAGGGGTCGAAAAGGGGTCAAACGTTCCAAACGGGGGACATTCGAAAATCCTACTTCCCACATAGTCACAACTCTGAAAATCGGCACAAATATCAACAATGGTAAAAATAGAAAAAGTAAACTATTCCGATCTCGATTAACACACTTTAAGGGGTCGAAAAGGGGTTAAACGTTCCAAATGGGGGACATTCGAAAATCCTACTTCCCACATAGTCACAACTCAGAAAATCGGCACAAATATCAACAATGGTAAAAATAGAAAAAGTAAACTATTCCGATCTCGATTAACACACTTTAAGTGGTCGAAAAGGGGTTAAATGTTCCAAACGAGGGATATCCGAATGTTCCTCTTCCAATGTAGTCATTTTTCTGATATTTTTTTGCAAATGTTAAAAAAATAAGTCATTCCAATATCGATTAACGAATTTTTAAGGGATGAAAAGACGACGCAACATTGAAACTATACGAGGATTAACTTAATGTCTAATTAACTTAATTCCAATACAGCTACTACTTTGAAATTTAGAACTAAGAGCAAACATAAACACAATAAACTATTCCAGTTTACTATTCACAATTATAAATTTCGTTTAAAATGTCAACAAAGGAAAGTTCCTATTTTGATAAATCAATTTGTCGGGATCGAAAAGGGAGCAAACGTCTGAAGTGTAGAATACATGAATGTCTTTTGATCGCTAAAATGCTAATGGTAAAATTTCGTAGCGCAGCACGGGTATTCAGCTAGTCCAATGAATATATTTGAACAGTGCAATTATTTTTTATCTTTATTCTTTCGATTAATCAAAAATCGAATTTGAAATCAAAGCAAAAGTCACGTGACCAAAAACGCATAAAAAAACTTTTACATAGTTACGCATAGATTCCGTCGAAAATCAGAGGAGGAATCTCACTCACTTCTCGTCTAAAACAGGTTTTAGACTGGTTCATCATCTGCGCATTGATGTCTCACTTAAAAGTAGTTTTTTCCCGCCAAATCGCAAAGTGAAAAACTAAATATTTTTTTTAACTATCTATCCGAGCTCAAATTTTCGAAAGATTGGTATTGTTTTTCATGATTTTTTTCTCTTCTTTTATTTAAAAATAAAACCAAAAAACGTGAAAGTTCCTCATTCTCACACATCTTCAATTACTACCTGTATGGGTGTGAATGGGTCAAACGTTCCAAGTACGGGATATAACAATGTCTTTCTTCTGATTTCTATCTACAGCCTAACATGTACCAATTTTCAGGTTTGACACTGAAAATTGGCACTTGTTAAGCTGTAGATAGTAAAACAAACTTACCTCTGATAAATGGTTTAAAACATGGAATATCCATGTATCCTACTCTCCAATGCCCTCCTGATGTCTATGTACAGAGCGGCCACAGAACATGGAAATAAAGGAAATGTCAGGGAGCTTTCTGATTCTGGAAATATCAGGGAACTTTTAAAATTTAACGAAACTCGGGTAAATTTTTAGGCATGTTTTCTCGTTCATCTGTATTTTAGCACCATTTACCCGGAGATTTGTGGTGGTTATCGTTCAAAGTTTATTGTTGCTGAATGAATTAAATTTTTCAATACCACCAAAACTATTTTTAAAAAAATTGGCGTGTTATCTCTTTAGCATACATGTTCTATTTGATCAGAGTATCTGCACATCTGAAAAATTGAGGGAGTTTTTTTTTAAATTTCGCTGTGGAAATCGGGGAATTTTGTACAAATCTATCGGAGAACTTTTTTTTCCTAAATTTTGTGACCTCCCTTTTTGTAGTTAATGCTCTGCCCTCGCATGCCAAAGGTGCCAGATTTGAATCCCGAGTAGGGCACGGATGTCTATTGTGTTTCGGAATCCACGTTAAGCTGTAGATCCCGGCCTGATTTGCCGTCATTGTGCATAAATATAGGTTGTTGAAAGTACAAACCAACCAACCAGTGGCGTGCTGTGACTTTTTTCATAAGGGAAGCAACCTTATTAATAATAATTAAATTTATCATCTTATACAATTAACTCATAACCAAGAGTTAATACTATTGGAAATATTTACCCAAAAATCATAAATAACTGCACAAAAGTGAAATAGATGTAATAAAAGGTAGAAATTATTTATACAAAAAAGTTTAAATTATGAAAATAATCAAACATTTAACCAAGAAGAGTTTATGAAAAACATTTATTACGAAAAACATGATAAATTAAAATTAACGAAAATCTATGTGAATTCAATTCACCTATCTTTTTTGAAAAACAAATTGATTATACGTTTTCTTAAAAAATATTTTTACCTCTCCTGGTACACAAGAATTGGTACATGTACCCAAATAGAAAGGAGATTTGACTTGCTTTTTTCATACTCCTTTATACGAAAATGACGAATGCACTTTTTGTCTTTATACATAGAGTATCTAATTTTGGCTTTGGTCTATCAACTTTTATAATGGCAAGTTTGTCTTGAAAACTTCTCTTACTAAATAGTCGGATCTTTCACTTATGTAAAATAAAACATGTCTCAATATTGTTGCATGCTATGTCCATAAATAGCAGCATGACAACACTGGACTCGATGGAAAGCAATTCACAAGTTGCTTGCCTTCCAAGTTCTAACAGTGCAATTAAACTATTAAAAAAGCCAAAAAATTATGTTTATAGTTGCAATTAATGTTTAAAAGAGCCTTACTCAAGGTTTAAATAGAAAAAACAAGATGTCACTGCATAAGAAAACTTGAAACGAAAAATTATGTATGATCCCTATAGGTCGAATCAATGTGGTACCACAAGTAATTTCTGAAATGCTTGACTAGGTCGATCCAAAAGCTTCGTAGCCACCTGGCAGAAGAATTTTTATGCAGATTAATGGTAACAATTATATCTTTACAAATAAGGAAAATTATTGGTTTCGAAACAAGTCGATATACGTTCGCTTTTTCTAAAAAATATTTTGAACATTTATTTCCCATAACCTTTCATTTATTTAAGGCAAGCAATGCTTATGTTGCTTCTATAGACGGCATGCCACTGCAACCAACCTACTCTCTAATAAAATCTGGACGATAAAAATCGGTAATAAAGCACTGCTATTCAGCGAGTTTAGCAACATTTTCAAATTTAATTTTATGAGCATACCCAGGGGTCTCAGACCTGCGCCCAACTGCGCCAAATACAAAAATCTGCTCCAAATGCTTTATTTTAGCCATATTTGCGCAAGAACGCTATTTTTTTTTATTTTTTTCGCGCGTCGAAATTCGATATTGTTTGCCGATGTAATATCGCTATTGTTGAGAAATATTCCGGTATATTTGGCGCTAACGCTGATATTTACGTTGGTGTGGTATTCATTTTCTTCGAGTGCTACGATGATTTGCGACACTAATGCTGACATTATTGCCAAGTTTTACGTTGTTATGACGGTCAATTTCGTCGAGTCTTTCATCGATATAATAGCTCTGTAGTATTGAGAATTGGTCCAGTTAATTCGCCGCTATTGCTGATATTTTCGTTGGTATGATGGTAATTATTGCCGAGTGCTACGATATTGCAATATCCAAAATTTGCCCCGATATTACTGAGAAAATGTCGATGTTACTGCGATGATTTGCGACGCTGATGCAGACCTTATTGCAAATTATTGTGGTGGTTATTTTCGTCGAGTCTTTCACCGATATATTAGAGCTGTTGTTGAGAATTGCTCCGGTTTATTCGGCGCTATTGCTGATATTTTCTTTGGTGTGACAGTCATTTTCGAAGAGTGCTGCGCTTATGTTAACATCCGATATTACCGATTCTTGCACAAACATTACCGAGAAAATGTCAATATTACCGACATTTGTGCCGATAATCGATGTGTACGTTTTTGCGATGGTCATTTCTGCTGAGTCTTCAACTTACGTAGTATCCTCTGTCTAGATTTTCGACGGTATCGTAAGCGCTATCGCTAATATTTACGCAAGTGTGGTAGTCATTTTCGCTAAAGTTTACACTGATGTAATAGCAGCTACTGCCGAGATTTGCGACGCTGTTTGGTGACTTCAAAAAATACGATATTACTGGGATTTTGCGCCGATATTACGGAAATTGCGATTGTATGGTGGGTGTTATCATTTACGTTGGTGTTATATTCGTTTTCACCAAGGTCTATGGTAATGCAATAGCAGCTATTGCCGAGATTTACGACGCCGATTTGGTGACATTCGTCTCGAGTATTTCTGCCTCAAAGTTGTTTTTTTTTTTTTTGTGCTATGAAAGTTGCTTTTACATGCTACAATGGGCATTTTTCCTGCTACTAAATTTGTTTTTACCTGCTCCAAAAGTCATTTTTTCTGCTCCAAAACTTAATTTTACCTGCTCCAAATCTTTCTGAGTGAGTGGGAGCCCTGGCATACCATGTGATTTTACAGCAAATTACCATTTACATTATGTAATATTTAACAATTATTAATGAGTTTTATCTTCTAGATGCAAAAAAAAGGTATTCTTTTCAGCTAATTTCTGTTTTTACAATCTCTTTAATAAAGTGTAACAAAACTATGGATAGGCAGATATTGTAAAAAAGATTGCCTGATTGTCTATATAAATAACTATTCATCATCAGTACATAGTAATCATTCGGCATCAGTACATAGATTATAATGTGTTTCTACTTTCCTATTAAATAATAAAAAAGTTCATTTGAGTTTGTACTTCTCAAAGTTACTCGAGGGACTGGGACAATGCTAGAGTAGGATATTTGAGGCACTCTTTGGATTTATTTCTCGGTTACTTCAATGAGCTAAAACCTGACTTTAACTGATTGGTCGCAATTATTTAAATGAGTAGGTCTTAAAAACTAGATTGAAATGGGAATCATAAGCCACAGTTTCCATAATTTGCCATATTTAGAAGGGGAAAAAAAAAGAAGAAGAAGAAAACAATCAATATTACAATAGCAAAAGAAGGCAGAGATTGGTGAGAGTAAAAATGCAAATTGCCATCATGAATCTTAGTAATCGATGACATATAACTCCTGCAAATTTGTGCCTTGGGTATTGAATAAACTATTTGTGCTTGTTCTCTGTCATTCAAACTCATCAGTCAGAATGATTTTATGTACTATTTTCATTTCATAATCTTAAAAATCTATTTACTTAGGTATCATTACGTTTTCTGTTATTAATTTTTTAACATCTTCCTCAGCATTTGGGTTCCCTGACTAGTGCAACTATGTTTGAAACTGATGAGCGATATCGACATTTTGGGTTTACTATTGAAGATTTAGGATGTTGCCGAATTATTTCGCATCGCCTTTGGGGGCCTAATGTTTTTGTCGGAGCCATATTTACAAATGCTCGCCCTGAAAGTATAGAAATTCAAGAAATACTAATGGGAAAGAGCTCCAACCATTCTATTATTATTCACTAGTTTGTATGTATTTATGATTATTTTCAAACTTGTTTTGCTTTCCACTGTGAATAAAATTTATAATTGTCAATTATATGCTTTACGTGTTTTAGCACTTTTCTTACACCTCGACGTTAAATTAAAATTTGTAGCAAAGCTAATAACGTTTTAGAATAAATTTTAAAAGATACTCGTCAATTACAAAGTTACTTAATGTGTTCTAATTTAAATAGCTGTGGGCTGTCCAAGCATTAAGCACAAATAAACATATTTTGATTCATCTATATATATAATTCTCTTGCGTAACGTCCAAATTCGGCTGTATTTCTGTGAGCAGAATGGCAACGATTTTAAACTTCCATTCACAAATCTTCTTAATGTACTTTACGTACGAATTTTCAAATTCAGCAAACCAGCCAATCAGAATATATCTTTTGAAATTTGACTAATACATCTGGCAACAGCAACAACTTGGATTCGCTAAATTTTGTTTTTGTCATTACAGTGTACAGATAGAAATTATTGCCTATTTAAAACTTATAGACTTAATAGTTACGATGATGCAAGAATAAATAGATACAAGGATGTGAACATTTCTTTTGGATTAGAATTACGGATAAACCAGACTTTTCGGAAAAGTTATCTGCTTGAACATCTTCCGGTGGTAACCACAGGTAGCATTCAGCGCTAAATCGCCAACTTTCAAAAAATTGCTAAGAGGCATTATGCAATAAATCTGAACCTATATTCCTTTCCAATCAGTGCAAATTCAGCTATTACGAATTGAAAACTATCAAAATAAAGAATAAAACCACCCACTCAACTTCAAAATCTCATATAAAAAAAAAAAAAAAAAAAAAACCACTTTTGGCGAAATAGGGCTAATTTTCTCGCCAAATTTGATTTTCAAAAAATTCCAGTTGATTGAATGCCGGGTAATTGTCCTTTTACAGTTTTATTTTATTTTCTAAGTATCGCAAAAAGATTAGGCGAACGTATGATTGCTTCGTTAAGAAATTTCGATAAGCAACTTTAATTATTTTGGCGTTTCATACGAAACCAGCCCGTAAATTTTAATTGTTCAGTGAAATAACCGATTTTTTTTAAATATATGTACGATACTGTTTAGTTTTGTTGTTTTCCAAGAACTTTCTACAACGTTGCCACACTGACCCTGCTAATGCGTCTCGAGAGCAGTAGGATAATGACGTGGCAAGTATTCCGGCTCTTCATAAATAACAAAACATTTTCAGTTTCATGGCATTATGCAGCTGAAATAACGTTTTGCTAGGGCATATTTTAAATGCTTCACTTTGAGGCGAGCAAAGCGAGCCAATGGGATTGCGTAGCAATCCAGGGGGTTGACGAGCGTCAGCGAGCAGGGGGCGGAGCCCCCTAGTTAAAAATATTTCAAATTTAACATTTTAGTTGAATTCATAGTACAAGTATGGAATTTTCTTATAACTGAAGTTGTTACAGTTCAAAACAGAACTTATACAAGTTCAAACTGATATACGCAGAGTGGCCACAGAACCTGGAAATCAAGGAAATGTCAGTGAGCTTTCTGATTCTGGGAAAAATCGGGGAAATGTCAGGGAACTTTTTAGAATTTCACGAAAATCACGGAATTTTTTTTTTATTATATAAAGCGTATTTTCCCGTTCATTCGTATTTTAGTGCCATTTACACAGAGAATTGTGGTGGTAATCATTTAATGTTACGCAATAATTAAAACTTTGATTAAGGCCAAAACTATTTTTTTTTTTTAAATTAGCATATTAGAACGTGTATGCTTTAGCATATTATGCATACACGTTCTAATATGCTAAAGCATAATTATGCTAAAGCATACACGTTCTATTTAATCATAATGTCTACACATCTGAAAAAATTGGACACATTTTAAAATAAGTTTACCGTAAAATCAGGGAATTTTGTAGAAATATGTCGGGGATTTTTTTTTCCTGTATTTGATGGCCACCCTGTTTACATATACAATCCTGCTTTAAATAGTCCACACAGTTCAAGGTTGACCTATATGCACTTTGATCCATGGAATGCTCAATCAATGAAAATATATATTGTATTACTTAATAAGCAATATTACAGAAGAAGTCAAGAGCAGTTTGTTTTAGTAAAATGGAATCGATTTGTTTAAGTGATTGAATTATTTTCCTTAATACTAAATTATATTAAAAAAAATTTACCGGAAAAGTTATTTTTTTAATACTTTAACTGCTGTCAGTTTTTGTAATTCATTACATAATATTGTTTGATATTTTAATTAAGATAAATTTTAGTAAATTTTTTAGCATACTTTATTTGAAATACTTGTATGCTTGTTTCAAAACAGTATGCAATTGTGCTTAGCGAATGTCCCAGCTATATGTAGTATATGTAATATGTATTTAAGTCGCTACTTTTGCTTGTGGTGGATGTGTAAGTGTATTTTCTTTCATCAAAGATCCACTTAGATCTCCCATCTTAAGGTCATTCAAGATCCACTTCAAGGTTCATCAAAGATCCCCTTAGATCTCCGATCTTAAGGTGGTAGGTTGGATATGTTCTGAGACGTAGTTGTAGGTGTGTTATATGTATGCAGGGTTTTAACCTTTATTTAAATGAACATTAGTATTTTAATTGAAACTGGGATCTCGATATCGTTTACCACCCTGAAAATTTTGCAAAATTTCCCTGTCCCTTTAAAAAATCCAGCTCTTCATTCCAAGCATCTGGATCAGAATGTAATTTTCTGAAGTTAAATGTTAATTGTGCAATAAAGTAATGGACTCTCTTTGTCTAAAAAACGTAGAGCTTTTTTTTTAAAGTTATGTTGGCTTTTAAAATCCTAGTTTCAACTTATGTGTGTATTCTTCAAGCTTGTTTAGTTTATCTGCTCAAAAGACGGTAGTTTTACTGAGAATGTAGAATAGAACTTTTAACTCCGGTGCAGATTTTACACCAAGAGTTGTTTGTATTAAGTCTTGCCAAATTACAGCAACCATAAGCAATTCACTTGCTGGAAAAAAATTACAACTTTTACCTTTTGTGGCAAAAATTATTTTGGCGCAACATATACCGAATTTGAAAATTTAGCCTGACTCTAGTAACAATCATTGCCGGGCGATTCCTCGGCCAATGATTGAAACTCGTCGGTCATCAGTTGCTGACCACAATTTGGTATCGGTAACTAAATTATTTCAATTATCCGCCAATGACATTTCGAATCTGACAATCGACCTTCAATTTTTTTCATCTATTACCGAATACATCAGCTTTTAATCGTGTTTTCATTAAATTTTGATGAGAATTCATCGGATACCGATGATCCATGGATGTGTGACTTACATTTCAATCGAAATTCCTTCAAAGAATTTGGCAATACTTTCTGAGAATGTCATTAAAGTCTATATAACTGTTGCCAAGAAGGTTCATGACATTGATGGGAAAATGGCAGTTGCTACCAGGTATCTTGATCCAGACTTACAGAACATAAGTAATTCAAAAGAAATTTTCTCGACATTCATTCAAAAAACTCGTCAACTTTAAAGATTAAATAGTCCATGCGCAAAATTGTATGCAAGAGGGTTCTTTTAGCAATAGATTCAACATAAACAAAATATTCTTTTAAGTTATTCAAAATTTCAAAAACAAACTTGGCTTTAGTTTATAAATTGGCCGAATATCAGTAGGAATGCCCCACCACTATTATGAAATATTCCACACCAGAATGTTGAAGTTTTCACTGATGAATAACATGAACGCATTTCTGAAACCTTTGGCACACCCAGCTACACTTATAATCCTTTTTTTGATGAAATTTTGCTCACTTGATATTTGAAACAAGTTAGTAGAAAGTGACTGACTGCTTGAAATTTCAAAAAAAAAAACCTTCTCTCCTCCCCCCCCATTATTATATTCCATAAATTTTTTTAGGTAATGAAATCGAGGATAGGGGGTGTTAAGATCTGCTGAACCAATTTAAAAAGAGTTTTTCCTAATAGATTTCTTGACTAGCCCTGATTACTAGGAACATTTTATTCCTGTTTTGTAGTAGATGGTGAAACATCTCTTGACTGCTCTGAATTATCGGAACCGAATATGTTAAGGTGGTGGAATCGAGGATATGGGACTATAAAAGGGAGGAGGCCGGGGTAGCATATATGCTCAAACGCCATGAATATCTGATAAAATCTACTTTATATGATATCGGTGCTTGTCCATTCACCTAAAAATATTCTTTTATAATTCAATTTAAACAAACAAAAATTTAGATTAATCTAAAAGAATCTAGATAAAGTTTAGTCTCTATGTTGGGTTGTTTTATATAACTCGAATACTAAACAAAAGCCATTTTAATGTTTTAACATAGGCAAGTGACAGGATTAAAATAAATTGTAAATATATATATTGATGAGATAATGGGATGAGAAAGTTTTGCATTGACATATATAATTCTTTTTATAGTTATGTATTATAATAAAAAACGATATTGAACGACATTTTATTTTATTTTTATATCAATATTACATTTTAATAACAAGTTTCTTCACACAGGCTTATCCATATTTCAGATATTTTTATTAAAATGAAATTCATGAAATAAATGGTACCCAGTAAACGGAAAAGTATCGAGTTTTCCTATAAAAATCAATGTTTCAAAATAATTGGGGAAGCAGAAGCACTTTAGAGAATTTTTCAAACGTAAGGAAATTATAAACTTTTGTAATATATGGGCTAAGAGATTTTCATAAATGAATTGCTTAGTAACTACAAGTGCTCATTTTATTTTTTTTAGCAAATGCAGTTTCTTATGATGTCACAATACGTTAGGTCTATTGTAAGGTACAGACAGTAATATTTAACATTTAACAGTTATTGAAATATCACTTTTCAATCCTTAATTTTATTTCATTCTTTACAGATTCACAATCAGAAACACAGAAACTACTGAAAAACTGCGATTTTTGTGAAAAAATCAGTATTGCTTGCTTTTTGAAAAATATGAAATATTTAGTTTGACTTATCATAAATAAGAAAACAGACTAAGTTTTTAACGAAAAGCTTTTCGGCTTAGAGATGTCGGACTTGAGTTTGTTAATGGATATGGGGTTTCCTCAAGAAAAAGCGTATGTATTTCATGTATTTAAATGAAGTTTTGGTTTTTATATTTCTTCTGCGAAATATCAGCATCGATCTTTCTGATTTCAGTGCTGATGTCGTTTTTTCTTTAAAGAGAACGTTCTAACTTTAGATTAGCCGGTGTTGTGAACCGGTCTTTGCGGTTTCGTAATTCTGACAAATATAAAGATAATCTTTTACTGCATCAGTTTTTGGACCCATAAGGCGACTTTTTAGTTTGGTGATCAAAGTATAACGCCAAGGGAAATAAATTCTACAACGGTATTGGTTAGAATGTGCTTTATGCTGTCCAATATTTTTTTGTCGATTTTGCGAAAAGTATGGTTACCATGTGCCAGTATGGTTCCATTACAACACTTGGCGACATTTTGCAAAGTAGAAAATTGGACTGCGTAAAGTGCATTCTAACCATGGTATGTTAAACAAGTTGTTTATAGACTTACGGATTTGCAGATTTCAATTTAGGTTTAATAAGAATTTGTTTAGATTTTCTTACTTGTGTACATCAGTGTGATAGAAAAGTTCCTGGATGAGTGTAATATTCTGTTTATGTATTTTGGAAATAGATGCATTTGAAAAGTCAGACATATAAAAATTCAAATGTATACTATATTAGTCTTATGAAAGAAAAGGTTATTAATTTTCTTAAGGAATGGGATTAAGTAAAATCATACGTACGTAAATAAAACTTTACATTAAAAAAATCCAAATTTGAATTCTGCTCATTTCAAAATAAAATATAACGGACGATATTTTCGAGTTTTTAATTTATGTCATTTCATTCGATGATCATTTTTACCAAATGCCAAGGTTTTACCCAAAAAGTAGTAAGTAGTTTCTAAATGCACTAGGCCTGAAGATTGTAACACATCGAGTATAGGGAATGGACCTTACCAGGTCTTCCTCTTAATTTTCTTCTATTCTCTTATAGACTGAGAGGCGACTGCAATTTTTGGACTCCATCGAACATCATTCTGAATTTTTTATAGATGTTAGAGAAAAGTGAGTAGACTACGAAACCACTGGTTTGCCGTGGCAAAAATGGCCGAAACTGATCAAAAATCGACTTGGAATGAGTTGAACTAAAATCCGATTGCCAAATATGTCATAACTTGCCAAAAATAGAACAAACTTTTCATCTGGCAATCCACTGCATTTTGATTTTCAATGAGAAAAAGCGCAAATGATTTCTGATCTCTGGCTCGGAAAACTTGTATCTTTTAAAAGTAAGCCAAATTGGAGACATCAGTGACGTAATGTTTATTGCCAATTTGGCTCGTTTGTGAAAGATGCAAGTAAGCCAAAGCCACACATCCAAATCGTCTGCAACCTTCTTAATTAAAAATTAAAGAGTGAGGGTTACCAAATTAAAAAAAATGCTCATTATTTGGCAGGTTATGGTGCATTTGGCAATTGGATTTAGTTCAACTTATTAAGTCAATATTTGATCAGTTTCAGCCATTTTTGCCACGGCAGACCTGTGGATTCATATTCTACTCAGTTTTCTCCAATTTCTATAAAAAATTCAGAATGATGTTCGATGGGGTCCAAAAACTGCAGTCGCCTCACAGTCTAATATCTTTTATGCGGAAGAATCCATCCTACTACGTATTCAATGGGGTCTACTAGAACTGTCTGCTAGTATAGTTCATGTTAGTTTTCGAATATAGACAAATTAAAAAATAATTTTTTATTTAGTAATTTTAATATTTTTGTTTCCCAATTATAAAAGGGTTCCCACGGTCATTGAAAGTCATTAAAAGTGCTTAATATTTTTGAACTTGTTTTCAAAGCCTTGAAAATGCTTAGAGGTCCTTAAAAGTCCTTGAAAATGCTTAGAGGTCCTTAAAAGTCCTTGAAAATGCTTAGAGGTCCTTAATTTTTGCAGATATTGTGTGGCCAACTGCAAAAATTATAAAAATACAACTCTGATTTGCTATTCCCGCGTGACTGCCTCTTATCGGCACCATATCAGAATTTTGTTACATATTTGTATTACGCATCCACCAACTTGTAACTTTTTTGGTAGAATATACTTTATTAAAAATTTATATGTAGACATGATGCCTGAAACCAATTTTTAAAGGTAATTAAAAACATTAATTAGGTCCTTAAAAGTCATTGATTTTCATTCTGTGATTTGAGTGGGAACCCTGTAAAAAGAAAAAAATCTCTTTAATAATGATGTGTTTGGGGTAAATTCCTAGTTCACGTTTATGGGTTGGCGCACTTTTGAAAAGTTGGCGACAAAGCCAGAATGTCGCCAATTCGGAATTCCAATATGAAAAATTGAGAAACGAACCAGCTCCATGATTTGTGGTATAGAAAGGTTGAAGCCAAAGCTCGTCAATAAAAAAAATAGGGTTGCCAAATTTAGAACTGTATCGCCTACAAAACAGCGCCAAATCGGCTTGGCGATATTTTAACGTCAACTATAAATAGACCGTGTTTGGTACCAAATAAACATTACATTTGAGTAATTTTAATGTTTCATTACAATTGAAAAAGATATTCATATAATTTTCCCTTTCTTTCAGAGAGAAAGCCCTGAGTGTAACTGGCAACAAAGGTGTTGAAGCAGCCATGGAATGGTAGATATATTTTTTTTCTGCCTTCCTATTTACTATGCATTACGTGATTAAATGTGTATTTTTTTTTATCGTGATCATGTTACATGCTATATACTTCGTTTCTTCCTTCATAATGGACAGTTCCCGCATTTTTTGAAAACGAGTGAAATTAGTTCATATTTATGAAGAATTTCTTTCTGATTCCAATTATTCAAATAAAAGTTTAAAAAAAAAAATTAGTTATTTAAATATTAAGAAAAGAAAATGCTCCAAAACTGCGTCCGATCTAAATGCTCCGCTATTAACTGTGATGTCACGACATCCTTCCGTTTGGTGACACAATCCTTCGCTCCGTCATGTTCTCTATGGTTTAGCATAAGGTTTCTGCCAAGTAGTTGGTTTGTGTTTGGGGGGGTAGTCGCCGTACCGGTTGGCACAATTTGCGAGAAATTTGCAAAACTGGTTTCCGCTGCTGTGTTTCAAGCCAAGTTGTTTGAGATGTAGTGACGTCACATTCACTTTGAGCCGAATGTGTCGTTTTCCCACCAAAATCTAACAGGCAAACTTGGGGTGCAAGTTTAAAAAAAAATATGTAGAAATAGCTCAGAGAACAGAAATTTTTGTGTTTATGGCTTTTTTGAAACATTTAGAAATGAATAATAAAAAAAAGCTGGAATTGTCAATTGCAGACATGGTACAGTTCAGTGGCAACATTGATTTCAGCTTTTATGAAAAAAAAATTCAGTGCTTAATTGAGCTTAAAAGTTAGAAAACTGGGCTTAATTAGATTAATCTCTTCGTTATTTACATTGTATTATTTTTTGAAATTTGTTTTTTAGCTGGTTTTTATCGCTTTTGTATGAAGTTCAGCATTTTTTCCTTTAAAACTGTAAGCATGACTGCAATTACTAATGCAAGATGTCCTAGAATTTCTCTTTTCTAGGACAACAATCTTCATAGTAGCCTCGGGTTGGTTGTAATCAGATTATCTGGCGCCGTCAGCAACACGAGGGCTATAATGCGCCAAAACATTCGTCATTAGACAAGCCAACATACATTTACAAATACCCATGCCTATCACGGGACTCGGAACCCGCAACCTCGCGGTCTAAAAGCCAGCTTGCTAACCACTATACCGTTTGGTCGGCAGTAGCCTCGGGACTACTATGTCTATGTACCCATGCAATTATTTATTAAACCTCCATAACTTTAAAATTATAACCTTTTATGTGGAGCATCTTATAACAAAAAGTCTAATTAAGGACAGATTGGCCACAGAACTTGGAAATCAGGGAAATGTTGGGGAGCTTTCTGATTCTAGAAAAAGTCAAGGAAATGACAGGAAATTAAAAAAAAAAAAAATTCAAAAAATTTCTATCGTTGTTCTGAAGGTATGTCCTCATATTTTTGTGCCATTTACCCGGAGAATTGTGGTAGTAATTGTTAGCAGTTTAATGTTACGGAATAATTTAAATTTTCATTGTTTCCAAAACTATTTTTAAAAAATTGACATGTTATTTCTTTGGCATACCTAAATGTTCTATTTGATCAGAGTGCCTATACATCTGGAAAGTTGGGGAAATTTTAAAAAAAGTTTGCCGTAAAATCAGGGAATTTTTTAGAAATCTGTCAGGAATTTTTTTCCCTGAATTTTGTTGCTACCCTGACAGAGATGCAAGTTCTTAGTCGGTTGTAAACCTCCTACATTGTTAGAGATATTAATGACAGAAAGTCATTTATTAAATTTTAATCTCATGAAAGAGCAAAGTTCACTTGCTATGGGCATTAGGGTGGTCTAAAATATCAAAGGTCAAAATATTTTGTGTCCTTCCCTCTAATTTTGTTCCAAAGGTGTAAAAAATAAATCAGACCAAATTTGAGATTATAATTTAGTGTTATTTAGAGGTAGCTCAATGCAAATGAAGTTCACACCACTATCCCATAGTGAGGTTGTTTTCAAAAGTGCATACTAAACACAAATGAGATTGTAGTTGTTGTTACAATTAACAGGAAATTAAAATATATTTTTGTATAAACAAAAATTTTACTAAATATATCTTTAACTGTAACTTTTTCAACTCTACCGTTAAATACCCCATGAGGGGTATAACGGCAAAAAGTGCTTTATATAGAATGAAAGTTTCTGAGCTCAAGGCTTCAAAAAGAGCTAAGGTTACCAGATTCTCTTACAAACACCAAAGACAATTAGCCAGTTTTGCAACTTTGGATACTTCTTTATTAATATTTTTATAGTACAATAGAGTTTTTATCAAATTAAAATCATTATATGGTGCATTTTGATGTGAGAAGCTATTACCCATGTCTTTAGCTATACTTGTACAGGAAATATACATATTCTTTGTAATCCCTTTTCATTTCTTGGACTAATAGTGAACTGACAACTAAATATCCATACATTAAGAATACAAATTTTTTAATATCCATCGGAGCATGATGCATTGCTGTAGGCGCCATAAAATAGAATCCGCAAGATGGAGGTTTTGCCTAGAAATATTAAAATCAGTTTGAGAAATTCTCGGTAATCATCTCATGACTGGATTTCACCCAATAATTTTTCATCAAATTATATCATCTTTATTATATTGGTTATATCATCAACATTTTATTGGCCTTTATATGAGTCACTTGAGTCAAAATTTCCTTATTATCAATTACTGTCATATATATATTTTTTATAAATGAACTCCCAGTAGGCCTAGAATCTTTAAGAGAGGTACCCCTGGTCCAAAACTTATTAGTGCACTTATTAAAATCTCTATCAATAACCAACTCCATAATAGTGTCGACAAGTCAAATATAGTTAGTTTCTTGTTCATTTTTTGTTCAAGTAAGAGACGGGTACTATTCCTTGGGCCAATATTAACACTTGCTGGGTTAAAGCACATTCTTTATCATTAAAGGCTAAGTTCCAATCCTGCAACACTGCCTAATGTTAGCTTGACTTTCTCTGATTGCTAATGGCAATTTTGCCACTGAAAGTAATTCAGTTTTAAGCTGCTCAAATGTATTTATATCGGTGTTTCATTTTTTTTTATGACGAATGGAATGTCTATATATGAGTAAAATCCCGACCATCACAACCCAAACTCCTTTCAGTTACAATAATCACTGCTTGAAAAGAATTATGACAAAGTCTATGAAACAAATTAATGGAAGAAATGTTCCTGTAAAGCATCCTGACATTAATCTCAAAACATTTGTGGACATAAAATTTTAGGACTGTAACAAAACAGTCAGCTTTGTTATTTGAAAAAATTATCCTACTAAATACATTTCTTCAAGTAGATCCAGAAATTTGAGAAGCTCAGGAGGTTTATAATAGATCAGGCTGAAAGAAGTGTAGCATTCATTAAGGAGTTTAATGGGGAAAATAACACACATTAGGAACCAACTATGATTCTTGCTACATGTGGTGGAAGAACATCTCTAAACTCATCCTGATTGCAAAAAAAAAAGAAGAAAAAAGCCAACTTAAGCAGCTACTGGCACATACGCTGCTATTTAAATGTTTCTGTTGTATTATTATTATTTTGTTTTGTAATTCTTTTTATCTCGCAAAATGCTAGAAATTTCCACAAAACAAATTTAATATTTTTCTGAATTTTGTTACTCTCTGCAGTATAAAATACCCAAGCACAAAACTTTTGAGGTGTTGATATTAAAATTATGGGCTCAAACTTTACAATATTTATTTTTTATATGAAAGGAACAAATTAAGCGGCAGCACCATTAAAAACGTTAAAAAAATTAAAACAACTTTTTTTGGACCACCCTAATGGGCATATATCTCGCAAATCCCAATGCTAGTTACAGTACCTCTAAATCTGTAATATAGGTACACACTTATGTACTCAATAAACTTCCATATGTTATGTGTATTTTTCTAGGCGGTCTTGTGGTCATAATAGTATTTTAAACATAATGTTAAAGAGTTTTAACAGAGTGGCCACAGAACCGGAAAAACCTGGAAATCAGGAAGCTTTATGATTCTGGAAAATCTCTGGGAATTTTTTTAAACTTCTTAAAAATCAAGGAAATTTTCCATTGTTTAAGTCACGTTCATCCATATTTTAGCACCATTTACCCGGAGATTTGTGGTGGTAATCGTTAGAAGTTTACTGTTACGGAATAATTTAAAATTTTCATTATCGGCAAAAACTATTTAAAAAAAAATTTGCATATTATCTCCTCAGCATACATGTTCTATTTGATCAGGGTGTCTAGACATTTCGAAAACCTTAGAAAATTGGGGGAATTTGAAAAAGTTTGCTCTAAAATCAGGGCATTTTTTAGGAATCTGTCAGGGAAATCAGGGAATTATCAGGAAACTTTTTTTCCTAAATTTTGTGGCTACCCTGTTTAAGTGGTTAATGCCAAAATTACACGTTGCAAGAGGGGAAAAAGTTTTAAAATTTGATATAAAAAAAAAATATGTGCAGCCATATTACCAATCTTTTATTTGCAAATAATTTTTGTTTTCAGGTTGCTTGCCCATGCAAGTTCAATGGAAACTTCAAAGGAAAGCTCAGCTGTAGGTGATAATGAAGCTGAGGGTTGGTTATTATGATTATATGTTAATTGCTTTTTTAATGATAAGTGTTTACTTAAAATACTTTATGAATATTGTTATTTAAAATTTTGACTTTTTCAAAAAAGTATTTTATGTATTGCATGAGAATACATTTTGTTTATCATTTTTAATTCTTTGTTATAAATGAAAAAGTTGTGTTTTTCATGTTATTAGATTTAAAATTAGTGTAATTGTTTCCACTTATTAGTGTAATTGTTGTTGAATTATTGAATCTTTTGGTCAAACCCATCGATATAGATAAACATCTGGATAGACTGCCCAACGCTGGGAAAATGAAGCTGTTGCCACATGCCATTGGGTGGACAACAAATACGGATTGCAGAGGATTGAAAATAAAAAAATTTGGTTTTTCACAGTAGAACTGTCAATAGTAGACCTTAATTAGTAATAATGTGCCAAAAAAAGTGTCTTCTCTAGCACTTTACAAGGTTTCTCGCATTCCATCCAACTATAAAAGTGAACTGTGATTGGTTAATTATCCACCCAGCGTCATCAATCACCAGCATGTTTTTCTCCTTACATTGACATCGGAGCAGTCTATCCAGTTGTTTATCTATATTGATGGTCAAACCCAAGCTTCCTGAATAAATCTCGCAACAAGATTGTGTTTATAACTCTGAGGACTGCAGATTTTCTCAAGCATTTTTTTTTATTGATTGTTTGAATTCACATGGGGGTAGCTTATTTTTAAATTTTTATTGAATCTGTAGGTCGAACCCCTGGCATGCCAAATAAGTTTCTAGGGTTCCCAAGGTCATTAACAGTGATTTTTTAACTTGGTTTGCAGACCTTAAAACAGAGTGGCCACAGAACCGGGAAATATCAGGGAACTTTTTAAAATTTCATGAAAATCAGGGAAATTTTGTTTTGTTTAAGGCACGTTCATCCATATTTTAGCTCAATTTACATGGAGATTTGTAGTGGTAAGCCATTAGACGTTTAATGTTCCGGAATAATTCAAACTTTTCATTACCAGCAAAACTATTTTTTTAAAAAATTGCATATTATCTCTTTAGCATACATGTTCTATTTGAGCAGGGTTTCTAGACATCTGGAAAACTTAAGAAAATTGGGGAAATTTGAAAAAAAGTTTTCCCTAAAATCAGGGAATTTTTTAGAAATCTTTCCGAGAATTATCAGGGAACTTTTTTTACTGAATTTTGTGATCACCCTGCACCACACCAAAATTTTTTCATATATTAATATTAAGCATGCATGAACTTGTACATCATTTGGTATGTATTTGCTGATTAGTGGAGTGTGAAATGGACATGCAAGGTTAGTGTTTACGTTTTGCGAGCCAAAAAATCAAAGTCTTTTTATAAGACGAAATGCGAATTGTGCATAATATTTTTTGATATTTACGCTCTAGGCAAAGCAATTGTAAAGTACTACTTTAAAGACCTGACACATGAAAACAAATTTTCGAAGTTCCTTAAAAAATATTTAAGCCCTTAAAAGTCCTTGATTTTCAATATATGATTTCAGTTGGAACCTTGATCTCGCAGCGAAATTGTGCTAATGGGCATTGTGTACTTTCTCGATCATTTTTAAATTGGTCACTTCTATTCACATAGGGATAGCTTGTTTTTCATTTACATGTATTAATTTTACTTTTTTGTAAAATTTAAAGTTTATTTAAAATTTAATCTCTACAGGTGGAATGGAGACAAATCTTGATGAAACATCTGAAGTACATAATGTCCAAGATATTAGTGAAGAATTAAACTTACAAGCTAAATCACTACAATGTGACGAGTAAGATTTTTTTTTTTTTGTATTTTATTGGATTTCTTTTTTGCGCAAGTTTATGATAAAAAGTGGATTTATAAAATTTTAAATTGGATCAATATGTGAATTGCTTAGTTTGAAAAGAGTTCTTTGGTCATAAAATTATTATGTTTTGTGTAAATGCTAAAGTGAAGCCATCGTTTGAAAATTGAAAGGAGACTTCTGAAACGGCTCACAGCTTCTTTTATTAGGGATATAGAAGACTTGTAAAGTTTCCTTGTGATATTTGCCTATATTAAAATCTGGAGAAAGCTTTTTCTTTCTCTTTTAAAATCTTGAATTTGTCAGAATATTATGTCTCCCATCAATTGATGGGGGAGGGGTAAGTAATTGGCCTGATTGATTGACTTAGATAATAGTTATAACTAAATTTGAAACTGTGATATTTGACATGTTTAATTTTTCTTCCTATACTTGAGTTAATTGTGTGTTATAGATGCAACAAGAAGTTTCGCACAGATTCCGAGGTAGAATTTCACGCTGTAAAAACGGGTCATCAGAAATTTTCCGAATCTTGTGAAGAGGTTAAGCCTCTCACAGAGGACGAGAAGAAAGAACGCATGAAGAAGTATTCGCATTTTTCCTGAGTTATCTTAAAATAGTGTGAAGTGTTATATGTGAAAATACCCACTTTTTTTTTTTTTTTAATGTTTATAGAATAGAGGGCATAATCAAACAGCGGCGAGTTGAGAAGGCTGAACAAGAACAAAAAGAAGCTCTGGAGAAAGAGAAAAGTCGTAGGAAAACTGGACAAGAGCTTACGCATGTGAGGCAAAAGTAATAAGACTTTCTTTTAGCATTTCATTTTTAAAAAATCAATACATTTCTCATCTTGGTTGTTTTCTAAAATTCTAGATTTGATGGTAATGACATATTCAGGGTTTTCATGGTCATTGAAGGTCAATAAAAGTGCTTAATATTTTTTAACTTGCTTTCAAGGCCTTAACCCTTTGGGTACATTTGACGAGTGAGACTCGTCATCTGCTTACTTGGCCGAATTCACGGCTAAAAATTAATATATATATATATATAAATTATTTATTTGAATTAGAAATATGATTTAAAAATTATTGCAGGGAAACCTTTTGTAGTATTTTGCCCATTCCCATGATCGTTATTGTGTTAAAGGGACTCAGTATCCCCCCCCCCCAAAAAAAATCGTTTTTGGTTCTTTTTTATTTCATGTTACTCTATGTATTTTTGCCTTTCCATTGATGTATTACTTTTGTTTCTACTCAAATTAGAAGTATGTTATATTTTGTTTTAAAAAGCAAAGTACTAATGTAACTATATAAGCCTTTTTTTTTTTTTAACTTTGATATTTTCTAAACATGATATTTTAAACTTCAATGTACCTTTTATAACTTACTCGTAGAGATATACTTGTAATTTTTTTTTTTTTTTTTTATTAAATTGTAGTACATGACCTATAGATTTAACGGAGGTTAAAAAATACCGTTTTATTTTCTTAATTATTTTTTAAATGCTAAATCTTTGTAAAAAAAAAGTGTTTTTTCTCAAAAAAAAATTTGGAAAATTGATTGAAATTGAAAAAGAAAATTCTAATGATATTTTTCACCAAACTTAACACCTACGTTTAATTTGTAAATTATGTACTACAATTTCATAAAAAAAAATTAAAAAAATTGGTAAATTGCTACTAGTTAGTTAGGAAAGGTACATTGCAGTTTAAAATATCATGTTCAGAGAAAATCAAAGTTAAAGGTAAAAGGCTTGTATAGTTAACACTGATAATTTGCTTCTTTTTTTTTTAAATATAATATACTTCTAATTTGTGTAGAAACAAAAGTAAAACGTCAACGGAAAGGCAAAAATATATAAGGTAACATGATATAAAATCTGAATATCGATTAATTTTTTATTTTTAGGGTACCGAGTTCCCTTAATTTTTTATGTCAATATTTATAAAAATTCAAGTCTTATTTGCTTATTCCCTCGAAACTGCCACTTACCCGTTCTACTTCAAATTTGCCTGGTATATTTATATTTCGCATACATCAACTTATACGCCATTTGGTTTTTTAGCAGAAGCATTTTATAAGTACTATGTCCGGAAAGTGAACATTTAATGAATGTGCTATGACCAGGGTACAGTGCATGTGAATAATGGATTGCAATACAGTAAAAGCCCGATTATCCGGCATCGCCGGGAAATTAAGATTTCCGGATAACCGAATTTTCCGGTTAATTGAATGTCAACGTTTTTTTGCCAAATTTAAACACAAATAACGCTAGTGGTGGTGCATGACATTAAAATCATCACAAACGGAATATTTAATAATATTCTGCATAGCTTTTTTATTTACAATAATGTTATATTTTACCCTTGCAATCGGCAATAATTTGAAATATGTTACCAAAATTAAATGATTTTTTTGTCTGAAATTCTGTAAAAAAAATAGAAGATAAAGCATTGTAAAATATGTAAAAAAAAGTTAGAATTAAGTCTCTTGATAGTACCGATTGTAACCGAACCTATATTTTAGGGTTACCGGGCGTACAAAGTGTACCATCGCTACTTCCGGAAGGGAAGTTTTCCTGTGTGCGTTTTCACTGTCAAATTTCGAGAATTCTGGAAAAGTGGCTTTTGTATTTGGAAATCCGGTGGTTCCATTGTCTTCCCCAACCTCACACACAACCTACTTGGTACCCTAAAGTAAAATATGCTCGGAAAGTCAACCTTCGTATTCAAACATCGACTATTATGTTGTATAGAAAAAAGGAATACCAAGAATTGTAATGCAAATCGCCACGGAATTCCGGATAATTTACAAAACATTCCGGATTGAATTTGATTGTCCTGGTTGTCGGCTAATCTACAATAAATATTATTAAAATAAAATTACAGCAAAACAGATTTATTTTTTAATTGATTGCAAAATGTGTTAATAGTATGCAATAAACTATAACCTAAACTTTTTGCACACAAAATATAAAAATAAACATTTGCCGTTTTGTGCACAAATTGGTTGACTAGCCTACAAATCGAAACTTTGAATGAGATTTCATAGGGAGAAATGCATTTAAATAGATGCAATTAGGTTTTATTCTGATTGATTGTGAGAAAATGATATTTCGTGATAAAAGAATAAAATGTTTAGAATAGTTAAAATTGGCAGAATTGCACATTTTCCGGATACTATTGAAAATTTACAAATTCAATCACGGCGGGTATAAGTGAATTTCGGATGTATCAATATTATGTGGAAGAATAGATTGTATCCGTTATACATTGACTTTAAATTTTGTGAAATGCATATTCCATATGTAGATCTAACCTACACTGGATTTTGCTCAAACTATTAAGAAATTTTGAATTTCCTAATTTCTCTTTGCCGGATGTGGTTGAGAACGCAATTTTAATTAGAAAATCACTTTTCTTTGCTATAATTACAATTAAAGTAGTCCATGGATTAGATTCTGCATATACAAATCATACATATTCCGGAAGCGAATATAAATTTGTTATGCAATAAACAATGCAAGAATTAAAATAGATGCAAGGTGTGTATTTTTCTTTTTTATTAGAATTCTGGATAAATCAAATTATCTGCTCGAGAATGTTTTCCGGATGCTGGGGATAATAGAATTTTGATTACGAAACCCTCTTTCTTATACAATTGAAACAAGCCAGATTTCATTATAGATTTGGCAAATAACCACAACATATTTATATTTGAATGTTTTCCGGATATATTCCCGAAAAACATTAGCACATCATTTCCTATAAGAATGTTAAGGTTTTTTGCTGAGAATTCACAGTAGATTGAATAAGAAACTTCGGCATTCCAGATAAACCGAAATAAAAAAAAAATACTTTTTATAATAATATATTTATTTCTAATCCGTGCAAATTCAGCTATTTTGCCATAGCAAATTAAAAACTATCTTTATAAAGAGAAAAAAAAAACACTCAATTTCGAAATCTCAAAATAAAACTTCGAAATGAAATTTAAAAAAAAAAAAAAAAAAAAAAAAAAAAAATTTAGCGACTCATCGCCGTTTTTTTGGCGAAATAGCGCCAATTTTCTCGTCAAACTTGATTTTCTAAAAATTCCAGTTGATTGAATGCCTGATAATCGGGCTTTTACTGTATCATCAAAGTCTGTTCATATGGCAAGAAAATTATAAAAACAAATTTTCAAAGGTCTTTCAAAATATTATTTAGGTCCTTAAAAGTCCTTGAAAAGTCTTTGATTTGCATTTTGTGATTTCAGTGGGAATCCTGATATTGCATATCTTTTAAAATGATGTTAATCAGTCTATGTTTTAATTTCTGTGTTTGTGTACTTGCAGTCATATCATAGGGGGCTAAAGTAATAAGATTTTCTTTTAGCATTTATTTAAAAAAATTCATTACATTTCTCATCTTATCGTATATCATTTAAAACAGTGTTAAGTCATATGGGTGGGAGGTGCTGCCTCACCCACTATACTCGCTCAACATTGCACCATGAAATTCCGATCACTACTCTTTCTATGTGACAAAAAAATCTGAAAATTTTGATGATATTCAAAATGCCCTCTCCAGATATTTTGTTCAGAAACCAAAAGATTTTTATCGATCCGTCATTGAAAATTTGCATACTAAATGGCAAAAGGTTGTTGATAACGAGGATGATTACATCATTGATTGAAATTTCAAAGTTGTAAAAATTTATTTGTTTGAATTTAGTGTAAAAAAAAAAAAAACTTTCCGGCTCCTCTAACACAAATCTGTGTAAACATATATATGAGATATTTCTGCGATATATGTAAATCCTCAAAAGTGCCTTGGAACACAGTAGGATTCAGTGAAAATGCAGATTTTTTTTACTGAAATTTCAATAATTTCTGAAATCAGTGCAATTCCAGATTAAATTGGAGGAGAGTCATGCACTTGTTTACAATTCTGACAACTAAGGACTAGAAATGGAAAATGACCAAAGTCCAATTTTTTTTTTCAGGAGAGCGGAAAAAAGAAAAACACTCGCATTGATACTTATAAATAAGAACCAGATTGAATTTGAACTATTGCTACTGGAGTTTGCACTTTGGGCGTTCTCCACTTTGGTTAGCTTGGTCTTGAGGACATTTTACCGTAAAAAAAAAAGATTTCTGATTTTTTCGGTACTTAGGTTGTTTTCCATTTCTAGTCCTCAACTGTAGAATCTGCTTGTTTAAATATTATGACTATCCTTTGAAACTGATTAGTACAGAAATTATCTCGTATATTAATTATAAATTGACCTTAGTATTTTAGGAAAACATCCAATGTGATGATGATATCACAAGTTAAAAATTCAATTAATAGAATTTTTCATGAATCATATTCACATAACAGTTTTTATGGCATATTCTGTTTTACTGGGTACTTTTTTTTATTTGATTGAAACTTTTATCTTACGATCTACTTTCACATCTATACCTGTAAATCATTATTCAAATTTTTATTTGGTCAGCACATATCGTATTAATATCAATAAAAAAACATTTTTATCAGAAATGTTAGTTATTGATATGTTAGTCTCTATAATGACTCAATCCATTCAAAATACTGAACTTAGTATATATAGAAATTTGTTTATTTCCTTTGGATGTGTTAATTTAATAATTTTTTTTACTTATGCGTAGGCTGCAAGAAGATGAGATGAAGCAACTTGCTGAATTGAAGAGACGAGAAAAATTAGAAGAAAAGATGGCCAAGTAGGTTTTTTGATGGCAATTAATAAAACTGCTAATATTATTCCATGGTTTTTTTTGCTCGCATTTGGATTAATAATCTTTGAATAATGGTATTCATGTTAAATACCAATAATTATTTTCTATGGTAGGGTTCCCATGGTCAGTAAAAGTGCTTCACATTTTTTAACTAGTTTTCAAGGCCTTGAAAGTGCTTGAAAATGCTTAGAGGTCCTTAAAACTCCTTAATTTTTGCAGATGTTGTGTGCCCAACTGCAAAATTTATAAAAATGCACTTCAGTTTGCTATCCATGCTTGACCGCCACTTATCCTCACCGTATCAAAATTCTCTGACATATTTGTATTATGCATGCTCCAACTTCTAACTTTTTTGGTAGAATATACTTTATTAAAATTTTTTATATAGACATGATGCCTGAAAACGGATTTTCAAAGGTCCTTTAAAAACATTATTTAGATCCTTAAAAGTCATTGATTTTCATTCTGTGATTTGAGTGGGAACCCTCTATTAGTAAATTTTATGGAATAGGAATTTACATTAGACTTAAGTAAGAAAAGCTTATATAAAGATTTATTCACTAAATTTAGTGTTTATCTGTTACTTTGAAAAATAACACATATTTTATATCAGTAAATTTAAAAGATTTAGTGATGCATGATACATATTTTTGAAGTTCTCTCAATTTTAGGTTTTATTTCAAGCTAAACTCTACATTATTAAAGAAAAAAATAAAGCGTTCCGTTTTTTTTTTACTTTAGAGTGCGGAGCACTAAAGAAATTTTACAATAGCGAGAAATTTTCTGATTGATGCTATATCACTCCTTTTATCTTGTGATTCACTAAAATTTTATTTTTTATTAACCCATTATCCAAGAGTTGTTTTTTTCCTCTGTTTACTTTTAATCTTAAAATTAAAACTCTAGTCTTTTTTAACAGGATTGGGAAAAAAACAGGTTTTTTTTAAAATTGTTCAAACCGTTTTTTTTTTTTTTTTTTTTTTTTTTTTTTAAATCCCTTTCTAATTACATGTATTTAGATTTATAAATAAAATTGGACATTAACTAGTATAATTAATGTTCAAATAACAATTAATATTCTTTCTGAAAATAATTTAAACTAAGTAAATAAGCAATTGTTGCTACTTATGGATATTCAAATCATATTAAATTATAATATTTTATTTAGAGATTAGTATTCTTTAAATTCAATGTATACAGTATGATACAATGGTGATTGTTTACTACATAATGCATGGAATATTTCTCTTAGATTCATCAGTAATGGTGAGGTATTGTTCAAAATGATACTTTTTAGGTTTAGAAATAAGTTGTTTAAGCACAAAACCTCTATTTCAAAACAAATTTAAAATGCAGCCTATTATTTAAGTATAATTGATAATTTCTAATAGTTATAAAACATTAATATATCTATTAGATTAATATAAAAACTTACTATTCATTATTCTTTAATTATAAAATTTATTTTAAAATAGATTATAACTTATTCTATTCCTATAATTTTTCATTTACAAAATCATCACTCAGTCATGTTATACCAAAAATGTATAATTCATTAAGTGAATTATTTTCTTAGAAAATAATAGAAAAAAACTAGATTCTTATTTCTTTATTCCTGTTTAAAAAAATAAATAAGATTTAACAGTTAGGATTTAACATTTTCAATAAAAAAAAAAAGTTTTGCAGCTTTTTCTAAACCCAGTCTGTTACGATACAATTGTACAAGTCCAAAAGAAGAAAAAATTCTCTTAAAATGTGTTGTAGTTGCTTTTGCAGTAAGAATACTTGAACTTCCTTCAATACATCAGCATTAAACTTCTTTGTATCATTGTCTTGCATTCATCATCATTTTATAACTCTTACATTTTTGATAAATTCCTTTTGGAAAAAATATCTTTGAAATGGAAAAGTTTTGTTTAAAACTAGAAGTTACTTACAATATCAAATAATTTAAAGTGTCTAATTATAAATAAACAAGTAAAAATATAATTTTAAATTATTATTTAAAAAAAACAATTGTTTTTTTTAATAAATAAAATACAATTTTAAATTATTATTTAAAAAAAAACAATTGTTTTTTTAATAAATAAAATACAATTTTAAATTATTCTTTAAAAAAACAATTTTTTTTTTTAAATAAAAATACAACTTTAAATTATTCTTTTAAAAAAAAAACCGATTGGTTTAAACCATGCCAACCCTGTTTTTTAACAACTGTAGTCAAAAGGGACTTAAACAAGATGGCCACAAAATTCAGGAAAAAAAATTCTCTGATAGATTTCTAAAAAATTCCCCGATTTTACGACAAACTTTTTTTCAAATTTTTCCAGATGTGTAGACACCTTGATCAAATAGAACATGTATGCTAATGACATAATATGTACATTTTTTTAAAATAGTTTGACGATAATGAAAAGTTTACATTTTTCCGAAACATTAAATTTGTAACGATTACCACCACAATTTCTGGATAAACGACACCAAAATACAGATGAACAGGGAAACGTACCTTCAGAACAAAGAAAATGTCCCTGAATTTTGTGAAATTTTAAACAATTCCCTGATTTTTTCCGGAATCAAAAAGCTCCCTGACATTTCTCTGATTTTCAGGTTCTGTGGCCACTGTTAAAAAAAAATTTCAATTTAAATACATATTAAAATAATTAAAATGAAAGTTTATGATAATTAATTTATACCAAATTAGCTATCTTTCTGGTTTCAGCTTTTGCTTATTTAAAATTAAATCAAATTAGTACAGTGCACGTAAAATTACACACTTTCATGTAATGAAATGCAAACTTATCATAATGGAAGAATGGCACCAAAGTAAAAATAAAATGTGCTAAATTCAAATGTTTTAGCTCAACAAAAGAATAAACAATATGTTAAGCACCCTTTTAAAGTACAATAAGTAGTTACTTCAAGCGTTTGTTGATAATCTGTTTATACATATTGTACTTTCAAAAACCTATCAAGTGATGAATTATCTTGATATATTATTTTCACTGACCCTGCAATAAACCTTCAAATTATATCGAGTGGCCAGAGAAGCAACACTAAATGTGTGCATTTCCATGCATGTGGACCACATTTTATAAACACAGGGGTCGCAGACGTCCTATATATCCTATAAATCCTATATTTTTTTAAAAATTGGCAAAAACGTCCTATATTGTCCTATATTTTACAATTGTCCTATAAATCCTATATTTCTATATTGATTCGATCTATATTTTCTTCGAATTCGTAATAACGGCGCCTTTCGTTGCCATTTTTTATATTTCGGATTCTTTGCCGCGATCGTAGGTAAAAACACCTGACAAAATCAATGCTTGTAACGGCGGCGTTTTATCTCTTGTGACGTCACGTGCTGTATAACCTACAACTCAACTCCACTGGAACGGCGGGAGTTGTAAACATGTGAACTTTTTCATAGTACGCGGTCTTGAATTTCTGATTTGTTTTCTCCTCCAACGTAGTAAATTAATTGGATACAGAGAGAGAGAGAGATGCAGCAACATAACTCTGCCTCGGGAAAAACGGATGAAAACGACTTGTGATTAACTTGCAGGGCTACTAAAGGACATTTTGAGTGCTCAATCAATAATTGATGAAGGAAACAAAAGGGTTAAGAATTACTGTATGATGTCGGATGACGATTTTTTTATTCCAAATCCGATACGGATTCTGCGCCACGAATTGTTTAAACGGCACCTAATTAGGGCAACCATAGGTAGTTCTCTTGCTCTTAAAAAAGTGACGGGCTGCCATTTTTTAGCGAAAATCACCTTGGCGCAGAATCCGTATCGGATTCGAAATATTAGCCACGATTTTTTCATAAAAGTCGCCAAAATTGAAAATGACGTCAATAAGTTGTGATGTCAAATCCAGACGGTCATTAGGGTTTCCGGAAAACCAAATCCCCGGTTCGCCACATTCGGCGCTAAATCTCCCACTTTTCGCCGCCAATCCAACCGACACTGAACAGTAAATCTGAACCAACAAAAGACTGCAAACAGGGATAAAAAGAAAATACTAAAAGAAATTGGAGCAGTTCAAGCAGTTATAGATACTGGGAGCAAAAGACTCAAGATTGCAAATAATGTAATTAATAAAACTTGATTTAGGGATGGAATATTGAGGCAATAACGGATGACATATTCAGGATCAGGCGATTTCTTTTTTTTTTAAGGTGTGTTTTATATTCTCTTAAATACAGTATAACGAGTTTATAAATGTATAACTAGTTAATTTTTAAGTTCAGTAGCAACTATGTGCAGTTATTTGATGTTTTAAATTGTCCTATATATTTTTTTTAAAAATCCTATATATTCTTATTTTGTCACTTTGACCCCTGTAAACAGCACATTATCCCAACTTTTAGTACGGTAATGGACCCTTTACCCGGCAAGCTTGGAGCCAACATCATTTCGGTTATCGGAATTAAGTGAATTTCGTTTGTACTCCGGAAAAATTGCCAATTAATCAAGCAGTTGTTTTAGTGTAACGAATATATGTGCTTCCTCCTCTCTACCAGCGATTCCCGTCCACGAAAGAGGAATAACTATAAACATTCCCTATTCCTGATCGTACTGAAGCGAAATATAAACATTGCTTTCTTCTTCCATGGAAGCTAAAACAATCGTACGTTGCTGAAAATAAACAATGCATTGAAAAAAAGATATAAATTTAACTTTTCTAAGTGTTTCGATTTTTCTTTCAAAAGGATTGAAATTTTATAATCTGACATAATGCCTACAAAATGACTCTTATGCTTCTCCTTTAAGGTCATAAAAACGCTATTTTTTCTTTGGGTTCGTCAGACGTACAGACAAGTGATGTCACAAAACCAGTTTCTAAAATTCAGATCGCAAATCGGCTATCTTCACATTTCTCTTGAAAACTAACATTTTTCTCTCAATATGATCAAGTAACATTAATAAATAAAGACTACGATATTAACTATGTCAATATAGATTTCAGAAAGTCTAAAAAATGATTATTTGGTCCGTTTTATGTATTAGCGACTTGCATACGAACTAATTGCGATGCGACATCACATAGTGACACAGTCGTTCGCTTCAAAACAGAATTCCGAAATTATATTAGAAAAAAAAGTCATTTCGGGTTGTCTGATAAAGGGCCCATTACTGTGGCTAAAACTTGACATCAATCTTGGTGTCGTAATTCTTGGTCACAAAACCATTGTAAAGCAAAGATGGGCAAATATTACCTTACTTTTCCATGCCAAAATCTTTCTTCTGATATCTAATCTAAGCTCCATATTTAACTGTATATAATATAAATATGTGATGGCTGCTGATTTGTTTTGCACCCGTTGAACTATAGGCCTTTTTCTAGTTACTTATATATTTGTATGCAACTTGTGTGTGCAGGCAGCGTGTTCTGGAGCAGATTGAGAGGGACAAGCAGGCCAGGAGGGAGAAGTTTGGTATGGCTGGAGTAACTCCTGCCCCTGCGGCAGCTCCAATTGTAGCAGCTCCACAGCCAGTTCCAGCTGCCCCACCCAAAACATATGACGAGTGTAGGATTCAAGTGAGTTGCTATGTTTAGTTTTGGCACGACTTTAAAAAGATGCTTGGAAATATTGTTTAAAAAAATATGGTAACATGTTTCACTCAAAGATATTGGGGGGAAAAAATTATGCACACTAGGCCCTGGCGATGTTAACATATCTGCATCGCGATATCGGGAAGCAAACATCGCGATACATTGTGATGTTAACATATCTGCATCGCGATATCGGGAAGCAAACATCGCGATACATTGCGATGTTAACTATTTTTTTACAAAATACTATAAAACAATGTTTTCATAACACGCTATATAGCCGAAAGTTATGCTTACTTAGCTTTGTAACGTTTTATTGAATTCGTGTATGGAAGTTTATTTTAAATATTATGAGCAGCGACCGAATTATTTTCCGGGGGTTTCACACAGGGCTGGATTTAGACTTGATAAGGCCCTAAGTTATTTGAGATATTGGGCCCTTTATAAGTCCAGATATTATACGTCAGTGCCAAATATGATTTTCGGATAAACGGAAATACAATTAAGAAGTATATAGATAGTGAAATAATAAATTTTTAATTTAAAATCCTTTTTATTCATAACAAACTGCAAAATGCAATCTCTGGTAAAAAGAAACAAAAAAATTTTAAAAGGCACAATATACAAAGGCTTATTATCTAATCTCATGAAACATGTTATAAGGATTAAGGAATTATATAAAACTAAAATGTTTTCTTTCTTGACTTTGCAAGAGCAAAGTCATTGATGACATCATCAAATGATAAACTGTATAGTTCGTCGCTTTCTATGCACATGATACTGAGGGAACATTATTTATCTTGAGTCATTGTTGTTCTAAATTCATTTTTTATCTTCTTCAGCTGAGAAAAAGATCTTTCTCCATAGCAATTTGCAACCATCATACTAAGAAACAATCTCAAAATTGCTTCTACATTAGGGAATGCTGATTGGATACGATCATTAAATATTACCGTATACAGATCCTGATGTGTTAAGACTATCATTTTTCGCTAAACCATAGGCTTGACTGTGTCTTAACATATTGATGAAAATGCTTAACTTCTACAAGATTGATTCTTGACAAGATTCATCTATCTATTTTTGACATTTTACCCAACTGCATTTTTTCGCCAGATTCGAATGACAAATGGAGCCTGTCTGACACACAACTTTGGTCCGAATGAAGAACTTTCAGCTGTTCGCTTGTTTGTTCAGATGAACCGAACAGACGGAGAAGGACCCTTTGGTCTGATGACTAATTTTCCTAAAAAAGTATTTAATGAAGATGATATGAATACTCCTCTCAGTGTCTTAGGTACGTTCAATTCACTGGTATCCTGATTCTCTCATTCTAGAAGTTATTTTGTGTAAAATGTATAATTTACTTATTTAATTCAAATAAATTGTGTGTTTTTTATTTAGCAAAAGTAGGGGGGGGGGGGGGGGCATTTTGAAGGTATATATTTTTTTATTTAATCATATGTCAAGCTTGTTTCCTGAAATATTTCATAAATATCCTAGTACTTATTTTTTTAGTATGCCATTACATGTTTTTGAACTTAAGTTAAAACGAGTAGGTGCATATTTTTTAGTAAACTCAACATATGCGATAGGCAGAACCCTTATTTCAAATAAATAAAAGTTTATTCTAAGTGCAAACCCTAAATGTCAAATCTTGCTGTAGTGTCAAAGGGTTTTGAAAGTGACAAAGAGGATAAATGTTTCTTAAAAATTGTATTGTTGATACTCAACAATATGGCAGTCGTCATTCTCGGCACAGGTGTCTGTTGAGCTAGTGCGATTGTCACTTATGCCTCTTTCGACATATGATTATTTATGCTAAAAAAATTTATTGGTCATATCTTTTTCACCTCAAACCATAACAATTGTTACAAAAAGAATTGTCTCACAAAAATAACCAGACACATACAGGGTTTCTACCGAAATAAAATGTCACAAATCCATGACTTTTCAAGACTGAAGCAAATAATTTTCCGTGACTCAAGAAATCAAATCACACAAAAATAATAATAATCTATATGAATTTTACTAACACGAACATAGTTAGTAAATCAATGTACCATAAAATGATTTTTGTAAAGTTTTTTTTAAATAATGTAAAAAATCCTTGTTTCAGTAACTTCCAAATCGGAAGAAAAAGGGAAAAATAATTTTCTATTCTTTGATATTTCAGTGTTAAAATAGCTAATCAATCTTTAATAATAAAGAAATATTTGAAAAAAGACTAAGTCAATAATAATAAATCATATCATCAAAAATCAAATGTTTTGTTATCAAGAATATAAAATAGAAGGAAGAAGACGGTAAAAAAAGATGTAAACACAAGCTTATTAAAACTGTTCATTTCAGTTCTCATATTATGATGAAAAATTCCACCTATGAGACCTTACTCGTGTGATGTCACAAATTTTGAGTTCAAAAATGTTTTCATTGGCCGCAGTTTTTAACTGTGACCATTGTTTCCGTCAAAACGTAAATAAAAACATATATGAATTTTTGATGAGCTGAATAGCGATCCTGGCGTTTATGACGTCACAGTTATGTGATTTTACTTAAGATGTTTAGAAATACATAAAATTCACTGTATTTCCATGACTTATGGCAATTTTTTCCCTGAAAATCATGACTTTCCATTACAATATTTACCCAATGTCCAAATTCATGACTTTCCATGCCATATCCCGACTTTCCATATGTACAGAAACCCTGCATATATATATATATGTGTAATGAATTAACACATTAAATGATTATCCTGTCGACTTTTGTAATGTACTAATTCATTTTAATTAAAGTTATTGCAGAGGAGCCGTAGTGAAGAGTCAATTTGGAACAACATAAAACATTTATTAAGATAAAAACCATAAAATTAAGTCAAACCCGGAGAGCGTGAAAAGTTACGTCTTTACAACACGAGGATAGGATTTAGAATGTAATGCGTAGTATTGTCGAACAGAGAGCAGAGTCGCGTTAAAAATCGTGGGAATCGCTGAATTAGCAAATGCATTTCATAAACATCGAAGTGAGAAGACAAGTATGTTGGAGCCAGAACGGAATACTAATTATGGGATATGACTAACAAGAATGCTGACTCTGCAAAGATCTCACACTTTAAATTGGCGTGGGCAGTTATCATAACTTGTTGGAGGATTTTGTGCTTTGGAAAGAGGAATTAATTTAACTGTTGTTTCTAAAAAAGGATTTCTCTTATATATATATATATATATATATATAAACACTAAGTAAAATGGTCTATTATAAAAAGATAGGAAATATAATGGTTTTGGCCATGTTTAATTTTTTTTAGGTGCTTTGCATACAATCAACTAATTTAGGATTATTGAGAAGAACTCTTACAGGCAATCAGTTCTTGATAGATTCGAGTTTTTTCGTAATAATCTTAGTTAATATTTTTCAATTACTTTGTACCCATTGACATTTTGTGTAGCCTTCCAAGTACTATTTTGCCTATAGGAGTTTTCCCTAATTATCCAAATTTAGTTCAATAGGTTCTATTAAACACAGCCGCTTGCAACCATTAGATTTCATAACATTTTCTGGCTGATCATTTTACTTGGCACATTATTTTTATAGAATGACTAGTTGTTTGTTATTCTTTGTTTTTTCTGATTTACTCTAAAAGACAATTTAATAAAAAAATTTAGCAATTTTTTTTAGAAGCTTAATTCTTGCCTGCTTTTAATAGGTGTTGATTTCTTTTCATTTTTTTTTTCTTCCAATTTCTGCACGAGTTGTAAGAATGCTGTTTTGCATAGTGCTTTTTGAAAGCTCCCTTTGTATAAAATTTATTTCCTTATATTACTTAATAAATGTTTAGTATGTCAGGGTTGATATTTTTTTTTCTTCCAGGCTTAGTACCATCAGCTGTCTTAATTGTGTGCAAGCCTCAGTGATCAATTTTGCACAATTATTGAACATTTAAAAATGGCTGTATTTTTTAAATTTATGTAATAAATATTTGTTTTAAACAAAGAGCTGAATGCAAGTTCAAGTATACCTAACTACCATTAAATTTCATTGACATAAGACTTCTCAAATGCCATAGAAATTGAAGTACAATACAAGAAGCAATATAATTCCAGGAATAAAATAATTAAACTTGTTTATCTTCCCTTTGTACAACAATAAAGGTTCAGTATAAAAATTCATATTTCTAATAAGGAACTTCCAGTGGTGTAAGCTTTACTATATTCTAGATGCTGAAGCAAGAATAATACCAGCCTGTCAATTATACATAGGGGGAAAAATAAAAAAACTTTGATTCAACAGTCTGTGAAAATGGTACAGAAAGTGCAAGGACAAAAAACAGTTCTAATTAATTATAAAATGTCTCCTTCCTTCACTCAGCGGTTTAGTAAATTGAAAATGAGGATCAAGTTGAACATGAATGATCAGTTGTTTTAACAATATTCTTTGATAGTATTGATAACAGTGTACGATTTCTTTAAAGAGAAAACTAATGAGAACGACTAACCATCATTGCAAATTTATAATTTATTGAAATACAAATTTTATTTTAAACATGCATTCTACTAAAATAGTTTTTTTTTATACCTCAGATGATATAACTTTTATTCGAATTTCTATGTATATTAAATAAGAATAATAATAGAAATAGGGCTGAATACATTTATTATGAATGATACAAAACACTTTTCTTTACTAGTAGATAAATTCTCCTTGTACATTGAAGCATAAAATGCTTTTCAATACCACTTGAATTCCAATTGATTGAAATGTTATTTTATCCATGAATAATGTTTTTAACGCTTAATTTTAGGAATATTTACCCATTGTGTGAATAGTTGGGTGTAGTTGTTATACATTATTTTATGGAGTGCAATAATAATCTTTCCATGCAGTAAATTTAATCTTTTCCCCCTATACGCGCACACCAATTTGAAATGTCTTCAAATGCCTTGCAGTACATGCCATCCTCATAACTCCCTTTAGGCTTAGCTGAATGATCACAACCCTCCAACCAGTGGACTTTAAACGGAGATTTCAAGTTACACAGTATGTTTTGAAACACGTCTCTATCACACATTTCATCTTTAGTCCCACTGAGGAAGAAAACTGGGATTTTCAACTTTTTCAGGGGCTCATCTCTCAGTTCATTGGTATTTTTTGACTTGTGGAGTGGATATGAAAGACAGATTACTCCCAAAATGTTCTTGACAGCAGAAACATTTTCTACAGCTTCAGGATCTGAGCATAACATTGCAGCTGCTCTAGCCCCCATGGATCGACCTAGATCATAAAAAAATTTACAATAACTATTTGATACTACATAGTTATTTGCAAGTTTTGTTTAGTCACGGTCTAATGAATTGACTGTAACATCATTACACATAACCTCCACAATTACTTTATACATAATATATTCAGTCCAGTATTTGGCAACAAAATATGATTATATTTTTGCGATTGTTACTTTTTTCAACAGGAAATTTAAACGTGTTTGAAAGTTAATGCACTAAGTTGTCATACAGTTTAAATAACATTCAATTTGTAGAACAAATATTCCTCTTTAATTCTGTTTAGAAATTAAATTATTTCAATTTTAAAGATGCTATTCGTTCTACCTATACCATTACAACGGGACTCATCTAAACCTAACATGGATGCAATATTAAATCAATGTCAAATTTATGCAATGCTAGCACAACCCTTAAAATAGTTATTTTCAAGAGAAAAATGCATTAAGGGTCTGGAGATAAATAAATTTTTAATTCATTTCTTAATAAAAAGTAGAAAATACAAAAACTTCATAATAAATATTAATTGGATGACATTCAGCATGAAGAAAATATTAAAGAAGTGAAAGAATCAAGATTAGCATATTTTGATACCATTAAATTTCCATAAAGTTGTTTACAATCTTATTCGCACAGTATGAATAGTTCACTATTTCGAAATAGTTTAATTCCCTTTTTCCTCTACTTAAAGAACATAGAACATATTTTTGACTGTCTTTTTTTTTAAATTTTTAATCATTTTGGGGTAACAGAATTGATTTAAATTAATTTCCTTTTTTCAAGTTTTCATATTTTTACTGTTGCATGTGAAAATAAATATAGATTTTTTAATTTACAGCAAAAAATTCTAATCGCAAATTTTATATTATGAAACAAAATCCTGGCAAATAAACTTTTTTTAGACATGCTACAAAATCACTCTTGATATTGTTACGAACAAGCTTTAGTAATTAATTTCGTAATTTATTCCACAATTGATTTTAGGCAGTGGCTTAGTGGCAAAAATTAAATTTTTGAATCGGTGATTCAAATAATTAAGCCAGAAGAGTCATACTTACCACCAATGAATATTCCTTTAGGGGCATATGTTTTGTGTAAAAAGCTCTACAAGGTGAAATAAAAAATATTGAATTATTTATTAACTGATAGGTATAATCTTATAACAGATATATATATGTAACGGTAAAATAGTGTTGACACTCTTAGGATATAAAAAAGCAGCCGAGATTAAACAAATGTAAAAGTTTACTGTCGGAGAGGATCGGAGCGAAGGGATGATGCTATCACTAGTGTCAAGATTTGATATTCTAAAAGGTCGAGTCGAAACGGATTACGTAGCTTATATGAGTTTGAGTGACATTCTACTATGTTCCAAGTGGTTCTCGCTAACTGGAGAAATTACGAGAGCAATCTAATAGCTACATTGACGATTCCAATGCGAATACATTACATATATATTAACATTTTGTTTCAGAGGAAGTTCCCACTCAGAAAAAAAATAAGTGGAGCTTTTTAATAATTTAAATTGTATCTCAAATTAAAAACATAGTTAATTATAAATATTCTGATGTTTAAAAGCTAAGAAATCTTATGAAATATAAGGTTCTTTAAAATTGCTCAAATGAATACCACATGGTATGGATTTGAAATATTTAAAGATATTACTGAAAACTAGATACAGTGACTTCTGCACAGTTGGTTGGAAGAAAAAAAAAAGCTGGAGTCTAGGCCACCCCCTTATTTGACATTTGACTCACCAGTAGTATAATGCTGGAAAAGTTTTAGCTTCTTGCTCAAATTCTAAGAGGGTACTGAATGACCCCCACAATTTAACATTAGGAGGCATGTAGTAAATGCAACAAATAATTTACAGTTTAGAAATATCTTTAATTTTCCCAGAAGCTTTTTGTAGAAGTTTATTATATTATGTATGTATATTATTAATTCTAAAATATTTTATTATATGTAACATTATTTCTGATAATTATTTACAAAATGAATGACAATGAAACAGTTCGTCTAATTGTTTCAATCGCAGCAGCTCTTGGTCAAAATCTATCTTGCCTTCCAGTTTATATTCATCAAACACATATAAAATTCTGGAAGGTGTATGCAGGGCTGCCACAGGCAACTATTTTCGTGGCGAGGCTACTATAGCGACTCTTTTTGCCAAAATTGCCCTAAAAGCTACCTTTTCAGCTGATATTGCTACTTTTTGAAATATTTGGTGACTATTTTTAAAAATAATTGTATTTTTATTTACAAATAAAAATGCAAGAAAAACGAAATCAATCGTCTAAGTTTGGTCATGACGTCAAAAGTAGGGGGTCTCTGTTCTAGATCTGCGGCTTCTATCGATTATTATAGAGTATGATTGAATCTGAAGTGAAGAGGATTGAACGTTTTTCTTCAAGAGAACTTCTTTTGTTTTCTGCTTTTATTCGTTCTTTGGTGAATCACTAATTTTTGTGATGCATATTTCAGAAGTTACATAAACGACGTTTGGATCAAGCCAAAACCTATCGATCACGTGACCCTCCCGGCACACTCCTCTGGCGTTGCGACAGAAGTGACTTTTTTATGTAACTTCAAACTATCTAGACTTTTGCGAAACAGAATGTTAAAATTTGAATTACTAGTATTTTTAATTACTTTTTTTTTAATTAATTTTCTTTTTAGAAATGACTTTTAATATGTCTAGAGCTCTGAAACTTTCAACATAAGTAGTATTGGCCTTCTAATTGAATTTTTAAAAAACATAATGCTAAAATTTTGATTTTTTTTTTTAATTTGAAATTTTTTTACAAAGAAATTTCCAATAGGATTGGAGCTATGAAATTTTCAATTGAAGTAGATTTGGACTTTTTACAAATACACTGTTAAAATATTCTCAGAGGGATGGGGAGGGATTGTGTTATTGTATTAAAGGAGCATATTTTTTTTGTTTCTAGATAGGGGTTCTAATATTAAGGGTTTATAAAGCAATTAATTTTTTAGCGAGTGAAATGATCTTATCCTTGTGCAGCAATGAACCTTTCAGCCAACGAAGCGAGCATTTTATTGAATATTTGTTTAATACTTTTACAAAGCGACTTCTAACAGGCATAGAGCTCTGAAATTTTCAACCAACGTGAGTAGTTTTAGCCTGCTAATTAGACTTTTGATAAACAGAATGTAAAAATTTAATGTTGTTTATTACTTTTGTTAATTCATTTTTTACTAAATGACTTCTAATAGATGTACAGCTCTGAAATTTTAACGAGAAGTGTTAAAAGCTGGGACCTATACACAATGACAGTTTCCGCAATGCAGGGCTACAGTTAGTTCAAAATATAGTTTTTCAGAATTGTCACGCTATTAATTTTAGTATTTGAGGATACTATTTTGGCAACTATTTTTTACATCTGAGGCTACTAAAGCAACTATTTTCAATGTTATTAAGCAGTGGCTGCCCTGAGTATGCAAAATAAATGAAAGGTGAATTCAAACAAAATTTCCCTCTAGTGGTTCACTGGCAAACTCCTCCTTGAAATGTAGGAACGTTGATCGATTACCAGTATTTGTATCTGGAGATGGTCTTAATAAGTGCCTTGGAGTGCCAAAACTGACTGCTGGAACTGGACAAAACTCAACTAATGCTATACTTGATTTACTGAAAGAGTGATGTCACAGAATGGGTTCAAGCAATATTTTTTGTAAAAGATTGTAAAATAAAAAAATATATATAAAATTTGCAGCAGGTTTTTTTTTCTTTTAAATTAATAGAAAAATTACAATGGAATGCACCAACTTTTGAAGTTAGTAGAGGTTGAGCACTCTCTTACAGATGAAATTCTTCCAGAATATTAATGTCTACAAGTCTAAAAAATTTGAAGGGTGGCCTGGTATGTACGAGAAACTTTTTTACATGTATTGTTGAACCACTCTACTCCACAGGTATGGAAATTTAATTAAAAATTGAGGAATTAACCAATTTTATATAAATTAAAATAGCAGGCATAGCCAAATTGAGCAGAGATGTGGTTGTGGCCAGCCATGCCCCTTTTCGGTATATACTAGTCCAAGGTTCGTACGGTCCTTAAAAGTCCTTAAAAAGTCAAATAAATTTCTAAGGCCCTTATAAGTTCTTATTTTTTAAAAAATCCTTAGAAGTCCTTATTTTTTTCAAGTTAAAAAGCAATGTTAGCGAAATTTGGAGGTCATCCAAAGTGTTTTCGTCCTTTCTGCCTTTTTTGTTTAAAAAAAGGCAGTTTTTCTCCGAAAATAGCATCTTTTCTGAAAAAAATGTTTTCAAATGGAATGCAATAAGTGGATCACCCGTACCGAAATCGCCTGTTGCACATTCATGTACAAACGTGCCACGCACAGAATCGAGTTTAGCCTTGGCACAGACCAGTGACTAGCTGAAGTCATTGAATGGCTTTTGATGCCAGGCGCATCATTAGTAGGTAAATTGCTAGGGGCCGTCCCAAAAATTACGAATGTTAGTTATCATGTATGCCTATTTCCAGGGCTGCCACAGGCGACTAAAAAGGCTACTAAAGCGACTATTTTAGTGGCCAGGCGACTATGGCAACTATTTCAATGAAAAAAGGGCCGAAAGCGACTATTTTGAACAAAACCTTCAACTATTTTTGGGCTCAGGCGACTATTTTTTTTTTAAATTGGATACTGTCCGTTTAAAGACAGAATAAAAACGGCACTAAGGTACTAACAATTTTATCAAAATTGTGATTTTTTTTAAGGGGGGGGCGGGAGAGCACTATTGAAATAGTTGTTCATATTCGCTGGTAGAGTGATCACTTTGTTAGGCCGACGATAGTAACTTCACGCAAGATTGTTGTTTTTGACGGCAACCGCGGTCATTTTCGCCTACCTGTTAGGTTTCTATGTTTTATCTTTCGCCGTGCAAGGCAACAGCATACACAATTATATTCTCAAATATCAAATTATTTCTCTTTATTTACTCTAAACAAAAATGAATGTGTGGAATTTGCCTCGAACGTCGAAAGAAAGTGCCGTAGTATGGACAGTATTGATGTTATTTGACGCTATTTCCGAGATTTGTGTCAGTGTGATGAACAATTTTGCCCTGTTGGTCAATGAATGCAAAATGATTAGAATTTCAATGCTGTAGCTAAAGTTATAAATAATTAAGTAATTTAAATTTTTAATCAATTTATTTAATTACTCTGAATGTAGCTTAAACAGGGTGGCGTCAGAACCGGGAATTCAGGGAAATGTCAAGGAATTTCGCAAAATTACTCTTTAATCAGGGAATTTTGAAATTTTCGAGTTTCTCTTCTCGCGTACCCCGTGTGGGTGCGGACATCTGTCCCAACTCGCGTCACACGATATATATATATAGTTTTTATAGTTGGCCGATCGATTTGGGTGTACGAAATTTCCGAACTTTTTCTACTCTCAGCAGCTAAGCCAAACAGGCCAATCTCCCCTCCTTAGCCCACAACCACATGTTCATGTTCCACTTTTTTTTTTTTTTTTTTTACTTTCTAAAATTATTGTTATGCTTAGAACAATGATTTACACGTTATTTCTGATAGATTTTTGGTTATCCTATAACTTCGCGTCCGCCGGTGTCTTATTGTTAAAAAAAATCTTCAAACTTCAATCTGCCTGCATCCTTTACAGACATGATTTTTTTTCTTCTTGCCTTGCGTTTTTTCTCAACAGAATATATTAGAACCCTAATTATTTACGTATTATTTCTGTTAGATTTTTAGTAGTCCTATTATTTAGAAGCGTGACCGTAGATTTATTGTTTAAAAAAATCTGACTGCATCCTTTACAGACATGATTATTTTTCTTTTTGTCTTGTGTTTTTTGTCAATACGTCTGCGGAGTGATGACGTCACAAAATGGCCGCTGGGTTTTTAAGAAATGGACGTCAATCTGAATTAACACTATGCTGTTTTTATTTCATGAATTACCAATTAATTAATTGTTATTTTTAATTTCTAACTTTCGAACGTTGTAGCCGAAACTTTCCGATAAGTGGTCCAATAGGTGAGTAAGTATTTTATGCACTAGTTTATGTTTTCTGTGTAATTAAAGAAAGTGTGTTTTTGATTTGTTGGTCTGGATTGTGGTTTTTATTTCATGAATTGTAGATAAATAAATTATTGTTTTAAAATTTTAACTAGCGAATGTTGTAGCGTAAATCTTCCAATAAGTGGTCCGATAGGTAGATAAACTTTAAAAGCAGTAGTTTTTTTTTCTTTCTTTAATCAAACGACGTTTGTTTTTGGCTTGTCAGTCCCCAGTCAAGATTAGCACTGTGTTCTTTTATTTAATGAATTATGGATAAAAATTAAAAATAATAGTCTATTTAACTAGTGAAAGTTGTTGCCCTAACATTCTTATAATTAGTCCCATAGGTGAGTAAACACTATTTTCAGTAATATATTGTTTATGTTTTAAGAAAAAGTTTGTTTACATTTCATTGTTGATATCCATAGCATTAGGCTTTGACACCAACAACTGAGATTGTTAATTGAACATTCAGTATTGCTTGTAAGAGTTAAAAGAACTAGTTAGCAACAAAAATGAGTTACACATGCACAATTAAACCCCTTGGCATATTTTGTTCGTAATCTATTGAATTCGCCTCTTCAAACTTGGATTTTATTAATAAGTATTAATGGAAACACTTATTTCTTCGAAGTTATGACCATTGTTTTTATTATTTTCGATTATTATGTGTTAAAAAGAGATGTTTATTAAACCGTTGATTGGTAAATCTTTCTTGGTACATGCTAAATGGTGTTTGGTTTTTGGGAGCCATGTTATTTTACAACATGCTCTCATTACTAAATGTCTTTTGGTTCTAGCCTCGAAAGTAATGCAACACGGAAACCTTATTGGACATATTATTTTCTAAAACTGTGTTTTGGTAGTTATTTACTATTAATATTGTTAATTCTTGCTGTTCATATTTCTTAGGAAAACTTACTAAAATTTCAACAAATGGGCTGCCCTCTATCCTCAATTATCATTAATGTGGATATATGAAGAACACACCTCGAATATCAAGGTTCGCATTTCATTACAGGATGGAATTTTTGTTATGGTGGTAGGGGAATACTGTGGTAGGTTTTTCTATTTCAAAATGTGAAACTTTTGATAAGAATGATAAATAAACTATAATTTTATGTAGTTTTGGTTATTTGATTTCCTAATTCAAGTACTACCTGAGGGTCACTGCACTGAAACAACTACACAACATCTACAATTATGCCTCATGACCATACCACAACTACAAATTTAATAGTAGTATATAATTCATAAAAAGAATAGCCAGATGCTAAAATGGTTAAAAAATATGCCATAAAATGTAAAATAATACATAATAAGAAACTTTTTAGAGTAAAATTAATACAAACTTTTGTTTTTCCTAAAAAAAAAAGCTATTTTATAATAAACATTTAACTAGACTAGTACTTTTCTACATTCAACTTGTTCGCTTCTTTAGGTCAATGACTGTCCACTATGTTCAATCACCATTACAGGGTATGTTGTAAAAAAATCTCACTCAAATATCAGGATTCGTATTTCATTACAGGATGAATATTTTGTAGTGCAGGTTGGTTCTGTTTGTTTCAAAATTTTAAATATTATAATATCTAGGACAGAGAACAAGTAATATTTGACCAGAATAATATGTGAACTAGTATAATGCACATTATATTGGTTTGGCTATTTGGAGTTTTTCTGATGCAAATATTACACAAAAGCCATAGTGCACAAAAACATTTTAATAATAATACACCTCATGTTTTTAGATTTAGCCAGATGACCAACATTCATAGGTGTTGCAGGAAGAGTCAAAGTGGTGCCTTTACATTTGAAAATTAGAAAATAAGTAGAGAAAAGTGGTAAATTTGCAAGAAATGAAAATATGTACACTTTTTTTAAAAGAAAACTAATGCTCAACTATTAACATTTGGGTAGGAAATTCATTTGTTTTTCAATCTTGCATTCCGCTGTATGGAATTTGCTGCTCTATCCAGCAAATAAACCTGCTGGGAACTGAGCTAGCATTTCAATCTCTCCAAATCCATGCCTGACCAAACTGACGTTGAGGCCTCAGAGGATTTTATGTGTAGCATTATCATATAATTTTGTTACAGCAAGGTACTGGTTTGTTCCTTAGAGGAGGGATGGGAGGTAGAGGTAGGGAAACCCTAAAGGAAGTGTTCCATGATAAAGTCACGTGACTTTGAAAACCCTCAGCAAATTCTTCTCCCCGCAAAGCTGTCTTAGCATGGGTTTTCAATGGCGATTGCGTAGCCTTGAAAAAAAATTTGCTTAAATTTCCATTAAAAAAGGTTGTTTACTGTTGCGTCAATGCCTGTTATAGAAAGCACACATTATAAACTTTCTCAGGATCACCTGGAAAAGTTTTTAGTGCGTTTGTAGCAAAAGGGGATTCAATAATCCATCAAACAGCGCGTCCATTCAAGACAGTGTATAAACAGTTGCTGACACAGATACTGGAAATTCAATTGTTTTAGATAACACTAATATCTTAAATGTCTTATGACAGTAAACCCGCATTTATCAGCACCTAACAAATGTGAGGATGTCATTGCTAATGATGAAGTCTTTACAAGAAAAAATTGCAAAAGAAACATACAGTAATCATTATGTAGTAAGAAATATTAAGATTAGGTTAAAATCATAAGAAAAAATAAGGTGGATTTACAAAGCCTACTTTAGATGCAATAAAATTATGTAGAACTGCGAGGAAAAAATATTTTTAAGTGATTGTGAAATTAAATTAAAAAATATAATGCATAGGGTAGTCTCTCAAAGTCTTTCTGGTATTGATTCAAATCTTCCATATTTATTTAATCTAATTACTTGCCATGCTATGGACTAATCATCCTTGGAAAATTGGAAAATCATCGAATGTTGTTGATGAAGTCAATTTTATTTTGTGAACCTGAAAATAAGACTGTCACTTGGGTAAAACATTCACTGAAAGAATTCAAAGTGGCAGAATTCATCGTAAAAAGGCCAAAAATACTTTGTTTTGGGGGCAATAAATGTTAATATATGGTAAAATTGACTTCATTCAACAATGTTTGTTGGCAAAGCAATTAAATACATTTTTACAATTCCCCTATGTATATATGAGTCATAAACTGCATCTGTATACTCTGTCTGAAATTGGTTGGTTGTATTCAGATTATCTGGCGCCGTCAGCAACACGAGGGCTATAATGCGCCGAAACATTCGTCATTAGACAAACCAACATACATTTACAAACACCCATGCCTAACACGGGACTCGAACCCGCAACCTCGCGGTCTAGAAGCTAGCACGCTAACCACTATACCGTTTGGTCGGCCTGTCTGAAATTGATTCAATATAATATAATATATGTATTGTTTTATAACAAATACCATGGTAAAAATATACGATTTTTTACCCTTTTCATACTTTATTTTTCATATGATAGATTTTATTTTTTGCTCATCATGCGCAATCTACTGTTGGCGAATTTTACTATTTAGCTTTAAAAACTTTCACAAATCAAACATTTTTAGTAAATTCGTATGTGTTTATCCGCCAGAATGCATTAATTATTAATGTGTAAGGGAAATTGATGAAAAGTACCAAAACAATAACTGAATGGGAAATTTCACTTGTAATGTAGTTTTAAAGTTCATCTTTTTCACCATCGGATATATTAATATTGATTACCTGCCAAACTACAAACTCGTACTTAAAATTTATTTTGTATAGTGTAAAACTCATATTTTTTAAATTTTTTTTCGCTAAATGTGGTTGCAAAATTATAACACAAGCTTTTCTACAATATTAAGTATAACAAACATTTAGTACCGGTAAATTCATAAAATTAGAAAAAAAAAGTACTGACTTTAAAACAAAAGCTATATAAATGAATTTCAGATATCTCACAGATTTTTATTTTTACTCTTTTGCCAATTCCAAGAGAGAATGAACGAAATTTTGAATTGATTAAAACAAATAGTTGATTGGAAGAACGTAAAAATTGCCTAAACACACTGCGCCAAAGATTTTCGCCAAATATGGTAGTTTGAAACCACGTGACTTTGGCTTAACTACGGGGCACCGAAACGCGGGGAGTTAGCATAGCGTTGCTCTCTCTACTATATTTCTCCTCTAAGGTTTGTTCCCAGAGCCAATGGGGCTATGTACACAATAGAAAACTATTGCAATTACTTAAAAATCATTCTTTAACATTAAAGAAAATATAATTTTTAATGAATAAGAATCATAAACATCTTGAGGACAGTAATCAAAACATGCAACTTACTGTAATTTAATAAGTATAGTTAACTTTGTTCCTACCATTAATTTTAGTAAAATGAAATGAACCTAGTAAAAAATAAATATGGTACTTTTAGAAGGGTCAAAAGGCCTCCATTCTTGTCAGAAATTGAAAAAAATTTACATAATTTATGTTAACTCTTAATTCAGCAACAATGTTTGAGTGCTTTATTAGCAAAACAATAAAAAAAATCTTTCAAGGTTACTAAAATTAAAAGATAAAATGAGATGAACAATTTTCGCTAAAGCATGCAGGTATACAATTGGCAAAAGAACCATTTTTGATAGTCATTGACAATAAGCAATAACATTCTCTCATGACAAATTACATACTTCTCATGTTCATTGTTTAGTATAAAATGTGTATCTTTTTTGTGGGGTTTGTAATAATTTTACTACTTAAAGTCTTAAATGATTTTGATTTCATTGGGCAACTTGTAACCATTTTAGTATCTTGCCAAAAAGAAAATTTGAATTATATTTACTTGTTAAAGGTATTTTGTACTCCACTGCCATAATTTTCTTTTTATGATTTATATACAATTAAACATATAGTTGTAAAATGGAGCATATTTGATCAGCAATAAGGAATTAAAGATTAATTTATTATGATATCAACTCAATGGACAAGTGAAAATTATTCTTAAGCATGCATAATAAATCTTCTAATGTTTTCAATCATAAACAACATTTTCTATTCCTTAATACTAAGCAATATTTTAAAATAAATTACAGGATCATTATTTGCTAACTCAGATGATGGTGCCTGATCATCTAGCCGAGTCCAAAATCATGAAGCTTAGTTGTAGATGTTGCGTAATTGTTTCAGTGCAGTTGTCCTCGGGTTGGTTTGTACACTCAACAACCTATTTTTATGCACAATCACGGCTAATCAAGCAGGGACCTACAGCTTAAAATGGATGTCGAACCACAACAAACATCCAAGTCTAACCCGGCACCTTTGTCATGCGAAATCAGAGCTCTAACCACACAGCCATCAGGTTGGCCAGTTCACCTTTAGTAGTACTTGAATTTGACAACTAAATCTACACAGTATAAATTATAATAGTTTATTTATCATTCTCCTCAAAAGACACACCTTGTTTACTGTCCTCGGGCTTTTAAATATTATGATAAGGTATAGTAAAATTCATATTTTCCAATAGAAAAACCTACCACGGTATTCACCTACCACCATAACAAAAATTCCATTCTGTAATGAAATGCGAACCTTGATATTCGAGGTGTGTTCTTCATATATCCACATTAATGATAATTGAGGATAGAGGGCAGCCCATTTGTTGAAATTTTAGTAAGTTTTCCTAAGAAATATGAACAGCAAGAATTAACAATATTAATAGTAAATAACTACCAAAACACAGTTTTAGAATATAATATGTCCAATAAGGTTTCCGTGTTGCATTACTTTCGAGGCTAGAACCAAAAGACATTTAGTAATGAGAGCATGTTGTAAAATAACATGGCTCCCAAAAACCAAACACCATTTAGCATGTACCAAGAAAGATTTACCAATCAACGGTTTAATAAACATCTCTTTTTAACACATAATAATCGAAAATAATAAAAACAATGGTCATAACTTCGAAGAAATAAGTGTTTCCATTAATACTTATTAATAAAATCCAAGTTTGAAGAGGCGAATTAAATAGATTACTAACAAAATATGCCAAGGGGTTTAATTGTGCATGTGTAACTCATTTTTGTTGCTAACTAGTTCTTTTAACTCTTACAAGCAATACTGAATGTTCAATTAACAATCTCAGTTGTTGGTGTCAAAGCCTAATGCTATGGATATCAACAATGAAATGTAAACAAACTTTTTCTTAAAACATAAACAATATATTACTGAAAATAGTGTTTACTCACCTATGGGACTAATTATAAGAATGTTAGGGCAACAACTTTCACTAGTTAAATAGACTATTATTTTAAATTTTTATCCATAATTCATTAAATAAAAGAACACAGTGCTAATCTTGACTGGGGACTGACAAGCCAAAAACAAACGTCGTTTGATTAAAGAAAAAAAAATAAACTACTGATTTTAAAGTTTATCTACCTATCGGACCACTTATTGGAAGATCTACGCTACAACATTCGCTAGTTAAAATTTAAAAATAATAATTTATTTATCTACAATTCATGAAATAAAAACCACAATTCAGACCAACAAATCAAAAACACACTTTCTTTAATTACACAGAAAACATAAACTAGTGCATAAAATGCTTACTCACCTATTGGACCACTTATCGGAAAGTTTCGGCTACAACGTTTGAAAGTTAGAAATTAAAAATAACAATTAATTAATTGGTAATTCATGAAATAAAAACAGCACAGTGTTAATTCAGATTGACGTCCATTTCTTAAAAACCCAGCGGCCATTTTGTGACGTCACACTCCGCAGACGTATAGAATATATTGGAACCCTAAATTCCTTAATACTATTTCAAATTGATTCCATCATATTTTTTCGTTTTTATTAACCCTTTACAGGCATTGTGTTATAGATGTGCAACAAATCTATAGGCATTCATAAGCAAAATGGGTTAGATCCTGTATTTTATTTTTTTACTTTAATTTTTACATTTTATTTAACGTAATTAACTGAAAATGATATATGTGTTTTTGATTTATATGTTTAATATAAATCAAATAAAGAATTGAAGTATCCTGCTCTCCTTCCATAAAATAAAAAAATAATCTGAATGCTTTACTGCATACATTTAGGCAAAGGGTTATGGAATTAAAAAAAAGGTCCTTACATCCCCCCCCCCCCCTCGCTGCCAAATGCTGCTCTTGTTTAATAATTAATTTGCCTCATTTAATATGTACTTTTGTGGTTTAAGATAGTATTTTTGTTGTACAAAATTTTATTTCTGTATATCTATGAGTAATTAATTTTTTGTAAGAAGCTGTTAATTTCCAAGACTTTCATTAATGCATTATGTGTTATTTATCTTTTCTCAACTTCCAAATCTAAAACACATAATCATAACACAAAGAAGAAAAATATTGTACTAGTTTTACTTTTCCTAGAAGTTAACAAGTATGGGTGTAGTTTGTAAATTGTTTTATGCGAATTTTGTATTTTTTTTCTTGATGTTTTCCGTTTTTTTTAAGCTCTAAAGATGCTTGTTTTGATTTTTAGCCTAAACTTATATTTTGTTGCAATTATACGTTGATAAGTAAATGTAATTCTATATAGTCAAATGTATATATTTTTAAATTGGCCGTTATTTTCTTTGTTTTCTTAAAATGTTATTTCGCAAATTCTGTAGCCATTTTGTTAAAAATTTAAAAACTGACCTTAATGAAATTCGATTGCCATTGCCAATGTATAGTATAATTGTTTAAACATGATACTTGTTTTTCTGAAAAAGTTGTTTGACTTTGGAAGTCAAGAAAAAGTTATCTTGTTTTGTCAATCGATTTTTATCCTCGCTTTTGCTTGAAGTTTAGCTTTTTTTTTTTTTTTTTTTTTTTTTTTTTGCTTTGGTGCTGCCTGGGAGTAAGGTCGAGTTGCCAACTTCCATCGCAGTATATAAATATGGTAGCGCCTCCTCCAAGACACCTGCCTTTTACCGTATGGAATGTAATGTTTTAGACACTATTTTGAATGAAAGAAGAGTGTTTCTGGGTTTTCATGTTTTATGTAAATCAACAGTTTTATTTAGAACTTATGAAAAGTGAGGCTACTATTTTCAACGTCTGAGACTACTATTTTTAATGTGTGAGACTACTATTTTGGCTACTATTTTTAACATCTGAGGCTACTAAAGCAACTATTTTCAAAGCTTACAGTCAGTGGCAGCCCTGTATTTCATAATATCTTTGTACGTACCTTGATTAAGTGTATGTCACTGGATTTTTTTTTACCATGCCCTCTTACTCAAAATAGAGAAGAAAGTTATTGGAAACGGTAGTTTAAAACTTATTTTAAGGTGTATAAACCATAAAGTGTTTTTTACGAAGCATTTAAAAAAATATATTTCCGCACCGATACGCGATGCTCTCTTACTAAATTTAGGGGAACGTTTTGTGTAATTTTAGCTATTGCTAATTAATTTCTGAACGTCCGTTTTATATTTGAAATTAAATATCACAGGGATGTAATCAAAATCCCGGATTATTTCCGATTTAAAATTTATATACACCATCTTTTAAAGCCTATAGCTACATGTATGACAAAAAATTGCAGTTTTATGCAGAATTTGATCTGATTTTGGAACTAAAAATTCACATATTTTAAGACAAAGTCCAAGTTCTTTAATTAGAATATTCTTTTTTTGATATCATGAATTTGAAATGTAGGGCTAAATTTGGAGAAATACCTACTATCCTGTCTAACAACGGCTAAGCCTAAAAGTAATAAAGTTAAACGGTTGGGGTTGATCAAATTTTAGAAAATTTTGCATTGAAGTTGGTAGTATATAATTACTTTATTAACATTTTTAGCTAAATATTACAGTTATAAATTGCTATTTTTATACAAATCATGGTGGCGACAGACCGGGAATTCAGGGATATGTCAGGGAATTTCACTCTTCTGGACAAGTCTGGGAATTTCGTAAAATTACTCGTTAATCAAGGAATTTTAAAATATTTGAGTTTCTTTTCTCGCTTTCTCCATGCGGGGGCGGACATCTATCTTGGATCGCGTCACGTGAACTGGATGCTGTGAAGTCAGCGCCGTATTGCTAAAAAAAAATCCTCAAACTTCAATCTGACTGCATCCTTTAGAGACATGATTATTTTCTTCTTGCCTCGCGTTTTTTGTCAACAAAATATATTGGAACTCAAATTATTTATGTTAGATTTAATTTATCCTATAACTTAGAAGCGCGGCCGCCAGTAGCCTTTCTGTTAAAATCTTCTATTTGAATCTAATTGCATCCTTTACAGATATGATTATTTTGCTTCTTGCCTTGGATTTTTTGTCAACAGATTATATTAGAGCTCTAAATTCCTTAATATTTCAAATTGATTCCATCGGATTTTTTCGTTTTAGTTTACCGTTTTAGCGCTGTGTTACAGTTTTGTAACAATCCTAAAAGCATTCATAAGCAAAAATGCTTAGATCCTGTAATTTTTTTTTTGTTACTTTCATTTTGACATTTTATTGAACACAATTAACTGAAAGTGATGTGTGAATTTTTAATTAATGTTTTCCATTCTTTTTCATGCTCTGAAGATGCTTGTTTTGATTTTTAGCTTAAATTTCGCTTAGAGCAATTAATGCTTAGACTATTTGGAATAACATTTACTTATTAAATTTGTATATTTTTAAATCAGCCATTATTTTGTTTTTTGAATGATAACATCAACAGAGAGACATCAGGGAATTTTCTAGCAATCAGTGAAATGTTAGGGAATTTAGTTTCTCGAATTCTGAAGCCACCCTCATACCTGCCAACATTGGCATTTTCAAATTAGTACAATTTTTACGGAACAAATATTTTCATTCCTATGACTCATGGAAAGTCAAACAGCGACAATATTTATGAATGTAATATAGAAATAATAGCAATCCACTTGCAAATGCAAATGAAAAAAAAAAAAATGCATAGTATTAAATTGATCCCAAATATAACAATTTGTTACATTTTAGCACAGAATGGAAATTATAAAAAAAAAATACTAACCTGGATTTAAAAATAAATCAAATTTAAACTTTACGATGAAATCTCTGATGAGATTTATAATTTAATCTATAATACACCCAAATAACATGCTTTATGACACAAAAACTACAGTGAAACATAAAAGGAGTTGGTGGTATTCAAAGTGTTTCATCACACGTACAAATATCAATTATGCATGCTTTCGAATTCTTATTATTACATTTCATGTTGTCACTGTGTTTTTTAGAATTGATATGAACTTTGACATCAGTAAATCCCCCATGTGAAATTTTAATATCAGTTGCATAGATAGAGCAGAATGCAACATTTTTTCCTTTGCTTGAATTTATGATGATTTGAAGTAAACTGCTTGGTATAAGACTCCAAAAAAACTTTATATTTTTTGGAGTCTTATACCAAGATTATTTTACTAGGATATTTTAAAATAAATAATTAAGACTAACAAAGAAGCTGAAAACCGAAAGTGCTTTAATCACTATAATCCGAGATAACGAAACGGTCGTTCGGTGCCGCGATTTAGTGCTATTATTTACGCGCAATGTTGAGTCCGGTCCAAAAGAAGGAAGAATAAAAAAAACTAAAGCACTTTCAGTTTTCTACTTCTTTATTAATCTCTAAAGTTCGAGACATTGAAACAGTTATTTGGTTCGCCAGGTCCCGTCGGCAACACCATAGAAAACAATGCATCCCCGGCGCCGTGGTTTAGTGCTATTATTTACGCGCAATGTTGGAGTCCGGTCCAAAAAGGAAGAATTAAAAAAAAAAAAAAAAAGCACTTTCGGTTTTCTGCTTCTTTATTAATCTCTAAAGTTCGAGACATTGAAACAGTTATTTGGTTCGCCAGGTCCCGTCGGCAACACCATTGAAAACAATGCATCCCCGGCGCCGTGGTTTAGTGCTATTATTTATGCGCAATGTTGGAGTCCGGTCCAAAAGGAGGAAGAATAAAAAAAAAACTAGAGCACTTTCAGTTTTCTACTTCTTTATTAAACTCTAAAGTCCGAAACAACGAAACAGTAGTTTGGTTTGCCAAATCCCGTCAGCAACACAAATGAAAACATGCATCCCCGCCAACACACTTTATTGCTGTACATACGCGCAACCTTGGAGTGTGAATATTTTGACTGACGCGGCAGCTTTGGAAAATCGTTTCGGTTTCGTTGATGACTTGAAAAAATATTTATTGGAAAAAAAAAAAAAAAGAAAAAAAAAAAAAAAAAACCCGGTTTTAAGGAAAAATCGAAAAGTACCGTGAAATCCGTACGATTTTTCTAGCTGTTCGTAAAACCGTACACAATAGTAAAAATCCGTACATTGTACGGATAATCCGTACAAGTTGGCAGGTATGCACCCTGCAAATGAATATTTGATATTTTAGTATTTTAATATCATTTAACTTTCGAGTTTTAAAATATTTTCTGAAGATATTTTTATTTCGTGGCTTTTTGAGCATCATTGTTAAAATTTTAAAATCATTGTTTAAATGTATTCATCGTGATAGAAAAAATAAAATAATGTAGAAATTATGGCAGAAAACCAGTTACGAAATTTTGCAATTTGCTTTAAAAGTGCCTTTGGAAGCAGGAGATTATTAAAAATATGCATAATTTACATTGCGCCTCAAAAATTTAAACTACATTTAGTAAAAATATATCTATTTCTCAAAACGATTGGTTATAATCATTAGGAATTAAAAGAAATTTCATTTATGAATTTTAGTGTGCATTAAAATTTTTTTTTCATTCAATTTCTCCCCATTGTTTAAATCACAAAGAAAATTGAGGTCCTTAAAAAAGTTAACTAAGTACTTAGAAAGTCCTTATTTTTTATTTTGAAAATCTGTATGAACCATGTAGTCACTAGAACATATAATTTAAAAGAGAAAAGATGTTATATCGAATATTTCGATGCTGAATATAGTTCTAGAACTGTATTCAAAATTAAAATGCTCTGGTTTAATTAAAATATTGTCTATTTCACCTAACACAGGGGTCGTGATAAAGCAATAAATGGTAATAAAGTAAAATAAATGGTGCTTTGTTTCAGTAAATTGTGAATTTAAGGAAGAATTGACTGAATTTCATGCAAGGCCGGCCTAAGGAGTGTGCAATCGAACACATGGGATTTTGAGAGGAGCGCTGAAATGAGAAAAAATATTAAAAAAATAATATGGAAACAAATTAAAAAATTTCCCATGCTATGTGTGTATTGAAGACTTTTTGAAGCAAGTTTCCATAATTTTCCAAGATTAATATTTTTTCTCAAATATTAAATCAAATAAATTTTTGGTTGTAGTTAAAAAATGTGAGTTATTTTCTACCTGATAAAACAATAAACCGAGTAAAATAATTTAGGAATTGCTCTTTATACAAGTACAGTACATCACACCTATTGAAGTTTCAAAAGGTTAGTTAAAATAATTAGTAATAGAAGAAGTCATTTTAAAAAATAATGAAAAGGTACTATAAATACTCTACTTTAGTATTACTAATTATTAGTTTTAACTTTTGGTTTTTAATCCTTTTAAATTGCCAACTTCAGTTATTAAGTTTCAGCAAATTTCAGTTAGAGAAGCCCCCATATCATTTTTGAAGGGTTTTCTATACCCATTTTAATACGCTTTTATTAGCTTCAGACGTATGTATGTTAGTATGTAACGGAATCTTTGAACATGATTTTGACCCCCTTCAAAACGTCGGATTAACTCGAAATTTGGCATACTTATTAAGGACCGATGACAATTCAATAAGTTTGTCGCTTTATCACAAGGATTAGCTCGTGTTGCCCTTGCGCCGTTAAATTCCAACCAACCAACCTTCTCCGGAATCGATCCCTGGTGTGCCGTTTGAAAGATTTGTCGTTTGAATGACGGTTATACAAAGCGTGCTTTTTTAGTCGCATTATCCTTACCAGGATCTTCAGGATTAGTGATTTTTCATATTCAGAGACACGGTAGTGTTTTGTGCCAAGTAATACGGTGTGTACTAAGGCATACACATGACTTAAATTTGAGACAAGCATGTGACTATTGGCAGAAACAACTGGAGAGTTTTGTACACTAACTAAAAAAAAATTATAGTTTACAGAAAAAATAATTAATAGTTTAAAAACTAAAAAAACACGCTTTAATAGAAAACCAAACTAAAAAGTAGAAAATAATTAATAGTTTAAAAAACTAAAAAATACGCTTTAATAGAAAAGTGAACTAAAAAGTAGAAAATAATTTTAAATAAGTTTGAAATAAGAATAGAGTGATTAACAAGAAATATTTATTTTATCGTAAAAAAGCGTGGGGTGTTTTTTAAGATATTTTCATAATGGCTCTACTTTTACCAATATCTGTCATTAAATATTTTCAACAATTGACATCAAGCACCCCACGCTTTTTTACGATAAAATAAATATTTCTTGTTAATCACTCTATTCTTATTTAAAATTATTTTCTACTTTTTAGTTAACTTTTCTATTAAAGCGTATTTTTAGTTTTTTAAACTATTAATTATTCATTATACGGAGAGCCAAAATCCATTCTTGCACACATAATATTTTGCTCCAGTGGCGGCTCATGCATTACAGCCAGTGCAGCATCTAAATTTATGGGTTCAAAACCAAAATTATATACTTTACAATTTTCTAAAATGAAGATCCAATTTCTACCGTAAGTGTAAAAAAATCTGGTAAACAGCAAACTTCTTGCCTCAATACTCAATTCACGAGGGGAAAAAAAAACGTTTCCAATCAAGGTAATCTTTCTTTGAACGGCAGCCAAAACGCGTCTCGGCTGCGACGTTTCTATGGCAACGGCAACCAATGAAATCCAATTGAGTCATCCCTATAAGTAGTGCGCAGTGTGGCAGCCAGATCAGCGATTTTCCGACTTCGGCTGCACTTGAGAATTTTTGCTTTAAAATAAACTCTAGATAGAATTTTTGCAAGGTAATGGTATCATCTGAAGGCTAATTTTGCAAACCGATCATTGAATGTTTGAGTCTTAGGGAAGCAATGTCTACCAACCCCTGACCTAACCATACAATTCTAAAGTAAGTTAGTTAGCTTGTGGTCATGCACAGTATTGTACATTTTGTAGTTGTTCACATTCCTGCAACATTTATTTAAAACAAACCAACTACAAAGCTTTTCCTTTGAAATTAATAACTGTTTCTTTATTAAGAGACCTAGTTAAATGAAACATACTGGTTCACTGATATTTCATTTTGTCCCACTGTCCCTTCTGAGTCATAAGGGCTATGGCTCGACCACTACTCATGCTAAAAAAGTAATTTTTAAATAAATTAAAGATGCAGGTGCCCTTGGTGGAAAATTTTTGTTTGGAATTTATTCTTTTTTAACAGACGAGTATTGTGCTGTATTTTTCTGTAATTTAAAATTTTTTAAACGTTCCTTTGTTTTCAAAACTAATCTTTTGTTTCTGTATACCAGAGTGTTGAAGAGGACACAATACCAAACTTGTGATATGTAGCCTCTGTTTAATACGCTCAGAAAGAGTGAATAATTTTTATCCCAAAATTGGAGAATTCGATAAAAAGTGTATCTTCTACGATTCGTCAAAGGTTTCTACGTATTTTATCTAGAGTTCTTATTAAAATTAGAAGGCTCAAATGATCAATATACTCACAATAACTTCAGTAAAAACTCTCACACGATACTTGATGTTGAGACCTTTGCAAGTAAATCTTAGAACAGCAAAACCCTGTTTTGCAAGAAAATGAGCAATTGAAGTTAATTGTGGAGTTTTCAAATCTCCACCTGCACCATGTGTAAGAACAATCCACAGCTTTTCACTTAAGTTAGTTTTATCCAAAGACACACAATCAACTACACATGGTATACTTTTGTCTTTGTAAGGTATGGAGATCTCAGTCTAAAACAGAACAGCAAGGAACAATGTTATTGTACGAGCAATTTCAATCCACAAGTTAATTAAATCTCAAATAACCAACAATGGACAATTCCCGCATTTATTTTTTATTCAATTCTAAATGTTCCGAAAAGGCCATAAACATAAAAATTTCTGCTCAATGCGCTTTTTCTTTTTTTAAAATTTGCGATCAAAATGACCTTGTTAGAGGTTGGCGAGAAAACGACCCATTTCGTTGGCGTTGAACATGACGTAAAGAGATCTCAAAGATCTTGGCTTGAAATGCAGCAGCGGAAACCAGATTTGCAAGTTTCTCGCAAATTACGCCAACCTGTACGGAATGTGGCAATGGTCTACCAACGCCAACTTTTTTAACGATAAGTATTTGGCACAAACCTCACGATAACCATAGAAACACAGGGATCTGTTTACATCACGAATTTTGTTGACTGTTTTGATCGGACTGGTTTTGGCTCAGTTTTGGGGCATTTTCTTTTCTTAATATTTAAATAACTATTTTTTTAAAGAACTTTTGTTTATATATTTGGAATCGGAAAGAAATTCTTCATAAATATGTACTGATTTCGCTCGTTTTCAAAATCTGCGGAAATTGTCCATTGCATGCTCTTAAAGCATTCACGATGCATCTTTTTCCACATGCAGTAGATGATTGTCTATTTGTTTTACAACTTCTATGCAATTATTTCGCTAAAATGCTTTAAGTTAATTAATGAAACAAGTGCAGAAAATTTCATAGCCCAAATTTCAAAGAACGCAATTTCATCAACCAAAATGTCTCATAAACTTGGCATATTTGTAGGAACTCTTCCATTGTACAGGTACCAGATAAATTGCCAAATTGCAGCATTAACTCATTCAAACTAATAACCTTCCGATCATTTACAGCAATCTTGTAAGAAACCGCAATCGATGTATTTAAATAACAGAATTAAATGGAATAAAAATACAAGATTAAAATATTCTCGCGTACACCTTTTGACTTGACGATAACTGCACCAACTTTCAGACTTGGCGGTTTTGGGTACCTGTCAAACGGAAGAGTGGCTATATTTGTATTATGAAAAAGTTACTATGTACTTATACATACATAATAAACAAAGCTTATCCCCTTTTCAGTGTTATGTAGATTGTTGAGGGCCGCGTAGCCCAGTCGGGAGAGTATCGTTCTCGCTACTAGAAGGTTGCGAGCCCTGAGGTTGCGAGTTTGGGCCTGGGACCGACTAAAGATCGCCGTGTTCGCTAATGGTGACTGGAGCACGTTAAATCAGTCATGGTCGCAAAGTCCTCCAAGTTCCCATACAAATCAATAGCTCTGGGGGTGGCAAAGCCAAGTCTTCTGGTGGAATCTTCTGCTTGGTATTGCTTCTAAATTAAGAAGTTCCACTTACGGCCGGTAGTGCTGCCATCTACCGGATAGCTACAGAAAGAGGTAGAAATGAACTCTTCGGCTGCTATAGGTAGACTTGTGCACTCCCTCTTGCGAGTGTGCGCTTACATCCTGTGCAGTACTGCCCACTACCGATCTGTACGGGATATGGGGTTGGTACAAAATGCTTAAGCAGAGGTGCCTTAGTCCCCATAGTCCTTGATAAGAAGAAGATGTAGATTGTTTCATTTTTCAGACAGTGGCTCTGCTTTCAGAACAAGCAGATACAAAAGCTATTGAAGACATTTTGTCTGATTTTTGGGGGTTTTCTGATAGCTATTCAAAACCCAAGTGCAAGTAGATCTCTTGGGAAAAGACATTACTTCCTACAATTTTGGAGTACTATCGATATTCTAACTTTATGCTGTTATGACTCAATATAACCCTGGATAAAGTGGCGGCCCATGGGGATTAAAGATTAATTCCTAACAATTCAGTTGATATTGTATTGAATGTTACATTTTTGATTTTTTTTAAAAATTTATTGCATTTTAAATAATGAAAGTTTGTCATGGAAAATTTAGACTGATTACATATGAATAGGGCCAAGTAGTTTTTAGCTAAAAACAAAAGCATAAATTTTTTATACAGTCAAACCTCATTAAAACGAACTCCAAGGGACCTTTAAAATTAATTTGTTTTATTCGTAGTTCGATTTATCCGAACAATAAAATAATTTTTTAAAAACTATAAGAATTTCATGCGATTTTCTGAAACACAATTTTAGTTCCTAGTGCATATTTAAGTAAAAGAGATAAATTTTGAATTTTTCAAAGAAAAATACAATATGTATATCACAACGCAATACAAAAAGTTTCAAAAGTAAAGATTTATAAGCTAGAATGTTTACAAATTGATTACAAGAGAAATTCTTTTTAAAATATCGTATGGTAAAAGGCGTATGGCTCAATTTTTTCACGATTCTTTAAAATAGTGGACAATGTGCTTTTGGGTATTCCAAACGTAACAGCAATTTCTGTTTTTGTCTTAACTCCATCATCAACTTCAATGAGTAAGGCATATTTTTCTTCCAAAGTTAAGGTTTTTTTACTTTTAGAACTCATTCTAAAATACGCGCTTTAATCTCGATCTACCTTCACAAGAACAAGGACAGTACAGATAACGAATGGCAACTGGAAATGAAGGTGAACCGATGAATCCAGTGAATGGTTTGTCGCGAATTCCAGAATTTTAGCAAAAAGACAAGAAAGAGACAGCATTCCAAGGAGAAAATAAAAGGGAGTGTTCGGGACTATCGCAGTGTTGCCTGTAGATCCCTCTTTGAACCCCTGGAGATCTTAACAAGTTCAAAACCGGTAATTAGATTATGTGAAACATGGCATATCCATCGTCCTGGTAGCCCCCCCCCCCCCTCAGGGGGATTCTCTTCATGTTTGAACTGTCCTAGGGGTCAAATAACTCGAGTGGAAACATACGACCCTTATTGAAGTCTTTTAATCACTCTAGGAGTGTATACGTGAACTTGACAATAGGTTTGGATCTGGTTAGTTGGAGTGGGGGGAGCAGCACAGATCAACCGGTTTTAAGTAGTTGGTGAAAGTAGAAAATTGTCGCTAACGGGGAAAACAGCCAAATACCTAGAGATGAACTAGTATACCGGGTCTTTGTTTGAAGACGTTTTGGGAAAACGAAGTTGATAACAAGTGAAAAATGACTTGTTCGTTTTACAGAATGGAAGTTTGAACGTTAGGGACTTCAAATACGAGTTCGACTAATCCGACAGTTCGTAATAAGCGTGTTCGTCTTAAACAAAGAAAATAATGTTATTTGTATGTACAGTAGGACGGGGATTGTAAATGTAGTTCGTTTTAAGCGTGTTCGAATTAATGAGGTTTGACTGTATATACAATCAATTTCTTACTGCTTTTAAGATACTTTTCAGATTTATGGAAAGTGTGATTTGAGAATATAACCTACAAGGTAGCCTTTTCAAAAACGGATTGAAATAAGTGTTCTAAAGTGGAACAAAATGGTTAACTTGACAATTTGTTTTTTCCAGACATAATTTCTCAATTTTATGTAAATTAACTTTTAGGGAAAATACTAAAATATCACTGACTTTTTTGCAAAAAAGTGGAATTTTGGTTAAAATACCAAGTTCGGTACGGATTCATCGGCAAGAATTTTTTGCATAAAACCATGCCAAATTGTGACAATCTTAGTTCAATTGTTATTAAAAAATATGGCAAGGCTGCCCTTTTTTGGCGCAGAATTCGTACTGGACTTGCTTTTAACTGGAATTTTTTAAAACCCCTGCTATTTTTTCTATTTTCGACTTAATAAATGAGACGAAATTTGGAGTTAATATTAGAATTTCATTCTTTTCAATATTAAGATTTTGAATTAAAGCCTATTCTCTACTGTCGATGAGAGTTCACAATGAATCTTTAAAAAAGTAGCATAACTAGGTTAAACTTTCAACTCCAAAATGGATTTTGAATAAATATTTTTTGTTGCATAAAACCAGTGAGAAGTTGGTGCCACCGTAGGTATAAAACTTGCTAGAAAAAAATAGCGTCTGCTAGCATTTCTTGGTATTAATCACATAGGCCCAGAATTGAATTCCACCCATTAACTGATTTGATTAAATGTTGATGGGCTTTATCTAAAGATGAACAAAAACAGTCCAAGAGAAAAGTAAAAAATTAACCTTATTACTCATGTTAACAAATAAGTTGCTGCACTTGACCAATGGAAAAAATCGTTTAATATTTTGTTTCCTACTAAAGTTTACTTGTAATTGAACAAATAATCAAAATATTACTTTGATTTACAAACAAATTTACGAATTTTGCGCGTTGTTGCTGACAAACATCTTTGACAAAATGATCGGGTCACTTCTTTTCATTTTTTATTCGTTGGCCCTTGTAGAGTTTATGCATGACAATGTCACCTATTTTTCATAAGGAATAGTTTATTTCTTATATTTATCTTAAATTAAAAATCTTACAGAAAATTAAGAAAAAACATGATATATTGTTTATATACGTAATTAAAAAATTTATAGTTGAAGGAAAGACTTGTTACCTTAAACCTGTTAGTTTAAACTAAAACATCTCAGCTCAACTTATAATTAGTGCCAAATTTAAAAACCTGCTTGCAACTTCCGAATGGTAAGCTTTTAATTTTTTCTAAAATTTTTTAGAATTGTACAACTTTGTAAAAGCCTGAAGTTTCTCCGGTAAGCAATTAATTCTTTTGACTAATTTTTATTCAAGGCTTTTTGACTACTTTCATCCAATTCTTGAATTGAGCACTCCTGCTTGTCACTTGCTTTAACCGTTTATACATTTGAATGAAATTATTAAAAATAATATTTTAACTTGGATAAATTACACTTGCTCGTCTCTTTTTTTAGCAAGTCGTTAAACAAAGTTGGTTTCAAATACTGCGTGGGTGTACGTTGTATTTAGAATTCACATTACACTTTTCCTACGACTTGATTATCCGCTGTTGTAACATATAATGGCCCGTGTTGTGTAAAACATACGAAAACAATTTCGTCTTGAAATAAACTTTAATTTAGTTTCCCTGCATAATTGAAATGAATGTGTCCTTGTTTTTGTTAATATACAGAGATGACAGTTTTCCTCCTTTTTGGTTTTTTTATGTAAAAAATTTTCCTTCGGTTTTGTCCTTGTTTTGAGGATCCGCATTTTTCTGATCTGAACCAGTTTTTCCTGTAAAATGTATACGTTTCCTCATGTTTAAACAAGAGCTATTAGCTCCCCTTTCCTCACAGATTACTTCACTAACTCCTAATATTTGAAATGTAATTATTATATAGCATGAAAAATTTCATTGTATCTTTAAAATTATTAAATCATCCTTCCTGCATACTTTTTTTTTTAATTTTTGTGTATTCCTTCCGCAAGCTTTTTTAACGAATTTTTGGATTTCCTCCTTTTTGCTCTCTCATCCCTTTAATAATATGCTAGAAGAATGTATTCTCTATACTTTTTTTTATCAGGGGGAATATATATAATTGTCCTCTTTTCAATCCTTTTGAAGAGTAGACACCAGGTTTTGGCTTATTCCTAGTATACATGTCAAGTCACTAAGTGAATTTTGGGGCAATTGAAAGACAATAATGTCACTACAAACATGAACCAGGTTCATTGAACCTTTTTTAAATCCTTTATATTGACTTCGCTTTTGTCTATATAGACGTAATTAACCCCCTTTCCGTCATCCAATCAGATTGAAAATTGGCAGATAGGTTCGATGACAATACATTCTATTAAATTTTGCGGCTGTTACTATGACTAAAAGGTCACTTTTATGGAATACTAATAAAATCGCTTTTTAAATATCATTGGACTGATCATTGTTGAAATTCTTTCCTGTTGCCAAAGTTTTTTTAATAAATAAGTAATTAAATTACTTTAAATCAGAATAAATAAATGATGACTCAGATTTACTGTATGAGACGCCTTGGTGCGGTTTTTCATATTTGGCGATAACAGTTCTAAAATGGCAACCCTGCAGCAAATCCACTTTTTGGCAACCCTATTCGAGGAAAGTGTTCCCTCAAAAGCTGGGACAAAGGTATCATTTCATATCCAAGGTATTTGAAAGGTTACCGAGTCTCACCCTGTGGTAAAAGGGAAAATTGCCACCTATGTTTTAATGCATTCATCCCTTCTCTGTTAATGATTCGTTTAACTTGTAGAGGTTTATTTTATTAAACTCACTTAATTGTTATTTCCATTTCAGAATTATGGCTCATTTTAATCTTGAAAACGATATCTCGAATGCTTTGACTTACAATGCCCCTCTGAACCAGGGGCCTGTACCTCGCTGGCAAAGAAAGAAAATGGAGCTGTCCATGTCCAACTTGTCCATCAACACGTCCAACAATGATGCAACTCTCAATATGTCTCTTAATAAGAGCACGTTGAAGATTCCTCCAAGCCCTAAGAAAGTTCTTGGTGAGTTGTTTATTCTCTGCAACAATAATTCAAAATCACTTAAGTTTTTGTTATTGGACCACTGGTCAGAGTGGCCAAAGAACCTGGAAATCAGGAAAATGTCGGGGAGCTTTCTGGTTCTGGAGAGAAAGAAAAAAACGAGGACATGTCAGAATTTTTTTTAAATTTCACGAAAATCAAGGAAGTTTTCTGTGTTCTGGCAGTACGTTTCCCCTTTCTTCTGTATTTTGGCGCCATTTACCCAGAGAAATGTGTTGGGGAACTTTTTTTCCTGAATTTTGTGGCCACCCTGATTGGTAATCTGTGGTTTGGGAGGAAAAATAGTTTTAAACGTTTGTAATATCTTCAATGAAATAGGATCCATGTAACATATTTTTAGTGATTAGAATGGCTACAGAACCTGGAAATGATTGGAATTTTTTTTTAATTTCAGAGAAATTTTCTATTGTTTTGAAGGTACTTTTCCCCGCTCGTCCGTATTTAGGCTCCATTTAACCGAAGAATTATGCTTGTAATCATTAGAAGTTTATTGTTACGGAATAATTTAAATTTTTCTTTACCCTTAAAACTATTTTTAAAAAATTTGCATATTGTCTCCTTAGGCATACAGTTTCTATTTGATCAGGGTGTTTACACATCTGGAAAAGTTGAGGAAATTTGAAAAAAAGGTTTGCCATAAAATCGGGAATTTTTTAGAAATCTATCATTAAATTATGAAGGAACTTTTTCTTCTGAATTTCGTGGCCACCCTGTATGACTCAAAAATTGTAAAAAAAAGTTCTTAACTTGTTGTAAATTCATACTAGTTCTTGTTTGCACTTTTCACAATGAAAGTTTGTTTTTCCAGATGACTGGAGTAAACGTCTTACACCTGGAAGGAACACAAGTAGTAAAAGTCCACATCCTGATCAAGGCGATAGATTCATTCCACACAGGGGTGCAATGCAATTTGATTTGGGACATTATATGGTTTGATTCATAATTTTTTTGCTTAATATATCAGTAATTCATGGATTTTTCCATTCTGCAGTATTTTGTGTTTGCATTCTATAATTTTTTACTCGAACTGCTTAATACCTGAATATTAAAAATTAAGTTTTCTAGGTACATATAAAATTTATAACTGGAGATTTCTTTGTTTCTCCTATTTTAGATATAGTGGTATTCTTTTCATCTTCTTTCTTCTGTTTTGCATTGTTGATATCAAAACATTTGATTTTTGATGATATAATTTATTATTATTGACTTATTTTTTCTTCAAATATTTCTTTATTATCAAAGATTTATATTTCAGTGTCAAAAAAGCTAATCAAAGAATGGAAAACTATTTTCCACTTTTTTTCTGATTTGGAAGTTTCTGAAACAGGGATTTTCTTACTTAATTTAAAATAAAACTTTATAAAAACATTTTATGGTACATTGATTTACTTACTATGTTCGTGTTAGTAAAATTCATATTGGTTATTATTATTATTTTTTGTGATTTGATATCTTGAGTCATGGAAAATTATTTGCTTCAGTCTTGGAAAGTCTTGGATTTGTGACATTTTATTTTGGCCGAAACTCTCTATAGAAGATAAACGAATCTCTTACCTTCTATTTAAGTTTTTTTTCTTTTTAAATTTTTAGTAGTATTTTCCTATGATCCAGAATTTTTATATAAGATTTTGCTGGAAATTGAATATATTTGTTTGTAGCTCACTAAAGGCAATACAGAAGATGAAAACTTGAGCCCTAATACTGCACACTATAAAAAGACAATGAGCGAAAATCTTCTAGGTGATATTTCCAACTTTCGTATTCTTGCTTACCAGAACAAAGCCCCCCAAGCTCCTACAGGTAAAGTTGTTTCGACTTTAAAAATATAGTCAAATACTGTGAGTTAAAAGGAATATGACTTAAGAAACGATATAGTATAATACTAGTTATACTAAAAATACTAGTTTAAATTTTCTTTTATTCTTGCTACCAACCTGATATTCGCTTTCTTTATACCTTATTTATTAAACTCCTTAATTTGAAATTTTTAAAAAATGAATGTAATCTACAAGATTACTTGTGAATGGCAGTCTGCTGCTATTACATAGATTTTCTGATATTTAGTTTGCTAACGCTGAATATGTACATTGGTGTAATGTTCATTTTTGCCGATTGCTGCTTTAATATAATTGCCAAAAAGTGTGCAGGTATAGTGATATATAAAGTGACCCCTATCGATGATATTTCCATTAAGAGTATTGGTAATTTTTAACTTGATTTAAGACGTTTTAATAGTAGCTATTTCTGAGATTCGTGAGGCCATTTAGGTGTCATTTGCCTAGGATTCTCATTGATGTGATAGTCGTTATGTCTCTCTGTGATTAGTGTCCATATGAAGATCAGTTACACCTTTTAGTTTGAATCAATGCAGAATGGCTAGAATTTTAATTCAATTTTGTGCAAGAAATAATCCCAATTGCCAAATTTTACTGTATATCATTATTTAAAATTATAATTGTTATTATATTTTAAATAGTTTACCATGAGAAACAATTTTGCATTTGATTATAAATAATAGTTTAAAAGTTTTGCTAGATAATTGTTTAACATTAATTTACTTGTGCAACTATACAAACTTTGAAGTATTTTCCTTGGGTTCTGTACTGGGTCAGTACCTCCATTCCTTTGTTCTTGAAAACATAATTAAAAAAACTACTAAATTGTATAGAAATGTATTTCCGTCAGAGTTTATGTGTAGTGGTTCTAAATAAAAGAACATGCGAGTAGAACACCAAAATGTTTATTGCAAGTCGCACAACTACCAATCTTCATCATATTTTAAACACATACACTTTACATATAACAGAAATACGCCGTTCCCTTACGGCTCTAAAGAAATAAACTAATCAAGCCAGATCGATCAGGCACCAGCTTTAAAATTTTATCTGTAAAAAGAAATCCCACTTCTCAAACAATTCTTTAACATCTGAATCTTGTATTCAAAATGAAACTACTTGTTTCGATGTGACTGATGCTTAAAGTAAACTATTAAACTTCACGCCTAGATTCATTCCTTATGGTTTTTGTCTACTTAGGTTTAGCCCATCATATTTATGTGACTTGGTAAACAATTGTATACTGTTGCACAAATTGTCTGTATATATTGTAAATAGGGACGTATTATTTCAAAATTCTATTGTAATTTATTTTTATCCTATTTTATTTAGTAATTAATAGCGATTATACAAGTTAGAAAAAGGTGGCAACACCTAAAGTAATCGAGAAGTTTCGAGATATTTCTTTTCTGATGAATTGGCTGGAAATTTCGAGAATGTCTCGCGCGCTTGTATATAAAAGACTGGAGAACGGGAAAGTTTTCAGATTGACTTCGGATTTCGTTGAAAGCTGATCGCTTTGTTTACCTATTGGAGTGAGCTTGTATAATCGCTGAATTAGAAGTTATTTTTGTTGAAGCTTGAGAGTAATTAAACTGTTGCCTGTGAATAAATTTTGTGAGTTTTCTGAAGAGAGAATAAATAATTTTTAAACCGTGAAAACTGTGCCATCATTGCCTCAGTGGAAAAATTCATAACAATACTTTTTCTTCTCAAATTCAAAAAAGAGCTTTTAAAAACTTCTCTCTTCCTATTAAATAACAACATAATTCTTATACGATGATTAGAAAATTTAACGAAATTAAGAAATAGCTAATCTCTCTAAAATAAGCTCAGCACTCTACTGAGTGGGGGTATGTTTTGAAAAATATGGCAGTAATTAATTGGTCGCAGGAGGGGTCCTTAAAAATTTTTGGGATAAAACTTGAAATCCTTGGAAGTTTTATCAGAAATTTTGCTAAACACCCGGTATTGCTTAGTTGTTTACTAAAATCAGTTACAACTAAATTTCAACTTCTTTTATTGAGATTTTTTTACTCTTGATTGTTTGGAATAAAAACTGTGTTGCTTGTTAAATTTTATTTTTCAACTTATTTTTGTATCTGCAGCAAGATCATCTTTGTGTCACAAATCCCCAACTATTGCATCCTTTTCAGTTTCATTCAATTATCTTTCATTCTTAGGTCATGCAAATGGGCTGAAAATCTTGTACAGCTCTTCTAAAAACCCTGGTTCCACCAAAAAAGCTACTCGTCATATTCCTCAAAATCCAGAAAGAATCCTCGATGCACCAGAAATTATGGATGATTATTGTAAGTCAATATTAAGGGTTCCCACTGTCATTAAAAGTGCTTATTATTTTCGAACTTATTTTCAAGGCCTTGAAAATGCTTAGAGGTGCTTAAAAGTCGAAAATGCTCAAGGGTCCTTAAAAGTCCTTAATTTTTGCCGATGTTGTGTGTCCAACTGCAAAATTTATAAAAATACAATTCTGATTTGCTGCCACTTATCTGTACCGTATCGGAATTCTCCGACCTATTTGTATCGCACATACATCAACTTGTAACTTTTTTGGTAGAATATACTTTATTAAAAATTTATATATAGACATGATGCCCGAATTTTTTTTTAAAAGGTCCTTAAAAACATTATTTAGGTGCTTAAAAGTTATTGATTTTCATTCTGTGATTTGAGTGGGAACCCTGATATTGGTCTCTTTTCTGCGTAGAATTAAGTTTACTCTATTCTTAATAAATGTGTCAACAAATGTAGAAAATATACAAAACTTCTAATCGTAAAGTAAAATCATGATACAATACGCAACAAAAAATCTGAACGATGGCTATATCTTGTATTCTAATTGATGAAATAACAAAAGTCAAGCACCGTTGTAAATCGTGGAAGGTCTTCATTAATTGTATAAAAAAAAAATATCATGAGGGGTCATCTACATATTGAAATTAAACCAAACTTTAAAAAGTTCAGTGGTGACCTCATAATTTTATAACATATTTAGATTTAAAATCCAAAAAATGTCTATCAAATTTCATTATTTTTCAATGAGCAGTTAGTAATTTAAATGACATCAAAGAATTGACAGATTAATGTTTAAAGAAAAATGGTTTTTGGCCTTAAATTCTTGAATAATTAATATATTTTAGTAATTTTTGTTTCAAATGATAGTTTGTTAATTGCCAAACATTAATAGCAATCAACTTTTGCACTAAACTGTGTTTTATTTATTAATTAATTTAAACAAGTTTTAAAATTTTTTAAAAGGTAACATGCATTTTTTTTTTTTTTTTTTTTTTTTTAATTAGATTTATCATGGTTGAAAACTTCTCCAGAATTTTTTTTTTCCTATTTTGACTTTTGGTTCTTAATACTTTAATTAATTAATAAAACAAGTTTTAAAATTTTTTAAAAGGCAACTTGCATTTTTTTTTTTTTATTATTATTTTTTTAATTTTTTTTTTATTTATTTATTATGGTTGAAAACTCCTCCAGAATTTTTTTTTTTCTATTTTGACTTTTGGTTCTTAATACTTTAGCAAAAATGTAAAAAAAAAAAAGCTTTAAGAGACCATGTAATAGATTACGTCTTGAAACTAGCAAATATTCGATTCTGCCCCACTTTAAAGAGATATGCCCTGAAGATCGGCCAAAACATTTTTGCTCGTAAGTAACGTGTTTCTAAACATGAACTAAAATTTGGTATTTAGGGAAAACAAAGTATTCTAAATCAAATGAAAACATAAAACATAGTGGTTCGTATTGATATTTTTGAAGATAAGAGTTAAAAATTTACTTAGCAAACAGCCCCCTAAGAAAAAAAAATTTACTCCAGACATAGACAATCGTAAGCAAAACATTTTGGTGCAAACCGCAAGATTCTACGATTATTAGAACCGAAAACATGGCCATCGTTTTTTTTTTTTTTTTTTTTTTTTTTTTTTTTTTTTTTTTTATCTCTCACTAGTAAGGACTGAGAAGAAAAAACTAATTTACATTTAAAATTAAATAATTTCACAGGTAAACTTATTTATGTTAATGATCTTTCGATAACCTAGTTGGTTTGAAATCGGAAAAACACATAAAATATTTTAACATGTTTAAATATATATATTTTTTTAAAGTATATGTTTACTGCTAATGCAATAACTTAGATTTCTTTCCTATAAATATAAGCTGAAATAACAATCTTGCATTGTGAATCTTTAGTTTAGCTATTAAGTAAGTATTTTAAGTCTTAAGTTAATGCTTAGAATAATGTATATAAAGCATTTAACCTTTAACTGCTGTGGTTAGGTGGTTTGAGGTTTTTTGCGCAAGAGCAACACATGGTCCATATTGCGCCAAACAAATTGGTGAACATCAGTTTGAAGTTTAAGAAACATAGCATCAGAATTTTTTTTTTTTTTTTAAGTCGAAGATGAGATATTTTGGGGGGTGGAAGCATTCTACAAAAAATGACTCGCAGTCTGTCAGACCGCTTACAGCAGTTAAAGGTTAAAATCATAGGTAAGTTACATAATAAATTGTAAATTAAGTAAGCAAATTATACCTGGGTTTCATAACCCACGGGTAGAATTCAATTTTTTATTACTCTTACACTTTGAACAGACAAAGATGGTCTCTTTATAAATTTAAAAATGTTGTGTATTGCTAAAAAAAACTAAGGATCAAAAGACGTATATATACATCCATGACCCCCTGAGGGTTAAGGCATAAATGTTTGTGCCTGGTATATCAACAGTAATAAAAGAAAACTTGAAGATGAAATAACTTTTTTTCCCCACCCTTCAAAAACTTCTATAAGATAGCTAATGAAAACTTCAATGATTGATTGTAGTTCTACGTTAACTTAATAATCTTTTAAATATGGTATGATTAATTTAACATTAATATGTAATAATGAAAGTTTCTTGTGTTTGCAAGTAGCTTTTGCTTGCATACTAATTTGGAAGGTACGAATTTAAGATACCCGAGAGCAGTGCTCATAAAATCATTCAACCTCTTCCTTACAGATCTCAACCTGATTGACTGGAGCTCCACCAATATCCTGGCAGTAGCCCTCCACGGCTCGCTCTATCTGTGGAACGGGACCACAGGCGAGATCAGCCAGCTCCTCGACATGGCCAGCCAGGATGAGTACATATCGTCCGTGTCCTGGTTGACAGAGGGCAACATCCTGGCTGTTGGTACCAGCACAGCCGAAGTGCAGCTGTGGGACGTGGGATCCCAAAAAAGGATTCGTACCATGAAGAGCCACTCCTCGCGAATCCCTTCACTCTCGTGGAATTCGTTTATACTGTCAAGGTAGTTTGGATTTTTGTCTTCCTTTGAAGAGACAGAGTGTTCAGCAGTAAGGGAAATATCAGTGAAGTGTTTAGTTCTGGAGATATTAGAGATTTATCAGTAATTTTTTTTTTAATATTTCCGCGAAGCTGTGGTATTACAACAGGGTTCCCACGGTCATTGAAAGTCATTAAAAGTGCTTAATATTTTTGAACTTGTTTTCAAGGCCTTGAAAATGCTTAGAGGTGCTTAAAGGTCCTTGAAAATGCTTAGAGGTGCTTAAAAGTCCTTGAAAATGCTTAAAAGTCCTTAATTTTTGCAGATGTTGTCCAACTGCAAAATTTATAAAAATTTCAAGTCGGACTCTCTATTTCTGCGTGACGCCACTTATCTGCACCGTATCGGAATTTTCCGACATATTTGTATTATGCATCCACCAATTTGTAAGTCTTTTGGTAGAATATACTTTATTAGGGTTCCCACGGTCATTAAAAGTGCTTAATATTTTTGAACCTGTCAAGGCCTTGAAAATGCTTAGAGGTGCTTAAAAGTCCTTGAAAATGCTTAGAGGTCCTTAAAAGTCCTTAATTTTTGTGTATGTTGACCAACTTCAAAATTTACTAAAATGCAACTCAGACTTGCTATCCCCACGTGTCCTCCACTTATCCTCATTATATCGGAATTTTCTGACATATTTGTATTACACATGCGCCAACTTGTAACTGTTTTGGTACTTTATAAATTTTTTTTATACAGACATGATGCCTGAAAACAAATTTTCAAAGGTCCTTAAAAACATGAATTAGGTCCTTAAAAGTCATTGATTTTCATTCTGTGATTTGAGTGGGAACCCTGTACAAGTTTCAGTGGTAAAACACAGGGCTACGAAACAGCTGGTCCCGGGTTTGATCCTTGCAGTGGAAATTTGAGTTTATTTCTGTTGTTGCTTCCAGAAGCTTCTGGTGTGTTTAGTTTACATCATTTCTTCTTTATTTATTTCTAGAAAGTTTCTAAAACCTTCTTTGTGGATATATAAGCGATTCCTCCATTGTAAGGGGGTAGTTCTTAGTCTTGTCATCTGCCCTTTTGTAATTTGCTCGCCTCTACAAACTCGCTTATAAACTTAACCTAAGCACCTTTATTAAGCCTTTCAAACTTGACAATATGTTGGAGAAAGTGATAGCCAAAAGTTATTGAAAAAATTCCATGTTAGTTAGAAAGTTAGATAGAAATTATAGTATTTTTTATGTTTGAAATCCTTTAAATTTGTAATCGTATGAAGTACTGGTGACATGGAACGTCGGGAAAGTTCAAAATTGTTTTCTGAACACTGCAATATGTAAAATCGTACAAGTTACATGTGGTGACACAATCAGGGAACTAATCGAAGTTTCTCATATCAAGGGAAATTAAAGCTTCAACTACAAAAGACTATAATCCATTTTGTTCGAACATTTATGCCGGATACTTTAATTTTTTCCAACTGAATCAGAGAAATCTATTTGCTTGGAGTTAAGGATTCTATTAAAAATGGACTTTCTATCCTTTGTAAGATGAAAATCATACACGATTGTTGTAGAAATTGGCAATATCCTCAGTCTTTCAGATTTAATATGCATTACTTCTTGTGACTCTACAAAGCCTTGCTGGTAGTAAACGTTATAGTAGTATGAGGGTCATTTTTGGAAATCGAGTAGGCTTTATGTAGGGATATAAAGGGGCTTCATTTGTAAGTGTTCAACAACAGCAACATTTTTGAAAAATTATAATAAATCAAAAAATTTTGAGTAGAAGTTAAAATGATAAACAGAAATTCCTCAAGTAAAAAGTTGCATTTTCCCATACAAACAAATTTATTTGTGTAAAAACGATTCCAATCATGTAATTTTATTCTGATAATTTTTGTTTCATTTTTAGTATAATAAATTTATTTAGTTTTCAATCATCTACACTTGCATTATTTAGTAGTGGGATGAATTGTTAGGGAACATAAAAATTTTTCTTCTGTACTCCCTGTTTCTATAAACTGTAGATAAGGCATAATACAGGGATGAGAATCTTCAGATTTTCCGCATTTTGTGTTGTTTTTTTTAAAGTTTTACTCCACTTTTTAGTAATTCAGTAATTTCCGCCTTTTTCTAGCTTAATTTTGGTCATTTTGAAAAATATGACATATTTACTTGTGGTTGGTTGGTTGTTTTCAGATTATCTGGCGCCGTCAGCAACGCAAGGGCTATAATGCGCCGAAACATTCGTCATTAGACAAGCCAATATACATTTACAAACACCCATGCCAACACGGGACTCGAAACCGCAACCTCGCGGTCTAGAAGCTAGCACGCTAACCACTATACCGTTTGGTCGGCCGTATTTACTTGTGCAAATTAAAGTTTGTTTAATGTTTTATTTGTCAATGCATTTTTCTTGTTTTTTTTCTATCTGTAATTTGCTGAACATTCTGTACTTTGGTTACAAATATCCTTTTATAATTTGATGTGACTTTTATAAAGTGGTGCATAACTTTATATCAACTATATCAGTTTGGTTGAATGGAAATGATCATTGGGTAATTAGGAATATGTATGAGATCTTTGTCTACACACATTTTTTTAAATTATATGTAGCACATTATATATTAGTTTTATAATGATTTAATTTGCAGTTTGTATGTATTATCATGACAGTTCCTTCATATAAAAATTTTGTACCTAGACATCCTCAGCAACTTGCATCCTGCCCTTTCACAAGGAGTGTTGGGTTTTACTATTGCAAAATCCGTTGTCACGTGTATTTAGTTTTTTAAATTTTGGATTTCCTCTTTTTTGAAATTTTGCATTCTCATCCCTGATAATAATCAAAATATAGTTTTAAGCCTTTTAATAAGATAAAAAGTTATACTAACAAGCAAAGAATGCTATTGTTTTGGAAACTTGACATACTATCTTTAAGGTAAGTGTCCACGAGGGAGAAAACTCGTGCAAGTTCCATGTGAGGAACTTGCTGCACTGTTTCCACTACATATGCAATTTTGCTCGGAGAGGGGTAATTGCAATTTTCTCCCAATAGAAATCTTGCATAGGTGTGTCCACGACAACGTCGTGCAACTGCAAGAAGAAAATTGATTCTATGGGGAAAATCGGCTGTAATTTTGCTTTTGAATAATAAAGGCAATATTTAAAAAAAAAATTAATATTCAGGATTTTTAGATGAACATGTTAGATGAAAATAATTTATTTAGGAGACAAGATTTTGGGTAAAAAAATACACAGTATAAAGATAATCAGCAGTTCAATTATAAAAAAAAAAATATATATTATCATTTAAATTATTAACCATGTATAATATATAATTGTAAACATATTACAAGAAATAAAATTATTTCTTTGAAGAATAATTATTGTGAACAACAGGCAAATTTTAAGACAATTCTTAAAAAAAAAAAAAAAAAATAATTTTAGGAAAAGAAAAGAATTGTTATTTATAAATTCAATAGTATTGTATTATTTATTTTATTTATAATAATTATTACTCAAATTATTTTTGAATATACAATATGATTTAAAGTACAGTTTTATGTGCTAAAGTTTTTTTTTTTTTTTTTTTCGTTTTTGCTATAAGAAATATCACTTTTATAAAACAAATGCTTGTTTTAAAAAGATATTTTGTAACATATTTTAATAATTTCCTGGAATTCTATAAGGACTAGATAAAAACTCTTATGAAAAAGTAATTATCTGATTAAGTAGTGAATATATGCATTTGAGAATGTTGAGTAAAATAAATCTAAAAAAATCAATAGTTATTTTACATTTTATAGTTAACCTGAATAATACGATACCTCGCACTACATTAAAATTAATTTAATCCACATAATAATAAAAATTCCAAATTAAAAACTAAAAAAAGAGTACACAGGAATAGAACCAGCAATCTTTCGAGTACAAAAAAAGACCATACGCACCACGCCATTGGACCAATACGAAACTCTGTGAAGTATAAATTTTGTACAAGTTCTTTTTCCAGTTTATTTAATTTAAATAAAATGAAGTTTTGCACTAGCAATGAACATTAATTTTCATTATATCTAGTCGAAATATCTTCGTGGTATATTTTCTAACGCTGCATAAAGAAAATTGTTTCGCTACGTGAGAAGAATGAATCATACCGTACCTTTTTAAATCATATTTAATCTTATATTTGATATTATGTATCTTAGTATTTTTAATTAATCAAATCCATGCAATTTTTTCTTAATCCAAGTTAGTTTTTTACCGATTTCTTCCGAACTCTGAAACTTCCAAATGAATGTGTCATTCGGATCTTCAAAGGTAGAAAATCGACATGCGTTTGTATTTACAATCTTGTAATTTTTTTAAATGCTTGTTTTTAATCATATACAATAATGACAAGTCCCATACAGTATGAATAATTCAAAATAATTATTTAATAAAATCAGCATCATCGAAATAAAATCAGCTCCACGATTGAGGATTCGACTGTCAACTTGCGGCGAGAAGCTGCAATATTTTCCAAACGGTTGTAATCAAGGAAGAAAACTTGTAAAACTAGTGTCCTCGAGAGGATTTTCGGACGGTGCAATTCTTGCTGCAACTAACTAAAACTTCTCGATTGTGGACTTGCAAGGGCGTGTACACGAGCGAGAAGTCGTTTTACATCTAACTCGCTCACGTTTTCTCGCCCGTGGACACTTACGTTTGGGCTATTATCCCACCTTTGACATTTTAAATTATTTAATTGTTTTGCCTACCTACAGAGATGTATTAAGTTTTCATGACCACAAATTATATATTTCGATAAACATCCTGCAGAAGTTAGTGACATCCCTCCTTTCCAGTGGCTGCCGAACGGGAGTCATCCATCATCACGATGTCCGAGTGGCCGAGCACCACGTGGGAACCTTAGCCGGCCACACTCAAGAAATCTGTGGTCTCAAGTGGTCGACGGACGGGCGACACTTGGCCTCGGGAGGTAACGACAATCTGCTCAATGTCTGGTTAAATGGAGCGGGAATTGGACAAACAGAAGCACAGCCACTGCATACGTTCAATGAGCATCAAGCTGCTGTTAAGGTGAGCCTTTTTAAGTGCTTAAAAATCTTGAATTGTGCTGCTTGCTTAAATTTTGAAATTTAAATACTGATAATTGCCATCACAATATAATTCCAAAATAAAATACTTGGTCGCTTGTAAAGTATTATCTGTTATCTTTATGGTCAAAATTCAATTAGATTCATGATATTTGTCTGGAAGATTTAAATATCTTCTAATGATCCACAATTTTCTTCTTTTCACTCATAGACTGAGAGGTGATTGCAATTTTTGGACCTCATCGAACATCATTCTGAATTTTTTATAGAAATTGGAGAAAAGTGAGTAGATTACGAATTCACTGGTCTGCCGTGGCAAAAATGGCCGAAACTGGTCAAAAATTGACTTTTAATAAGTTGAACTAAATCCAATTGCCAAATGCGCCATAACTTGCCAAATAATGAGCATTTTTTTATTATTTGGTAACCGTCACTCTTTAATTTTCAATTAAGAAGGTTGCAGACGATTCGGATGTGTGGCGATGGCTTACTTGCATCTTTCATAAATGAGCCAAATCGGCAATAAACATTATGTCACTGATGACGTAACTGATGTCGCCAGTTTGGCTTACTTTTAAAAGATACAAGTTTTACCGAGCCAGAGATCAAAAATCGTTTGCGCTTTTTCTCATTGAAAATCAAAATGCAATGGGTTGCCAGATGAAAAAGTGTTCTCTTTTTGGCAAGTTATGACATATTTGGCAATCGGATTTTAGTTCAACTCATTCCAAGTCGATTTTTGATCAGTTTCGGCCATTTTCGCCACGGCAGACCAGTGGATTCGTAATCTACTCACTTTTCTCCAATTTCTATAAAAAATTCAGAATGATGTTCGATGGGGTCTAAAAATTGCAGTCGCCTCTCGGACTATCAAAGAATCTTAATATTTTATGGGCATAACTTCCTGGGTAAGAGACAATTCTTCTAGATATACTAAATTGGTTATCTTTCAGAAGCATAACAGTTCACTTTTGCAGTATGTCACTAGCATTTATTTACTTACAAAACTTTGTTTCGTAGGTATTTAATTTTTTTAATATTTATAAAACTTCAATGCATATTACAGGAGTGAAAAATCTTCCGCATTTCTGCGAATTTCCGCTTTTTTTTTTGTTGAGAAGTTCAGCTTTTCCTACACTTTTATTATTTTTAGTGGACTTTATATCAGATTAAACTTGCCTAAAACCTCACCCCATAAAAAAAATCTTTCTCCACCACTGTTCTACACATTAGAACATAATTATATCTTACAAATATAATAAAAATTAATAGCCAAAGCAGACTTAGGGTTCGTACGTTGTTAAAAACCTTGAAAAGTATTTGAAAAAAAAAAACTTTCATTTTCAAGTGCTTGAAAATCTTGATTTTTTAAAAAATGTGTTTAAAGTGCTTGAATTTCATTTTATTTTCTAAATATATAGTATCTTGAAAAATGTTGGTCAATAAAATGAGCAAAATCTTTCGAATTTAGTTAAGCCAATCAATTGATCCTACTGGTATTGCTGCTTTTGACTTAAAATTACACTAAACTCTACAGTTATTGGTTTAGCATTCTCTTATCGTATTTAAATTTATTTTGAGCAAAGGCAATGCATCAGCAGGGGTCGCAGACGTCCTATATATCCTATAAATCCTATATTTTTTTAAAAATCGTTAAAAACGTCCTATATTGTCCTATATTTTATAATTGTCCTATAAATCCTATATTTCTGTGTTGATTCGACCTATATTTTCTTCAAATTCGTAATAACGGTGCCGATTATTGCGATTTTTTATATTCCGGATTCTTTGCCGCGATCGTAAGTGAAAGAGATCTGACAAAACCCATAAAAGCGATGTTAGTTAGCGGCCGCGCCGTATCTCTTGTGACGTCACGTGTTGCATTGACTACTCACTTCCTTTCTGCGTGACCATAGGGAAAGCGCACGTCGACAGAGGTAACGATGACTTATTCCTACAACTCAACTGTACTTGACCGACAAAAGTTGTAAACAAGTGAACTTTTCCATAGCACGAGTAGTAAACTAATTGGTCATATTGCAAAAAGAGAAGCGAAAAAGCTAAGGTTAAAATTCCAAGTCAGGTACGGATTCTACGCTAAGGTGATTTTTGCCAAAAAGTAGCAGCCTCGACATTTTTTTTAATCACATGGGAACTACCTATGGTTGCCATAATTTGGAGCGGCTCTATGTAATCAATTCTTAGCGCACGATCTGTACTGGACTTGGAATTTTAACCAAAGAAAGCGATGCAGAAACAAACTACCTCGAAAAGAACAGAAAAAAAAAAAAAAAGAAAGAAAAAACTTTATTATACACTTGGGCAGGACTAAAATCGACATTTCGAGTGCCCAGTCAATGATTGATGAAGGAAACAAAAGGGTTAAAATTTACTGTACAGTGTCAGAATTCGGATAACGACTTTTCAAAAAAGTCAAAAATTGAAAATGACGTCAAAAATCTGTGTTGCTAAATCTAAACGCTCACAAGGATTACGAGAAAACTAAGTCAACGGGTTGCCACATTTGGCTCTAAATCGCCAGTCCGTCCGGCACCGTAGGATAAATCTATACCAACAAAAGACTGCTAATAAGGATAAAAAGGGCAGCTCAAGCACATATACATGCTAGAAACAAAAGACTCAAAATTGCAAATATAGTTAATATAAACTTGATTTATTGATGAATACCAAGTACGAAATATTGAGGTAATAACGAATAAAGGATGACATATTTAGGATCAGGCGATTTTTCCCCCCCCCCTCCCCCCCCCCCCTTCTGTTTCCTTAAATTCAATATAACGAGTTTTAAAGGGAGATAGTAATTTTCTGAGTACTTTTTATTAATATTCCTCTATTAAAAAGAAAAAATTATAGGAAGGAAAATTAGTGCTGTGTGAAAGTCCTCATACTTCAAATAAGTATGTCTTAATGTTCATTTCAGTAATTTTCATTTAAAGTTTTAATTAATGAAATATATAATGAGTTAAAATTAAAGTTCTGTAGCAATTGTTTGCAGTTATTTGATATTTTATATTGTCCTATATTATTTTTCAAAAAATCCTATATATTCTTATTTGGTCACTTTGACCCCTGCATCAGCTAAACTGCGCCTCTTATCTTTGATTAAACTTAGTATTAGAATTAGTTGTCAGTGAAATCCTTTATTTTTTATCGAGGTGTTATTCAATGGTTTATTTGTGAAATAATCGTCGAGAAACTAACCTAGATCTAAATATTCATTGCACTTAAAGATTTGATATGGGCGGGGAAGATTGTATGATCGAGTGAGTTTGATGGAGGGTCAAGTCAAATGCACAGGGGAATGATTGAAAACTAACGATTTCACCTGAAGTTTCTACCTTGATAAGAAGCTAGAAACTGTCTTTTGAATGGAAAGTACATTAACAACGCTTAATGCAACTTGGTTCTACAATTTTTAATAGTAACGATACTTTTTAACATTTCGGGTGATACACCATAGTATAGTAATTTAACCAAACTATATGGCGTATCCAAATCGTATTTCGCCCCCCTGATGGCTGTTTGGTCAGAGCTCTGATCTCGCCTGCCAAAAGTGCCCCATTCGAATCCTGGGTTAGGCGCGTATGTTCGTTGTGGTTCGGAATCCACGTAAGTTGTAGATCCATCCTGATAAACCGTTATTGTGCACAAAAATTTTGAGTGTACAAACCAACCAAACCACGTTTCCCACATTTCAATTACAAAATGAGATTCATGACGATCTTGTTTTAACCAATGATTATGAAGGGTATTAATTTCCGTCCGTGGACGTATTTTTTTAGTATAAAAAATATTTTTAAATTTATATTACTTGTTTTGAGGAGTTTTGATTGCAACAAAATATATTCTGTGGTTAACAAAAGTATGCTTCTTATCTAGTGACAACAAAATTGCTGCGACAAGCTTTTGTGTGTTTTACAGAGAATTTTGGGAGAACAGACAGCTGTCCAATGGACAATTGTCAGTGTCTATCCTATATCGGCAGATCACTGAATTTATATCAAGGTTGGCATAGTTTAAACCAAATGTTGTTTTTTCTCCAAAAAAAGACTTTTTTTTCCCCCTTTGTTTTTAAAGAATAATTTAAAATTGTATTTTTATTTATTTACAGTTGGATTTTTCAAATTATTTGATGTTGTAAATAACTTCTACTTTTAACCATAAGTTTTCCATTTTAAAGTTGTCTTTTCAAAAGTAATTTATTGAAAATGTAACAGTTATAAAAACTGGGTTCCCACGGTCATTGAAAGTCATTAAAAGTGCTTAATATTTTTGAACCTGTTTTCAAGGCCTTGAAGATGCTTAAAGGTGCTTAAAAGTCCTTAAATGCTTAGAGGTCCTTAATTTTTGTGTATGTTGTCCAACTGAAAAATTTACAAAAATGCAATTCAGACTTGCTATCCCCGCGTGTCTGCCATTTATCCACACTGTATCAGAATTTTCTGACGTATTTGTATTACGCATGTGCCAACTTGTAACTGTTTAGGTAGAATATACTTTATAAAAAATTTATATATAGTCATGATGCCTGAAAACAAATTTTTAAAGGTCCTTAAAAATATTAATTAGGTCCTTAAAAGTCATTGATTTTCATTCTGTGATTTGAGTGGGAACCCTGAAAAAGATGGTGAATGCAAGAAAATGATATAAGAAAGTTTAATTCTGATGTATTGAAGGAAGTTTTAACAATTTTTACTGTAAAACAACTACTTGCTACTTACAATCTTGAGAGAATATTTTCTTTCTTTTTGGAGTTGTGTAATAGGTTTTAGCAAAACTTGTTTTTTTTTACTCAAAATGTTAAATCAAAATTTTTTTTAAGTGGAATAAATAAATAAGAACTTAGTTTTCCTATTTTTATGAAAATAATTCACTAAATGAAATTACTACATTCCTGGTACATAACATGATTGAGTGATGTTTTTGTAAATGAAAAATTATAAGAATACTATAGATAGATTAAGTTCTAATCTATTTTTAAATAAATCTTGCATTTAAAGACTATTGAATAATAAGTTTTTATATTAATGTAATAAATTAATGTTTTATAATTATTCAAAATTATTAATTAAACTTAAATTATTTATAGTTTTGTGTTTTAACAACTTATTTCTTAATCTTAAAAATATCATTTTGAATAATTTAACACCATTACTGATGAATCCAAGAGCAATATTCCATGTATTATATAGTAAAGAATTATCAATGTAAAAAGACAATTATCAAAGTAAACAGACAATTATCAAAGTAAACAATTACCAAAAAAAACCCGGTTTATTTGGGTTTTTTCCAACCCTAATTTATATATCTCAGTGTATGCAGTGTATGTTAAGACCTAACAAAGTAAAACAGAAGAAACAATTTTTAAGATCAGATTCTAGATTTTTACTCTTGCTTTCTTTTGAGACCGAATGTAAAATTTGGGCAAATCATTCAATCTTGCAAAGTTACTCAGACCAGAAGCTAATTGATAAGCAAGATATTGATGTCATTTGTTTTTTCTTTTCCCAGGCTCTTGCATGGTGCCCATGGCAACCCAATATTCTTGCATCTGGAGGAGGAACGGCCGACAGACACATCAGATTCTGGAATTGCAACCTTGGCTCTTGTGTAAACACAATCGATGCAAAGTCTCAGGTAAGAGTTATTCGTGAAAATTCAATTCGTGATTACAAAACTTATTTGCGGACTATAGGTGAAGTTTTTATCTAAATATCCCTAGCGAAGAAGTGCATTCAAATCTTTCTATGCTTACCTTAAACCAACGTTCGCCACTAATTTTTAGAGGCTTGCCTTACAACTTAAGTTTAAACCTTTCGCGGGCCGGATGCACCAAAATGTATTGACTTTAAGTGTTATTGATTTAAAAATATATAGCATTTCCGAAAACTCAAAAAAAATAAATTACAATTGATATTTTTTTATTTATTTTTTTCTAATAATTAAAAAAAATAATAGTTTTCATAATTAGTAAATCAAAATCTCAAAAAGAAGTGAATCTTTTGTTTCAACGTGACAATGCGACTTGAACTAACTTTTAATAAAAGTATTTAAGTTGTACTTCCAGATTACTCCATTTTTTAATTGAGGGACGATGGCGCTCGAAAACGTTCAGTTTATTTTGTGATAGTCGATATCTTTTGGTGTATTTGTTGCAGTCTATTTTAGTAAATTGTCCAAATGAGATTTAGTCAAGTTATTCCTGTATTTATTCTTGATGAAAACTACCTTTTAAAAGCTTTTTCGTAGTTTCTTCGAGCACGTAGTGAAGAACTCGGTTCTATATAGTTGACGCATATTATTTCGGATAAATTGCAATTATGTAAAAAAGTCCATAGTATGAAATCTGATTTTATTTTCTGTGATTTCGGCGGGCCGCGTAGTGGCTAACACTGCCTTAAACTATACATGCATCTCTATTCCAGGTTTGTGCTATTCTTTGGTCTAAAGAGTACAAAGAATTAATATCTGGCCATGGATTTGCTAATAATGAACTGATTATATGGAAATACCCATCAATGACTAAAGTGTGTGAATTAACAGGTAAAGAATTATTTAATAAATATTAAGTATGGTAGAGCTTATTAGCATGAAGTTTTCTATTTTTGAGGATTTCTTTTCCCAATTATTTCAATCCTTTTGATTTGAAAAATTAAAAAAAATCATTATCAAGTGACTCAAAATGTATAAAAATGAGATAAAATTAAGAATCTTAGCTGTATTGTACAATTACATTTAACATATATTTTGATGCATTTTCATTGCTGCTACAAATTCTGAAATAATTATGGATGTTCTTTTTCTTACTTTTCCCAAAATGAAGTTTTTATTTTTCTTAACTTTTTGTCGTAATTTTCTACTGTTTGCAGACTTGTCAGTCATGCATATTTTGTGTGAATTGTATTTTCCTGGTCCTTTTTTTTTTTTTTTATGTATAACTGAAATTTAGAGAATACAGTAGAGTATCTCAAATCTGGAATCGCCAAAGTTCCTGCGATTCCAGATTTTAAAACTTATTATTTATACATAAAATCAATTAAATAAAACATATAAATGGAATAAACTAAGAAAAACTTTATATAACTTGATGTGGTTTTCAAAAACGTATTTTACGGTTAGCTGTTTTAATAGTTTTGAGTTATGGCTAAACTTGCCTCCTGTTTCTTGAATCCCCATTATTTCCTATTCTGAAATTGTCTCATTGCTCTAATCCTTTAATTGCAGTGCTTAATACTTCCAACTAATTGCTCATAGGTAATTTTATCCTCAATCACTTCATTTTCGCTGTCATCACTTTCGGATACAGACAAACTTCTGCGGAAAAAAAATAAGATAGCAGTGCCTGAAAAGATCCGTATCCTAGATATTTCTGGATTTTGAAAATCCGGATTTCAGATATTTTACTGAACAATGATTTGGAGATATATGTGGTACACTAATTCTTTCCTAAGTATTTTAAATGTAATTATTATATAGTGTGAAAAATTTCGTTGTATCTTTAAATTTGGTAAATCATCCCTTCCACATGCTTTTTAATTTTTGGACATCGTCTTTTCTGCGTTTTTGGATTTCCTCATTTTTGTTCTTACTAATATTCTTTTTCTTAAAACAGCTTTCGTGTATAAATTATGGTAAACTTTTTTTTTGCCAGTCTCATCCCTGATTAAAAAGTTTCCTTCATCATTTGTTGATAAATCAAACTTGAATATTAAAAAAACTTCCATTAGATACTCAACCATAGATGTGACAGATTATCACCAGACTGACCAGCTACATGAGTCATGCCGAGTTCTGCTTTGCAAATCAAGTTTCATTGTATCTCTCAGCAATAGCAAGGTTCCCACAGTCTTTGAAAAAAAAGGACAAGGTCCTTGAATTTTTAAGCGACCGCCTATAACCTCCGCCTCCATTTTTTCTTCAAAGCACATAAAAAAAATTTGACTCCTTCAAGGGTTTGCTATTTCAGACAAATTACAATTATGTAAGAAAAAAGTCCATGCTGTGAAATCGGATTTGCAGAGGTCGCAGACGTCCTATAAATCCTATATTTTTTAAAAAATCGGTAAAAACATCCTATATTTTACAATTGTCCTATATATCCTATATTTCTACATTGATTCGATCTATATTTTCTTCGAATTCGTAATAACGGCGCCGTTTGTTGCCATTTTTTAATATTTCGGATTCTTTGGCGCGATCGTAGGTGAAAAAGACCTGACAAAAACGATGTTTGTAACGGCGGCGCGGCGTTTTATCTCTTGTGACGTCACGTGCTGCTTAACCTACAACTCAACTCTACTGGACCGGCGGGAGTTGTAAAATGTGAACATTTCCATAACAATCGCTCTTGAATTTCTGATCTGATTTCTCCTTCAACGCAATAAATTAATTGGCCATAATGCAGAGAGAGATACAACAACAAAACTCTGCCTCGGGAAAAACGGATAAAAACAACTTGGGATTAACTTGCAGGACTACTAAAGAACATTTTGAGTGTTCAGTCAATAATTGATGAAGGAAACAAAAGGGTTAAGATTTACTGTAAGATGTCGAATGGCGATTTTTTTTATTCCAATACCGATACGGATTCTGCCCCACTTATTGTTTGCATCAAACCGCGCCTAATTATGGCAATCATAGGCAGTTCTCTTACTATTAAAAAAAATGGTAGGACTGCCATTTTTTGGCGAAAATCACCTTTGCTCAGAATCCATCCTAATCCCAGAATCCATAAGTCGCCAAAATTGAAAATGACGTCAATACGTTGTGTTGTCAAATCCGAACGATCACTAGGGTTGCTTTAAAACCAAGTGCCAGGTTTGCCACGTTCGGCGATAAATCTCCCACTTTTCGCCGCCAATCCAGCCGACACTGAACAGTAAATCTGAATCAACAGAAGACTGCAAACAGGGATAAAAAGAAAATACTTAAAGAAATTGGAACAGTTAAAAATGCTGGAAGCAAAAGACTCGTGATTGCAAATAATGTAATTAATAAAACTTGATTTAGGGATGGAATATTGAGGCAATGACGGATCACGTATTCAGGATCAGGCGATTTCTTTTTTTTTTAAAGGTGTGTTTTCTATTCTCTTAAATTCAATATAACGAGTATATAAATGTATAAAGAGTTAATTTTGAAGTTCAGTAGCAACTGTGTGCAGTTATTTGACGTTTTATATTGTCCTATATTTTTTTTTTGAAAAAATCCTATATATTCTTATTTTGTCACTGACCTTTGGATTTGTTTTATCTTCTGTACTACCGGCGGGCCTTAAAAAAATATATCGCGGCCCTAATCCCCTGGCAGTGGCTAACGTTGATCTAGAAGTATTAAAGAATGGAATGGCACATTTCAACGTTAATGGTGAAAATTTTGATTTATCATTTATATTGAAAAACTCCAATTTTTGCACTTGCATCTTTAGTTCACCATAGCGGCAATGTTTATCATTACATAAAAATAGTAGGTTCAAGGATATTAAAAATTGCAAAAGAGACAAAGAAAACGGTAAGAGCTAAGAGGAAATTATATCAAGTATCTAACATAGATAATTTCTTTTATTGCGTATTTATCAAGGGGATATATGCAAATAAACTTTGAAAATTGCAAAACTATTTTTACACATGGAAACTAATCTGTTTGCAATTTTAGTTGCAGTTTACAATTTTATGATAATTTTTGCATACTGGTCTAGGAAATCAATAAATGGTTAAGGAATGTTAGCGATTTTGACCAACCTATAATTTTGTTTCTTTACCTATTGTTAATTATTCTATCCATTGAAAGGATAATTTCTTTTTGTGCTGAAGATGATTGATTGGAATTCAAACTAAATTTTAGGCTATGTTAAATTAATTTCAATAAATTATCATTATGTACATGAAAGAAGTGTACAAAACATTAGAAATTCTTATTCTTGATTTTTCGATACATTGGACTTCCACTTACCAATTCATAATTTTAATGGATTTTTCAAAAACTGTTGCAAAATTTGAATTGAAAATGTTACAGTAGGTAATAATGCAAATTATAAGAGTTCAATAGCTATATTTTAAAAACTTATTGATATGATCTTTGTAAAATTACATTCTGCCTTATCTGTTCTGTTAGGGCACAAATCACGAGTTCTTAACCTTGCAATGAGTCCCGATGGAACAACTGTAGTATCTGCAGGAGCTGACGAAACCTTACGGCTTTGGGACTGTTTTGCTTGTGATCCCAAGAAGAAAAAAGTGGCAACTATGGGGACAACTAAGCGAAGTGATATAATGAAACATACAATTCGATAACTCGTCTAAAATTTTAACTGTACGACACTGTACATAGTATTGTAATTTTTAGTAATTTTGTATGTAGTAATTGTAATATTGTGTATAATTTGTGACCATGATTTTTTGCTGAATAAAGGTAATTATGTTTAATGTTAGTAATTTTTATACATATTTTTTGTTTTACTATGTGATTCCACTGATTAGTTTGTAAAAACTCCCAGCCTTTGATTAATTTTCTATTTTGGTTAAAAATTCTATGTTTAGGTAATTTAGCAAAATATACTATGAAAACTTGGTTTAACTCTTATGATAATAGCAGGGATGAGAATGCAAAATTTCAAAAAAGAGGAAATCCAAAATTTAAAAAACTAAATACACGCGACACCGGATTTTGCAATAGTAAAACCCATCACTCCTTGTGAACGGGCATGATGCAAGTTGCTGAGGATGTCTAGGTACAAAATTTTTATATGAAGGAACTGTCATGATAATACATACAAACTGCAAATTAAATCATTATAAAACTAATATATAAAGTGCTACATATAATTTTAAAAAATGTGTGTATACAAAGATCTCATAGATATTCCTAATTACCCAATGATCATTTCAGGGCTCCCACTCACTCAGAAAGATTTAGAGCAGTAAAAATGTCTTTCGGAGCAGATAAAATTAAGTTTAGTAACAGGAAAAATGCCTTTGTAGCATGTAAAAGAAACTTTTGTAGGGCGAAAAAAATGTGTAGCAGAAAAATAAATTTTGCACTAGGAAAAAAAAAAATTATTTGAACCAGAATTAAAAGAGACGAATGTCACTAAATCGGCGTCGCAAATCTCGGCAATAGCTGCTATTACATTACCATAGGCCTTGGCGAAAACGAATATAACACCAACGTAAATATCGGGATAGCACCCACCATACCTTCGCAATCTCGATAATATCCGCGCAAAATCCCAGTAATATTGTATTTTTTATAAGCCACCAAAAAGCGTCGCAAATCTCGGCAATATCTGTTATTACATTACCATAGACCTCGGCGAAAACAAATATAACACCAATGCAAATATTGAGGATAACACCCACCATACCATTGCAATCTCGGTAATATCGGCGCAAAATTCCAGTAATATCGTATTTTTTTAAGTCACCAAACAGCGTCACAAATCTTGACAATAGCTGCTAATTACAACAAAGTAAACTTCAGCTAAAATGACTACCACACTTGCGTAAATATTAGCAAAAGCCTTTATGATACCGTCGAAAATCTAGACAAAGGATATTACGTAAGTTGAAGATTCAGCAGAAATGACCATCGCTAAAACGTACATATCGGCACAAATGTCGGTAATATTGACATTTTCTAGGTAATGTTGTGCATGATACGGAAATATCGGATGTTAACAAAAGCGCATCACTTTTCGAAAATGACCGTCACACCAACGAATATATCAGCAATAGCGCTGAATAAACCGGAGCAATTCTCAACAGCGCTAAATCGGTGAAAGACTCGACAAAAATGACCATCACAATAATTTGCAATATATCTGCATTAGCGTCGTATATCATCGCAGTAACATCGACATTTTCTCAGTAGTATCGGGGCGAATTTCGGATATTGCAATATCCCAGCACTCGGCAATAATTACCACCATACCAACGAAAGTATCAGCAATAGCGTCAAATTAACTGGAGCAGTACTGATTACTACAGAGCTATTACATCGATGAAAGAATCGACGAGAATGACCGTCATAACAACGTAAAACTTGACAATAATGTCAGCATTAGCGTCGCAAATCATCATAGCACTCGGAAAAAACGAACACCCCACTATCGTAAATATCAGCGTTAGCGCCGAATATACAGGAATATTTCTCAACAATAGCGATATTACAGCGGCGAACAATATTAAATTTCGGCCCGCAAATTTTTTTTTAAAAAAATCGCGTTTTGGCGCATTTATGGCTAAAATAAAGCATTTGGAACAGCTTGGAGCAGATTTTTGTATTTGGCGCAGTTGGGCACAATTGGAGCAGGTCTGAGACCCCTGTCATTTCCATTCAACCAAATTGATATAGTTGAAATAAAGTTATGTACCACTTTATAAAAGTCACATATCAAATTATAAAAGGATATTTGTAACCAAAGTACAGAGTTCAGCAAATTACAGATAGAAAAAAAAAAGGCATTGACAAATAAAACAGTAAACAAACTTTAATTTGCACAAGTAAATACGTCATATTTTTCAAAATGACCAAAATTACGCTAGAAAAACGCGGAAATTACAGAATTACTAAAAAGTGGAGTAAAACTTGGAAAAAAACACAAAACGCGGAAAATCGCGGAAGATTCTCATCCCTGTAATAGTTAAATTTGTGGAACTACAAACATTCTCTAGAGTTGTAATTTAAAACAAAGGTTTTTTGAGAAGAAAGTAATCATCTGGTTGTGTTTAACACGTTCGCTGCCACTGGCGCGTCAGCATGGCGCTACCTCCCATGCCGGCGACGCTCTGGGACGACGATCGAGTATGATAAATAAACTGCTTTATTTTTAGTTCGGATTTGGAGGTTGAACGACGAGGTTTTTGAGGCACGTTAGTGAAGCATTATTTTTATATTTTTAGGAAATAAAAGGTTTTTCCTTTTTTCTGGTTTTACTATTAAAATATAAGGAACGTTTTTAATCATTAAAACACTTTTTTTAAATTCGGCTTCTGAGGATGGATATATAAATTTTGGTGGCAGCGAATGTGTTAAATTGTCTCTCTCCCCCCCCCCCCCCATTATAAGATTTAAATACAACTTCAATAAAATATACCATACCGTCAATCTAACACATATATAAATTCATCATACTGCAACTTCAACATTGCATGGTTAAGAAAATATCTTCAATTTTTAGTACGATTTTACTCACTGGATAGACTAACAGTCAAATTTTAAACATAACATCAAAGACGTATCAAATAAGATTTTGCTTTTTAGTGCTAACTTCTCTGAATTTAATATGCAAATTTCTGTAGGCATCAGCCAGTAAAAGTTTAATGAAGTTTAGTTATTTACAGGAAGCGGAACTAAATTTTATGCTAATTTTTATTGGTGGTGTTTTTAAGCATCTTCCAGCAATTGGTGTTGGACTCTTTTACCATAGAGGTTAGATATCCAATGAAGCTGTGCACATTTCAGTTAAGACCACAAATGACCAAAAACAAGCAAGTATAAGAAAAATAAAGACTGCATGTGTTGTACTATCTAATAAACAAGGCATTAGAAAGTCACTACAAAATATGTAAGGAACATGTATTTATTGAAGTACACTGATATATCTCTGATAATGGCACACACAATGTGTGATGAAAATTGAATTGTACACATGAGGATGCATAATTTACAGAAGTATAACAATTGGTATGTATACTTATAAGTAGAACAATATAATCTGGAAGCACACAAATTGTAAGTGTAAAACCAAAAATAAACTGGATAAGGTTTTAAAGTTAATAGCTAACTTAGCCCAATTCTTCAAAATAGAGAATTAAGAATTCGATAATAAGATCTTTTTGTTTATAAAAATTTATACCAATTAACAAATTATTTCTCAAAACAAAAAGTTAAAAATGAACTTTAAAAGTTCTCCGGTAAAGATCTAAAAGAATAAAAATATCCACAATATATTTTTAAAGTAACTGTTTGCTCTAGCTATGCAGTTCATAAAATGACCAAATGTTAGATTTACAGAAATCTGACAAACTACCATTATAAGAGTTGGTTTCCCACATTGGGCATCACATCATTTGCATGCATTTCTTGTGGATCTGTCTCATTCGGAAGTGTAATTACACTGTGGCAAAGGGGGCATTTATCCTGCACATACAACCATTTTCGCAAACATGTTCTGTGAAAGTAATGCAAACAGGGAGTAACACAAGCAGCTGCCATTCCACCAAAGCAAATAGAGCAAACATCATCCAGGAGAGCAAGCTGTTCCGTTGTTGCAGATGGCAACGATTTCGCTTTCTTAGCTGCCTCTCTCCTGAGTAGAAAACTCTTCCATCCTGTCTGGAGACGCTGCCAGACGTTAAAATAGCAATGCACAAGCAGGATGGATGCATTAACCCAGTTCCATTTGCCAGAAGTGGACTCCCAGAGTCCCATACCAACCACAAAAATGGCAACAAAGAACTCCAACACTTTTGTGACAGCCCTGGTGTAATACACAATATCATCAAGGTTCTCCCATGGTTCAAACCTCACAGAGTCGTAGAGGAAGAGCATGTGGACTATAAGGAGATCGAAGACTTGAACGGAAGTAAGGGTGCAGCTGGAAAGAACCACCATCATCCAGAAATCAATGGGAAAAACAGCCGAGAGAACCCTCGTTAGGTATAAGGGGAAGACTAGTAGCGCGAAGCATAAGCTTAGTGCTCTGAAATGCCTCCACAAACTCCTACTTCTTGATGCGCTCAGGGCCAGGACTACTGGTTCGGCAATCTCCAGCATGGACTGGAGTAGCGAGGATAGGACAATGAAAAGTATGATGGTCATAACGGCCATCCGGGCAGGCATTTTCATTTCAATGAGACCAGTCTGAAGCGAGAGTAGGACCAGTGTAAGACCTTCTGTCCATCCGCTATGCATGGGGTTGTCGTGGAAGAATGCTGATATTCCCTGGAGATAGGCCCTTGTAGAGCAGAGAATGAAGAAGGAGAGGTAAGAGACACTAACAGAAGTGGCAACTAAGGTTACAGGACTGGCACAAATAGAGCTGATGGTGGTAAGGAGGATGAGGTACCACTCATCACCCCAAGCAAGGCTCTCTTCCTGGTAGACACTGCCTGCTAGCTTCACACAGAACTCGATGACCCAAAAGAGGGCAAAGTGTGTGGGCACAAAAAGTTTGTTCCACAGAAGGATAAACAGTGTCCCTAAGCCATGGGCCTCTGTAACAGTCAGCGCATCCATGTAGGCCAGTTTGGCACAGTCCACAATGCTCGGGATACGGTAAGTAATGTAGAGGAAGACGTTGAATCCAGTGATGGCGTTGCAGAAGTTTTGGATGAAGGGTAGTGTACCATAGGGTAAGTTGGCAAGGCGAGCCATGACTGGGAGAGCGTAAACAGAAAATACGGGCATGACGGTCATCCATGGACCCTTCAGCATGTAGGCGATGAGTGCTCCAAGGGTTGCGTGGAATATCAGCATTGAAATATGTCTTCGCATGAAGAATGGCTCGTCTGTATTGGTTTCTTCTTTGATGGCTTCGAGAGCGATGTAGTAGCTGGAGACCATGTGGCAGCTGTAGATAATGGCTCCACTTACGAAGTGGGTGTAGAGCGCTTGGACATGGCGAAGGGGAAGAAGCAACAGGAGGAAACCATGCAAGAGGACTAAAAATGTGTTTTGGTTAAAAATAACTATATTTCTAGAATTGAGAATAATATGACTGACATGGAAAGATTAGGATTATTAAATGCCATTGTGTTTATTAGTATTCTGATACCCTATTGCAGGCTATATGTTTTTAGAAAAACTAGTGATATAATTAAGCTGTAATCAATTATAGCTGAAACAATGGTACAAAAAGGTGAATCAGCATAATTGTTAAAATTAATTAAAAATTTTTTTAGAAAATTAATGTTTCAGTGTAAAAAAACTTGTACGTCCCTACAATAAGACACATCTTCAACCAAGGAATAAAATACATTTTCTTGACATCCAACCGGCACAAAAGTGGTAATAGATTGTTACACATATACATCATTGAAATTCTGCAAGCCAAAATTGCAAAAAAAGATGATTTTGCTTTTGATTTATTTCCATATTGCAATTCCTTAAACACTTCCTTCACAAGAATGAAGTAAACAAATTTACAGAATATTTACTGAAAAATATTTTTCACACTATCGATTTTTCAACACCAGCAAATTTTCCAATTTAAGATCATAAATCTTTCAAATTGTTTTATTTAGATGTATTTAAAATGTAAATATAATTGATATATAAAAGAAAATATTATCATTCTAGAACATTAGTAGTTATTAAAAGGCACTTTTTTTTTAATCTCATCGAAAATTATTTTGAAATTTTTATAGGATGTAGAGAAATGTTAGTAGATCATGAATCCACTGGTCTGGGACAAAAATGACCAAAACTATTAAAAAAAATCGACTTTGAATGAGTCGTACTAAATCCATTTTCCAAATATGCTATAACTAGCCAAATAATAATCACTTTTTTTTTTTAATAATCCACTGCTCTTTAATTTTCAATGAGGAAGAGGCAGAAGATATTTATTCTCTGGTGAAAAATACCTCCATCTTTTATAAATGACCCCAATTGGCAATAAATATTAAGTCACTGATGACGTAATATTTATTGCCGGACTTTTGAAGGATGAAATATTTTGGCGCCAGGAAAGACAAATCGTCTGCAACCTCCTTAATTGACAATTAGAGAACGAGGCAAAAAAAATAAATTGTTTGTCAAGCTAGACATATTAGGCAATCAGATTTAGCTCAACTTATTCAAAGTCGATTTTTTAATAGTTTCGACCATTTTTGTCCTGGCAGACCAGTGGATTCATGTGATCTAACATTTCTTTATGTTCTATAAAAAATTCCGTATAATGTTCGATGTGGTACCTAAATATGCAGTCGCCTCTCAGTCTATAAATTTGTCTTTTTTTGGGCAGTTACGTAACAACATGTGGTAGTCTCATGTGCAAATGACAGATATAACACCTGGACACTAGTGATTACTTTTGCCTAGGAGTTAGTACGCCTGTCTATGGATCTAGGAGTCCCTGGTTCGACACCCCGGTTAGCGCACATTCACTCCAAAGTGGTGACTACCGGGCAACTGAATCATGCTGCCATCTATCGGCGCCTACCGAAAATACTGCATGACCTCCACACTTCCAACTAGGCAAGCAACTCAATCATTCACCCCTCAGCGACTCACAGGGAAGGGGCTATGTTGCTCTCGTGTACAAATGACAGATACAACACCTAGACACTAGTGGTCACTTTTGTCTAGTGGTTAGCACCACTGATCTTTGAGTTTCTGGTTAGTCAAACCCAAAGAAAAGTAAGAATTACAAATATCAAATAATTCAATTACTTACTTAGATTAGTGGCGACACAGTTCAGAATCTCTCCTAATTCCATGGAATGAGGAAGAGATTTGTAGCGATCATGCTGCCACCAATAATCGATTATGAAGAGCCCAGGCACTCTCATGAGGACACCAAGAGCAGCCTCCATGGAGAACATCTTCTTCAATCGTATTATTTATGCACAAAATTTACACGCAGATAAGCTTTTCTAAATTATAAGCCAAAGCATTATTAGACCTAGAAAGGAAAAGAATACTGTCAATTAAAGGATGTAAATACAGGGTGGTCACAAAATATTTTATAGAGACTTTTATTTGAAGTATATTGATATTTTAATGTTTGATGAAAGTGAAATAGTAAAACAGTTTTTTGTAAATTCCAAGAACTTTTTATTTCTTTAATAAACTGTATGAATAATTATTCTAAATTGGCACCATTTCTTTTTTGTATAATTTTGAAATTCTTTACCATCTGAGTTAAAATTAATAAGAATCATTTTCCTAATATTTACAGAAAATATCAAGCTAGTGGAAAATTGTTAATATTATAATATACAGAATACATAATTAAGTTACCTTTTATCAAAAATATACTTTTACTTTAACATTTTTGGACAGAATGTGCCAGCTTCTAATTATGCAAGTTTCGTCATTATCCTGGCAAATAAATAAAAATATGACAGCAAACCAGGGAAATGTGATGCTTGTTGTTCATTCAAAATTAAAACAGATATATATTTAAAAGGATCCTACTACTATTGTAATTAAAATTTAATTTTCATATTTTAATTAGCATTTTGGTAAAGTAATTGAATTTTACCAATAACAAAGAACTTGCATAATTTTGAAAATTTTATTTTAATTCCTTTTCAGCTTTATTTTTTTTCTGTTATTCAAATCAAGAATAAATATATCTATAAAAAGCTTTAGCAATTAAGTCATCTCATTTTTAACTGTTGTCATATTATTAGCACCATTGTCTTAGCATAGCGATTTTTTTCCTTCTCACAATTAACAACAGGTTTTTTTTTTACCCTACTAGTATTTCTTCTTCTTGTTGTATCAATCCTAAATACAGTAGTACTTCGATATCGCGAAAAACTTGATATGTCGAAAAATAATTTTTTCCCTTGATATTGCATATTCATCTAATGTTAATTTCAATTCTTATGTCGAAGAGTTTTCACTCAAAACCTTGTTGTGTCGAAAAATTTTCGAAGTAAGAAATGAAGTTTTCCAGAAAAATTGCCATTCAGTTATGTAGAAGCAAATATTATAATCATTTATCAGAATCAGAACACACAATTCTTTTTCAAATAAAATACGCTCATTTGAGAAACAGATGTCCTTCACGATGCATCATGCAAAGCAAAACACCGTTCGAGTTATTTTTTGGCAGAAAACCAACTACATCGTATCTAAAAATCTTCGGTCAAAAAGCTTTCGTCCTCAACAAACGCCACAAGTCAAAATTCGAACCAAGATCACAAGAACTCATTTTTATTGGTTATTCCGATGAAGCAAAAGCCTATTAATAAAAGAACACACAAAATCGGCTGTTCTGCCATTCTTAAGAACAAAAAGAATACAATTACGAGATATAGTGATCACGAACAGAGGGGCGTAAACAGGGGGAGAGAGGGTCCTACAATGGAATGAGAACGAGCAATAGACAAAGTTCATATGCTTGTCCATATGCGTGGAAAAGGATGACTTCGCCGCTATTTTTAAAATAGAAAAATTGGTTGAACAATTTCAAAAGAGATGTAGCCAGTCCACGATGCTGGACATTTTTAAGTAACTAGTAGTGAATAAATTCATCCTTGTGCATTTTATTTAATATGTACATTACTATAGTGTAAGTACTAATTCTTTTCAATTTCATGTACTCATTTATTATTTTCGACTAAAAATTAAAATTGCTGTATTTAGACTTTTTCAACTATAATTACATATTTATACTTATTCTCATCTACCATGACTAATTTTTAGACAATTATTCAGTATATTAAATTTTTAACTGAACTGTTAAGTTTTGGTTACAACCTTGTTATCTCAAAAACTCGCTATCTCAAATTTTTTTTAGTGTCCCTTCGACTTTGAGATATCGAGGTAATACTGCAGTAACAAAATATATGTAACATGCATTTAAGGCACTCTTTTTTAAAAATAGTTTAATATTGAAAAGTTTCCTGTTTTGGAAGACTGACCCAAAGGCTTTGATTGGTTGTGAATTCTTTGCAGTCAACCGAAGCTTCCAGATAGTTTTACTTCATCCGAGAACTGAGTGCAAGTAAGGTTGACACCCGAATTATATCGTCCCCTTTTACATGAAAATGGTAAATACATATGATCATAGTTCGTACACTTGAAGGAGAAAAATTCAAGGAGTTTTCAAGGATGTGTTATCAACACAAATACATTAAAAATAAAAATATATTGGCTAAAGGTGCATGTTCAAATTGAGTAAAAACAAAAACTGTTTATCGTTCTGAAAACTTAAATTGCTCCCCCCCCCCTCTCTCCCCCACAAATTGAAATACATAACTGTTTTAAGTGGCTATCGATATTACATTGTATTTTCAATACATGAAATTTTAATTTTTCATTTCATAGTTATGTAATTGATTTTATAGTTATGTAATTGATTTTATAGTTATGTAATTGATTTTATAGTTATGTAATTGATTTTATAGTTATGTAATTGATTTTATAGTTATGTAATTGATTTTATAGTTATGTAATTGATTTTATAGTTATGTAATTGATTTTATAGTTATGTAATTGATTTTATAGTTATGTAATTGATTTTATAGTTATGTAATTGATTTTATAGTTATGTAATTGATTTCATAGTTATGTAATTGATTTTATAGTTATGTAATTGATTTTATAGTTATGTAATTGATTTTATAGTTATGTAATTGATTTCATAGTTATGTAATTGATTTTATAGTTATGTAATTGATTTTATAGTTATGTAATTGATTTCATAGTTATGTAATTGATTTTATAGTTATGTAATTGATTTTATAGTTATGTAATTGATTTTATAGTTATGTAATTGATTTTATAGTTATGTAATATGATCAGAATAAACCAGTTTCCTGATATGTTGCTTCTGAAGGGAGAGGGGAGGAGGGGAAGGGATCAAAGTGACGCGAGAAATGATGCAATCTCTTATGTTCAACTGCGCTGTTGTCTTTGTTGCTGATTGGCTTAACTAAATTCCAAGGATTTTGTCCATTTAGTTGACCCAAAATTTGTAAGAGGCTATATTTTTAAAAATAAAATTCAATCCCTTTAAATAAAATCAAGGTTTTCAAGCACTTGAAAATGAAGGGGTTTTTTTCTCGAGCACTTTTCAAAGTTTTTTAAAAATACCATGTATATGGTTTGTAAATTAGGTTAGCCACAAAATTCAGAAGAAAAAAAAGTTTCCGATTTGCCTGACAGATTTCTAAAAAATTTCCTGATTTTACGACAAACTTTTTTTTTTAAATTTCCCCAATTTTTCCAGATTTGTAGACACCTTGATCAAATGGCCCGTGTTAGGCATGGGTGTTTGTAAATGTGTGTTGGCTTGTCTTATGACGAATGTTTCGGCGCATTATAGCCCTCGTGTTGCTGACGGCGCCAGATAATCTGAATACAACCAACCAACCTTGATCAAATGGAACATGTTTGCTAAAGAGATAATAAGCCCACTTTTTAAAAATAATTTTGGCAGAAATGAAAAGTTTAAATTATTCCATAACATTTAAACTTCTAAAGATTATTCTCCTGATTAATAACGCCAAAATACAGATCAATGAGGAAACGTACCTTCAATACAATTGAAAATTTCCCCAATTTTGATGAAATTTAAAAAAATCCCGACATTTCCAGGTTCTGTGGTCACTAGGTAAATGATTTCAAAACAAATCTTAAGGGGGTGCGGTACCAAAAATAAAAAAAACTTTATTTATGTACATTTTTACGTCAAAAATTTATTTTATGTATGAGATACTATTTATATATCTTTGAGAAAATGTTTTTTTAAATATTATGTTTTGTTATTTAAAAAAAATTTAAAAACCAAGAAAAATCCATAATAATTGATGTTTGCGTATTTTGATATAAGTCAAGAAAAAATAAAAAAATTTCAAAGTAAAAGCTTTCTGTAATACATAATTATATAAAGAAAATTTTGTCTTCACAGAATTTTGATAGGTGAACTAAAAAAAAAAATTCTGTGAAGACAAAATATTTAAAACTATATAAATTAAATGCTCCAAAAATTTGAATAGTTAATGGTTCTGGAGATATATCGATTTGAATAAGCAACATCTGTGAAAAACACTAGTGCTCGAAAAACGCACTTTAAGCAGATGCTTCAAGGTGTTACGCCCATTAGTGATGTTTAAATCACAGGTAATTTTGTGGCGTTCTAATCACCGGAGGAATAAGATAAAAACATCATTTTCTTCAGGAATGAATGAACTATTTTTTAAAATCAGAAAAAAAATTTGGGATTTTTGAAGAAATTTCGGTACCATACCCCCTTATCATGGAGCAGTCTCTACAAAGAACATTCCTTCCAAACTTCCGGCTATTCTATCTTCTGGTGAAGAATGGCTCCTGGTTCATAAAGATATACTATGATCACATTTCAAAAACTATTTCCCAAAAAAGCATTTTGTCAAAGTAATGACAATAATGCTCAAGTATCTGGAGAGGGATGAAAAGTTTTAAACAATGAGGAACTTTCACGTTTTTTGGTTTTATTTTTAAATAAAAGTAGAGAAAAAATCATGAAAAACAATACAGTTCTTTAAAAAATTTGAGCTCGGACAGATAGTTAAAAAAATATTTAGTTTTTCACTTTGCGATTTGGCGGGAGAAGCCACTTTTACGTGAAACGTCAACGCGCAGATAATGAACCAGTCTAAAACCTGTTTTAGACGAGGAATAAGTATGATTTCTCCTTCATTTTGCGACTTTATCTCTGAGTAACCATGTCACGGTTTTTTCATGCATTTTTTGGTCACGTGACTTTTGCTTTGATTTCAAACTCGATTTTTGACTAATTGAAAGCATAAAGATAAAAAAATAATTGCACTGCTCAAATATATTCGTTGGATAACACTAGAAAATACAAAAAATATTTATTTTCCTCACTTGTGCAAGTTCCTCATTGGTAAGTGACAAGTTTCTAAAAAGTTAACATACCATTAGTTCATAAAAAAAAAAAGATTGTTGTAACTCAAACCACTAAAGAAAGCAACAAAAAAATAATGACCTTTGATCATACAGTTAGTACCCAAGGATATTCTTTAAAATAAACAAGATATATAGGACAAGGTTGAAATGAATCATTGAAACATGGATTTTGTTTTATATTTGTAAATTTACTTCTAACCTACCTATGTTTAACATTTACAGAGTGCCATTTCAGAATATTTCTAAAAGAAAAATAACAGTTCAACATGAAAACAATTTTGAACATCACTATCTTATGCTGAACATCACTATCATATGAAGAAAAATAATTAATCTTTGACACAAAAACGAGCACTTTCTAAAACTAATCATAGCTATAAATTCCCATCATTAAAAAAACTACATCTTCCTTCATTAGTAAGGTGTACTCGTCTATCAGGAAAACTATACTATCAAAACAACTCCATGCTTAACGTAAAATGAAAAAATAGACGTAAAAGGAAATGTCATTAGTTAACTAATGTTATTTCAAGTGTAAATTTCATTCTTCCATATGGTTGCGTGAAATTATTTAGTATACCAAGATTATTTACCTTGATACACAGTCGACGCAGCGTCTTTCTTAAATAATTCAATTGCCATTGAACTATTTAACAAGAAGTTCTGCGTAAATTCAGACTTCAAGGCAAGTCATACAAGCTGACTCAGAGGCAAAAAAAAGATTCGTCAAAATGATTGACGTGCACGATAGATATGCATAACCTATTTAATATCACAAGGCAACAAATGGAATGTATCAGGAATGACAGATTTCTGCAACTGTGAAATCCCTTGTATCTTTCATTTCTTGAGAAATATTTATCGTATAGAAGAACTAGTTGTTTTATTCTCATCCCATGGTCGAGTATGTGTTGCACAATTTTTTGCCCGTATTCACATTTAATGTAATTTGTATTTATTTATTTTCTGGTATACAGCTCATAGATTAAAGACACTTATAGATATGACACTCTGATTGGATTACCATTAAGGATTTTCTATATTGAAAGCGCCATAGAAACCAGCGCCCCCAGTAGTTTCGGTTGGAACTACATTTGACGGCAACGCAACGCATGGTCGCTGATTGGCTGATTCGTTGCCATGGCAATGCGCATTGCTTGGATTGATGTTAAAGCTTCTTGTTTTTAGACTCCGAATGGAGACTTAACACACCCTCTTATGTTTCGTAACTTTAAATTTTATTCAACCAGCAGATTGGAGGTTTTTTTTATTAATTATAAAGTTAAAGTTGCAGTCGAATTTATTTGCTAAATTAATTTTATTTAATGCGCAAATAAAATTAGTTTTTTTTTTAAATTCTTATTAGGTTGTGTTAAAGCTTTGTAATAAGAAATTAGCAGCAGAAAATATCACCAAATACCTTTTTATTAATTTTGAACGAACTTTTTCAATGGATGAATTACTGAAACATTGCATTTTGAAAATATATCAATATATTTTTACAAAACTGTATTGACGTAAGAAATTTTTTTATACATTATTATTATTTTTTTTTTTTTTTTACAAATAAGTTCTTGCTTGCTTTTAACTACAGGTAAAGTTTATATTTCAAATACAATTTTACAAATAAAGTTTAAATGCTTCATTAAATACTAAAAATAATGATAATAAAATTAAAAATATAATATTACCAACAATATTAATAAAATATCGACAACTTTAATATAAAAACAACAAGAAGAAGAATATAAAACACAATAATAATAATAATAAAGGAAGACACACACAGCAATCTCAATAAATTATTACCAAGAAATAATTCGTTGTTATTTTTTCATAAAATGAAATGAAATCTCAATTAGATATGCAAATAACGTAAGTGCATGAGAATTTTAACTCGTAATTAGCTTTTAATATAAATTGAATCAAAATATTAAATCTTCCAATTAAAATCAAACGATAATCTAACAAATAAAATTAAATCTTCGCTATGTCGTTAGAATAACAAAAATATAATTTTTTACAATTCTATTTTTTGTTAACATTTATTTCGCCATGAAAGCATTTTTAAATATTTTAAATATTTTTAAAAATCATAAATTTTATTTTTTATTATTTAAAAAACAAAAAAATGTGATACAAAATGTAAAAGTATCCAAGATTCCAATCAACCAATCAATCTTTGAAGATATATTAGTTCGTTTAGTAACTACTGGGGGCAGAATCGGTCAGAATGAGTTGACAGTCTAGAGAATACTTAGTCTATGATACAGCTACGGTTGCAGTGGGTATATGTCCGTATCAGCCATTTCTGATAAGCGCAAATATTGTGAAACTTGATTGGTTTATTAGTCATGTTTCCGAAATTTGTAAAATATCAGGATATCAAGGTATTTTCATTGATAGGATTTAGGATAGATATTTTTTTGTAGAAAATATATCTTCTGTTGCTACCGGTAGTCAATTAAGAAAATTTTCGCGCAATGCGGATTATATAGATGGGATGAAAAGTAGTTTTTATCATTACGTAGTTTTATTGCACGAAATATAATGATAGATAACCAGGAAGTTCATATTATTTAGATATACACAGTAATAAAAGAAGATTTATAATTGCAAAAGTTTTCTAAAAAAAAAGAATGTCGAAGCTCAAATGAAACACTCATCCTTCCACCTTCCATTTTCTAAGAGTAAAAAAAAAAAAAGTTATGTGATTCACGTGTTTTAATTTATTTTACGTAATAACTTTTAAATAATAAATTATTATCCTATAAGCTTTTTTGAAGTTCCTCTCCGCCTTCTATTTCTTGTAAGGGGAGATTCACCTGATGGATGTGGGGTTATTACTCTGATGGCCATGCATGTCAAAAGTGCCGGGTTCGAATTATATGGGTTAGACATGGAAGTTCGTTGTGGTTCGGAATCCTGTTGGTCTCGGCCTAATTAGCCGTTATTTAAGCATGAAAATAGGTCGTTGAAAGTTCAAACCAATCAGCCAATTTGTTAGGGTCTGTGGGGAAATGTTTTTCTTGTTAGGAATTTAACACCATATCACAGTAAAAAGAGAAAGGGGGAAAAAAAAAAACCGCAGCCATCTTGCAGTTAGAAAATCGGTCATTTTTTGGGTCACTTAGGAATGACATTTCTGCAAGGAAATAAAAAGAATAATCATTAAGCAAAAATACCACTTGCAGTATACAAAATAATCACCGTGCACTTCTGCTTCTAAAAGTTTTTTAGGGGAAAGGGGAGGGGTCAACTCAACGAACAGATTATCAGCAGTACTATAAACCCTAGAGATAATTTAAATTCTGAATGTGGTAAAATTGAAGCTAATTTATCATCATTAACAAATTTTGTCCAATCTCTACTTTTGATTAACTTTCTACCGTGTTCATGAGTAAAAAAACTATAAACCTTGAATGTTTTCGATCATAAATATAATTTCTTTTTCCGATTTTACAATGACTTTGTTTATCGAAAAGGTAATTTAAGCCTGTGGCGGTCTCGTGTACAAAAGACAGATACAACACCTATTATGTTCTTAACTTACATATTTCCATTAAGGGTAGTGAGGGCTAAAAGAGCCCATACTTCTACTACCCTGGCTTTTGAAATTTAAAATTAAGCTGGAGAAAAGTGGTCAAGTTCGCAAGAAAAAAAGTTTAGGATGGGTTTTAAATTATTAATTTGAACAAAAAATCAATGCATAACATAATTATTCAATATTTCAATAGGAAGTCAACACTAATTTTTGAAAAATCCTAGTTTGAACAAACATTTAAACCGCCTTTCATATCTTGCACAATGCAATCTACACCCCCCTGTAAATGATACTGATGGCAGTGGCGGGTTGCATTCGAAAATGTTAGTGCAGCTGGAAAGATGCGACTTCCCAACAGCCCGCCCATCCCAACCACATACACATTTTCCACAATCGCACATACAATCACAGTTGGAACTTTTTTTTTTATTAAATTGCCATTTTAAAAGTCGGATTTTTTTGCACTTAAAAGTACATAATTAATAATGATATTTAAATGGGAAAAAAAATTCAGTTTTATTAAAAAATGAATGAACTAATTAACATTTAACTCGCTATAACTAGCATTATTTGAACAGTGGATATTCTAGTTTTATGGGGCAAATAAAATAAATAATGGCTGGAAATTATTTGTAATAACATTCTTAATATAATGAACCTCCATCTAGTTTCTAGAATATATAGTTTTTTTTAATAGAATATTTTTAACATAGAAAGTAGAAAAAATTGCAATTTTTCTTAAAACTTTACATTTAAAAATCTAGCAACATTCGTTTTCTTTTCCAATCAATTTGACTGAGGTTCAAAACATCTAATAATTAATGCAGATTTGAATTCTCAAATCATTTTTCAAAAAGATTATATCAAACTTCAGTTATCACTGTTTAAATGAAGTGTCACGTGCCAAAAACACGATTTTTTAGATAATGAGTTTAAAATATTCAAATTTATTTTCAGAACAAAATAGTACTTGAAACTAATGGAAACTCTCTAGCCTTCAGATGTCATTTTCTTGTAAAAATTTTATCGACGGATTAATTTAAAGCAGAAATTCTCAAGAGCAGCCGAAGTCGGAAAATCGCCGATATGGCTGCCTCGGTACACATTATGTGGAGGGAAAGCTCTATTGGTTTACCTTGGTAACCATGGCAACGTCACAGCCGAAACGCGTTTCAGGGACACATGGCTACCATTCAGAGGAAGATCACCTTGATTGGAAACGGTTATTTCCCTTCCTGAATTGGGTATTGAGGATAGAAGTTTGTTGTTGATCTGATTTTTTTACACTTACCGAAGAAATTTTATCTTCATTTTAGAAAATTATAAACTTTTAGTTTTGAACTAATAAATTTAGATGCAAAAATGTGAATTATTTATAAATGAAGATCAAAGATATTTAAAATAGTTATTAATTCAAATCGAAAGATACTGCACATATATTGAAAGCCATATGCAAGACATGGGGAGAGGAGGGGGGTCATAGATTTAGTTACCAAGCCAAGGCTTAGAGTAAAATGTGGAAGTGAATATCATGTAGTTGCTAATGAATATTCACTTTATAAAATAGATCTAATTTTAAAACACAAGAACATTTATAAAAGCAGATAGTGTTTCTCTCCCTCAATGTATAGTTCAAACAATGCATTACATTTTAGTAATCATTCCTGGTCTGGAGTAATAAAGGCAAATTTGTAGTATAAAAACTAAGAGCTAGTATTATGGAGGGAGCTGCATGTTTATCTTGTTTTGAATATGAAGTACAACACAAAAAAATTTTAACTTTGAAATACAGTTTTGTTTTAGATAGGAAATAACTATCTTTTTTTAAGTAAGCAACACACTACCATACACTAAATTAAATTTTTAAAGGCACGTTATTATGATTTATCATTATTGAAATACATCAATTAAAGAATTTCTGAAAATCGTAAGCCAATTCTATAGTAAGAGTTAAAAAAACTTGCTGCAGTAAATTCTCGTTACAAGGATTATTACATTTGGTAAATTGGTTCTTACTGTACATTTAGATTAAGCGTAATTCAAATTGTAATTTCAATTATTCTAATTTTTAAGAAATATTTTATATTTTTAGAAACACTAGAGTAGTCATAGTCATAGTGAATGGGGAGGTCAGTTGAGCCTAGGTGCTGATTCCACTAGGGAATATTGCACCAACCCCTTTATTTTACGACCCCCTGTCAAAGAAAACCAGATTCCTTAAGAAAGGTCAAAAGGCTTTTGACAGATAACACTAGAGTAAGGAAAAAGAATTTTATGAATACAACATTTCAATAAATGCAATCGTTTATTGATTAAAACATTTTACAAAATTTATATATTTGCCATTTACAGATAACAGTAATTTTAAAAAATAAACATTTCATAAAAACAGACTGGTCTTTTTGAATTTTTATACTTTTATATACAAGACAAATATATATATACTACATATTTAAAATGAACACCTATGTATATGATAAAAATATCTCTATTTTTCGTTTCATAATTATATCTCAACTAAAAGTCATTAACATAAAACAGAGTTAATTAATGATAGGTCCTACAATGGAATGTGCAATAAAGATGTCAAATATATTATACATTATGGATTCCTAGAAATTAATAACTCTAACAGTGATTCCAAATATTGTATCTGACCTAATTTTTCTGAAAAAGGTAAACATAATTGGTAATTTAATTTTTTGTACTAAATAAAATAAATGCATTGGTGTTAACGTAGTTCAAGTACATTCTATTGAAAGAATATATGATTTTTTTTTTAAATCTTTCTCCATTAATTTTATTAACCTTGTAAATATTGTGAAGTGCAGTTTTAGAAAACTGATCGCATTGAATAAATTTTGTCCAATAAGATGAAAATCTGATGTTTGCATATTTCATCATTCAAGAATTTTATTGAACATGTCAAATTCTTTCAACATATATAAACTATATGTTTAAGTTTAAGGGTGGTTCAAGAACTGTGAAAGTGTTTTTGCTTTTTTAGAAGTATAGTGACAAATTAAATAATCTTTGCTGTTATTTAAAAATTATCATCTTTTACAGGGTTCCCACTCAAATAACAGAATGAAAATCAATGACTTTTCAAAGACTTTTAAGGACCTAAATAACATTTTTAAGGTAGTAGTCTGGTAACTTGGGTTAAAAAAAAAAAAATCGAAATTTTTTTTGTTGCTTAATTTGAAAGTACGTCTTGAGAATATACTGTGAAAATTTCAGACAGAAATTCGAAATATTTCGGGAGTTATAACGAGTTTCCTAGAGCGCCTCGGAGTCCAACCTTTAAGGTCGACTGGCAGCTGCAACCGCTTGGACCCTTCTATTGTTTGCACGCATTTTTTATACCTGGGTTGACTCTGTTATTCTATTATATATATTTATATACCTATTTATGTATATATAATATATATTTATTTTAAAGTATATTTAAGTTAAAATTCACAGTACTCTGTTAGTATTTGATCGTACGTTGACACGTAAGCATCTAAGATGCTTTAACGCGTTTTTCTCAAAACATTGTTTTTCTGGTCGGCCCGGGTCCTAACTTTTTTTCTACTGAACCGATTGCTTTCAAATTTTAACAGGCTGTTTTACACGCTTATAGTTCTCGTCGGTACTAACAAGAATTTTTTTCACCCCTAACTTTTTATTTTACAACCCTTTCTTTGCTAAAATAAAAGGACTTTTTTTTTCAAAGTCCGCCATTTTGTTATTTACCCTTGAAATTTAACTTCAGTAGTTCCGACCAGAATGACATGTCTATAGATTAAGAATAATCAAGAATATTTGATTTCAGATAACATCAAGAGCCAAAATCACCCGGGCCACCCACGTGCATTTTTTTTGAGGTTCCAACTTCGAGTGACAATAACAATAGTAATAAACTATTAAATTTTTTCAAATAATTTTTTTTTTATATTTTCAATATGTAAATAAAAACACTCTAAATATTCAAGATAATTCATTTTTATTTTCCTATAAAAAACCACCCTCCAAAGAAGTCATGAAAATAGGCATAAGTTACCAGACTACTACCTTAAGGACTTTTTAAAAATTGCTTTCAGGCATCATGTCAATTTATAAATTTTTAATTAAGTATATTCTATCAAAAAAGTTACAAGTTGGCGCATGTCTAATACAAATAGGTCAGATAATTCCGATACGGTGTGGATAACTGGCGGTCACACAGTGATAGCAAGTCTGAGTTGTATTTTTGTAAATTTTGCAGTTGGGCAAAACTACATCCACAAAAATTAAGGACTTTTAAGGACCTCAAAGCATTTCAAATGACTTTTAAGCATCTCCAAGCATTTTCACGTACTTTCAAGGCCTTTAAAACAAGTTAAAAAATATTAAGCACTTTTAAAGACCGTATGAACTCAGTTGTAAATAAGAAATGAGCAATTTATTCTAGGCACTTAACTTTAAAAAAAATAATAGCATCCCTTTAATATTATGAAATGCACACATTTTTGGTTGTGTAATACAATGCAATCCACAGAAACTATTTCCAGACCTAAATATTAAAAAAAAATGCATATATGTATATAAATTTAACTTATATAGACTTTCAAAATCCAAAGTTGTTTTTCACGATAACTTAATCTAAATATCCCACACAACTTTAAAAATTTTACTATATAAAATATCAGGAATCCCACTCAAATCACATAATGAAAATAAATGACTTTTAAGGACCTAACTAATGTTTTAAGGACCTTTGAAAATTTGTTTTCAGGCATCATGTCTATATGTAAATTTTTAATAAAGTATATTCTACCAAAAAAGCTAAAAGTTGGTGCACACATAATACAAATATGCAAGAGAATTCCGATACGGTGCGGATAAGTGGCGGTCAACAAGTTCGAGTTGTATTTTTATAAATTTTGTATTTGGGCACACAACATCCACAAAAATTAAGAACTTTTAAGGACCTCTAAGCATTTTCAAAGACTTTTAAAGCACTTCTAATCATTTTCAAGGCCTTGAAAACAAGTTAAAAAATACTAAGCCCTTTTGGTATACTTTCAAATATGCCATGTTCTACAGGAATTAATAGTGTTTTAAAATATAGCTTACACAATTTAAAATATGCAATTTAATTTCAGTCAATTCAAAAGGAATGTAAAAAATCTTATAATTGTAGATTTTGATTTCAACAGTTAAAATCATTGTGGACCTTTAAAAAAAAAAAAAACTGTGGTCAGAAGTAAATTTGAATTATAAAAAATAGAATAAGTTCTAAGTTCATTACAAAGATATACAGTTCGTCGAAAATCGTGTTTAAATAAAAAACTTTTTGAAACCAAAGCATCCGATTTCTTTGTGGCATTGGAAGCTCCCCTCCAAAACATATGCAAGTACAAAATCTTAGCAGCATTCACAAACAACCATATTCATTGCATATTTCTTTTTTATAACTAGACATTATGGCCGCATTCATTCATGCCAATGATATTGATTTTAAGAACCACATAAAATGACTGCTGGCTGATCTACATCGCCTCCAATTTGAAGCAAGTTAAAGCATTGGACGATGGCAACACAAACAACGATTCTCAGAACCTTGGAACACATGGCAAGAAGTATAAATGCAAAAAATATAGTATTTTCTATAGAACAACTACATCACAGTAGGATAACAATATGGATTTGGCAAATGAAGTGAACTTGACTAGTAGATTGCATCAGCTCTCGTTGATTTCGATGGGAGACTTCAAATGAGGTCTTTTGGGAAGTTCTGGGGGACATTCCGAATCAATACCAGGCGACACTGGACCTGGTGAGAGTGTACCTTCTTTTATGGGTAATGGTGGTGGTGGCTGCAATGTTATAAATAGTATTTTATCACTCTATTTATGAAAATATCATACATATAAATAGGATTTAAGAATCTGAAATTTCAAATTAAATTTCCATTAACCCTTTGAAGAACAAATTTCGATTTTATTTCCCATTTTAATGACAATTGGTATGGGCTGTTTATGTGTAGAAAATTGATGGCGTATATTTCTTTTTTTGAAAAAAAAAAAAAAAAAAAAATTTAATTTTTACTTTTGTAAGTGGTTACATTAAGAAACCACAATGCAAGTACAAATGACATACCTAATATATTTTTTCTGTTAAAAAATCGAAAAATCACATAAGATTATTTATGATATGTAGGAAATGCGGTTTCACTATAAAACCAGTCTGTGTACGGAAATACAAATTTAAGTAAGTGGTTTCTGTATGGAAACACTATGCTTTAATAATTTTTAATAGTAGTTTTATATTTACTGTTTTACTCAAAAGAGGGACAAATAAAATCCTTATAAAATACTTTCTATGTCGACCAGTTCAAAATATTAATAGGGTTTATGTTAAAAAAAACCGTCACAAATCCATGACTTTTCATGACTGAAGCAAATAATTTTCCATGACTCAAGAAATGAAATCCCAAAAAATAAAAAATTAAATAAAAATAATAATAACTTATATGAATTTTACTAATACGAACATAGTAAGTAAATCAATGAGCCATAAAATAATTTTTATAAAAGTTTTATTTTAAATTAAGTAAAAAATCCTTGTTTCAGTAACTTCTAAATCGGAAGAAAAAGGGAAAAATAATTTTTCATTCTTTGATATTTCAGTGTTAAAAATGCTAATTAATCTTTAATAATAGAGGAATATTTGAAGAAAGAATAAGTCAATAATAATAAATTATATTATCAAAAATCAAATGTTTTGATATCAACAACAGAAGAAAGAAGCATGCAAAACAGAAGAATAAGACAAAAAAAAAAAAAATTTAAACACAAGCTTATCAAAACTGGTCATTTCAGTTCTCATATTATGAATTTTTTTTTAACCTATGAGACCTTACTTGTGTGATGTCACAAATTTGGAGTTCTGAAATGTTTCATTGGCTGTGGTTTTTAACTGTGACCGTTGTTTCCATCAAAATGTAAACAAAAACATCGATGCATTTTCGATGAGCTGGATAGCGATCATAGCATTTATGACGTCACAGTTATGTGATTTTATGTAAAATGTTTAGAAATCCATTGTATTTCCATGACTTATAGCCTTTTTTTTGCTCAAAATCATGACTTTCCATGACAAAATTTACCCAATGTCCTAATTCCATGACATTTCCTGACTTTCCATATGAGCGGAAACTATAAAACCGACTATAAAACCAGTCTGCGTATAGAAATAAAAATTTTAATGGTTTCTGTATGGAACCACCAAGCTTCAAAGAGTTAATAGTTTTATTAGTAGTTTTGTCTTTACTGTTTTACACAAAACAAAATCCTTATAAAATACTTTCTATGTTGGCCAGTTTAAAATATTAATAATCAAATAATTAGGAAAGTAGGAGAATGATTTAAATAAATTTTTGCATACGGATATCCTATAGATAACCGAAAAACAGATATATACAAAAAAAAAAAAATTAAATATTTTTTCTTATTTGTGACTCTTTTCCCACCGTTTCAATCAAATTTATTTCGGACGTAGGATTGAGGTTATTTAAAATGAGAAGGCCACCCGACGGCTATGGAGTTAGCACTCTGGCTTCGCATGCCAAAAGGTTCCGCGTTCGAATCGGGGTTTAGGCGTGGATGTACATTGAGGTTCGGAATCCACGTTAAGCTGTAGGTCCCGGCCTGAATAGCCGTTATTATGCACGAGTATAGGTCGTTGAGTGCACATACCATTTAAAATGAGACTTTGAAGTTCCTATAACGATCATAGATCATTGATAAATTCTTTTAAAAATATGTAAGAATAAAATTGTTGTTTCCTGACAGAATTGCCATGGTAATGGTCCAAAACAAAAATGCATGGTTTGAGATACCTGGCAATTTGCTAGGAACTAAGAAATCACCATGTATAAGCTTCATTACACTTTAAAAAAAAAAAGGGGAAACAATTCACTTTGATAAGAGCAAATAAAAGATATAGTACTTAAGGTGGATTAGTTTTAAAAAAACATTTACTATATAATAATTTGAGAGACGCTCCCTCCCTTAACTTTGAAAATTGTAAACCAAGAATATGATGACCATGTTTAATTTCCAGACGAATAATTTTGGTTGCTTAGTCAACTTTTTTAAAAACGAAATAATTTAAACAAGGGATTTTTATCTTGCTGTACTCGGTAAAGAATATATTTATTGATAAACGCATAGAATTATCTATAAAAATCGTAAGACGTAATTGCCAACTTTTGAAAATTTAAGTAAGTACCCTCACAACATAGTTGTTGTCCAGATGCAATGATTTTGGAGCATCAAAGATTTAAATTTAAAACATTATATAAGCCATGAAAAAGAGCATACAAAAAAGCACATAATTAGCAGTGTGCCATACTTTTGTAGCAGTGTGGTAACAAAACATAACAACATGTCAACAAAAAATAATTAGCAATATTTGTCAAATTATTCAAATTGGGGCATTGGTTTGGAATGCACATGTGAAAACTACGTAGCGATGTTATGGCGAATTCTACTCAAATCAAATGAAATAGTAAGGCACAGTTCATTTTCTTACTGTAACCTGCAACATCATATGTTAGATGTGCATCAATTTCATTCTAACTTTTTCTAAATTGTCATTCTTGCAAATCATAGACAGGGTTTTCCTTCTTTTTCTAAGCTAAAAATGTAAGGACATTCTAAGGATACACATATATTTACGGGGCCCAATCAAAGCATAAAAAAAGCTTACTGTATATTCAGAAGAATTATTGGCTTATGCCGGATGACTATTATTATTGTGATGTCTTAGTCACAAAGAAGTCTGTGTTTATATAATTATATTTTCGATACATCTCATTCACTCAAATAGGCTAGTTAAATAAAAAAAAATCAGCGAGAGAAACCTTATTTTGCATAGACAGCTTCAGATTTGGCAATAAAAAATCTTGTAAAATAGCAAGGCATATTAATTCCTTAAAGCCCTAGTTAGGTGCAAAAACTTGGTTCCTTTAAAAGAAAGCCCAAGTATTTTCTCTCTAAAAGCATTGTTTTGACTTAATTGCAGGGGCAACAGAAAATTTGATAAAAAATTTTGGTAGGAATTTTAAGGATAACTTAAAAATGTTAGGGATAATTTTCAAAACTTTAAGGATAATTCAAAAACATTTACAAGGTGTCTATTAAATTTATATTGGTTCATTTACTACTACACGGCCTGCAGGAAGGATTTGGCAAGAGACAGATTTTTCCACAGCCTGCTGGCACTACAGAAGATTTAAAAAAAAAAATTAAATCAAATTTCACAGCATTGACTCCCCCCCCCCCCCCCACCCCATAATTGTAATTTATCCGAAATAATATGAGTTAAACAATGTAGTTCAAAGTTTTCCATTACATGCACAGATAAACTATATGAAGAAGCTTTCACCAGGGTGGTTTCCATCAAGAATAAATACAGGAATAACTTAACTGAACCTCATTTAGACAATTTATTAAAATTAACTGCAACAAATACTCCTAAAGATATCGACTCTACCATAAAATAAACTGAATGATTTCGACCGCCATCGTCTCATAATTGATAATGACTATAAAAGGGAGTAATCTGGAAGTACAGTTTAAATACTTTAATTAAAAGTTAGGTCAAGTTGCACTGTTACATTGAAACAAAAGACTATTTTTTTTCTTCTAGACTTTGATTTACTAACAATGAAAACTATTATTTTTTAAAAATTATTCGACAAAAAAAAAAAAAAAAAAAAAAAAAACTAAATTTTAATTGTAATTTTATTAAGATAATTTTTTTCCCCAGTTTTCATAAATCAAAGATGAGAGTGATTAGAGAGCAATGTTTGTGCCATCTTTAAGAGTCGATGTACCTATCCCTCCCATGCAAGGGAAAACGCAACTCCCAATTTCTTAGTTACGTCTTTATTGGTACATATCTAATACTCTAATAGATGATACAAAACAGTTATATTCTGATTACACAAAAGCGCCATCTATCGGGCGTATATTGCAAAACAATTCTTAACAAGCAAGAAATAGGAAATCCAAAAATTTGTTAAAAAAGCTCGCGCAAGAAATACACAAAAATTCAACAAAAAAAAAGTATGCAGGAAAGATGATTCAATAAATTTAAAGATACAATGCCCCCTCCCGCCCAGTCCTACTATGCTGCCTCAACGTGGCGGGGGGGGGGGGGGGGTGACACTGGACGGGATGGGTGATGTACGTCGGGAGTTTAACTCCTGGTAGGGCCACCCTAGGTGTGAAGGCCATCCCACTATGTCCAGCTAAAGCTAGTAGGCGAAAGGAGCCAAGTCAGACTTCTACCTTCGGGTGCTGCAGGTTTCCAACCAACAGAAGCTGTCCTCTAACCCTACATTCCATGAGTATCAGTGGTCACCTAAGGTGTATGAGATATGAACATGAAAGAAAGGTCTATCCAACTTGCAATAAGTGTTTCACCGGTGCAGCTAGCCCGGGTCACCTCCTTAGCTGCATGCATTTTGAAAAAGAAGATTTCCTGCGCGATCCGGTCTTGTTCTTTGACTTCCTGAGGGTGGGTGGACTCATGGACCTGGTCTAGCTCCACTAGACCAGTTGGGATAAGAAACAACAACAACAAAGATACAATGACATTTCTCATAATATATAATAATTAAATTTCAAATATTAGGAGTTAGTGAAGTAATCTGTGAGGAAAGGGGAGCTAAGAGGGAAAATCTTTAGTTTAGAAATGAGGAAAAGTATACTTTTTGCCGGAAAAACTGGTTCAGATCAGAAAAATGTGGATCCTCAAAACAGGGACGATGAGAAGGAAAATGTTACACAAAAACCAAAAAGGTGGAAATCCTCCAAAAGGAGGAAAACTGTCATCCCTGATAAATGCTATATATTGTTAATTCGATAATAATTAAGGACATATATTTTGGTGTATCTGGCTCGCGAAAGGCTCCAACATAAGTGATACGGCCCGGCTCTATAAGTAAGTAGCAAACGCCGATTTTGGTGCCCTTTTAGGAACCAAAATTAATGGGCGATCTGATTTTACATGATTATATGGGTCAATTATATGCAATTATACTTTAAAATCACACTTTTTTGGTCTCGAAAAAAAGGGACTCTAATATCAAATTTCCTTTTCAATAAACTGTTTTCTAAATAAAATTTTAAAAATAAAAACAAACCATAAATCATGTCAAAGTAGATAAACATTAAACAAATACTCTATATTATATACATTATTTTGGTTTTCTGAATACCAGGCTGCGTACACTTTTTTGGAAGTGAAATTCAAGTCGGAACAAACATTGCACTTATTTACCTTTTTTTTAATTAATAAATTTGTACGAAGTTTAAAACATAAAATATGTTACTACACAGCAAAATTGCAACCATATATATTTATTGACATCTTACAAGTCATGTGACATGCAACTCCTTAGCGCAGATTCACCCACATTTGAAACGTCAATTTTCATCATACAATACATAACATGTATTTTGTGGCATGGCGATAGAAGAAATCCTTTCCAATCCCTTTTTTATAGTTTGAGTTTTGCAACAAATATTGTTAAATGAGCATTTGCCACACTAACCGTGATTTATTTCAAAATGGAAAAAAAAAAAAAAAAAACAGCCATAAACAGTTTAGAATCGGAATTTCCATAATGAAAACAAACTTTCTTGAACCAACAATTTGAATTCAAAGAATGACGACAGCGAGCAGAACTAAACCATCAATAAACTAAACAAGATATCTGAGAGGAAGTTTATGATCTAATAACTGACAGAGGCGTTTGGCAGAATAAAAAGATTTAATATAAAAAGTCTTGCAAGTACTAAGAAAAATATGTTGAAAAACAAAAAATGGCAGCAGCTGCTAACTTGCAGAAAAGATTATTGGCACTACCACGGCCTGCCATGAAAATCCTCACAATATAACTAGAGTGATGGATAGAAGACACTTATATACCTACCTCTCCTGCTCATGGATACACTCCAGTGAGATGCGGTCGCGACTACGCATGCTCCGGGAGTACATCCATGAACATGAGAGGTATACCTCCGCGATTGGTCGCATACGTCATCGTCGGGCGTACGACACTTTACGGCGGCGATGACGCAATACGACGAAACGGGAGGAAAAGAAAAACCAAGTGCTGTGCATGAGCAGGGCAAAAAAACAAACCATTACAGAAAAAGGCTCAAAACCAGAAAACTACTGGGTACTTAAGGAAATAAACACTTTACCCTAACAATATCAGACATGCGCACATACAACAAGCCGGCACCCTTTCAAACCAAGAACGAACGGCCACTATTTGCCGAAAGCAAGGAATGGAAAGAAACTGATTCAACTGTGATTGACAGATCCGCAGAAAGTGAGCAGGCTGGAGAATGAGACGTAAAGCGTGACGTTAGAATTCTGGAAATTTTGCGGTTTTAGATAGGAACTTTTTTTCTGATAGGAGATAAGTTTTCCGGACAAAATTTGTGATTTCGTTACTTTTTCGGGGCACGTTTCCCATTTTCGGCATAATTTCCAGACCAGTAGACACCCTGATTTAGGGACATTTCTTTTGAAGATGACACAGGTTCCTAACACAGACATATTCTATCCACAGCTTGTTTCAATGCCGGTAAAAAATTGAACTCCAAACAACTTTTTGGCAAAATACGAGTCATATAACTAAACAATGGACAATTCCCGCATTTTTGAAAAACGAATGAAATTGATTTATATTTATAAAGAATTGTTTTGTTTTATGGAACTACCGACTGCCTAGTTCTGTCACTTATAAAATAAAGAATTTCTTTCCGATTCTAAATATCCAAATAAAAGTTCTTTAAAAAAATTTGTTATTTAAATATTAAGAAAAGAAAATGCGCAAAAAATCCTCAAATTGCGATCGGCTCAAAACGGGCCGATTTTGAGTATAACGTCAAGGGACCCGAAAGGTTCGGTGACGTAATCCCTTCGCTTCGTTTGTTATGGTGAGGTTTCTACCACAAAGCGTCAGCTATATACTCTGTGGTTTCTACTTAGTAGTTGCCGTTTCTCAAATATTATTGGTCGCTATTTTGTAGGTATTTGTTTTTTATTTATTAATTGCAAAAATGGAACTTGGTTTTGTAAGAGACCATTTGGACAATTTGCCAAAAATTGACTCGACAATGATGGCTGTCTATTTCAGCAAGAATATGGATTTTGTAACATCGGAAACCAGTGGCGTAAAAGCCAATAGGTAAGATACCCTTCTTTAATTAGCTTGAATGGTTTTGTTGTGCTTGGAATAAAAAGTTTGGTGGGAAAATATCGGTATTTTTTCGTTAAAGGGGGTCGATGTCAATATCCAAGTCCAGTACGAATTCTTCGCCAAGTTGATTTTTGCCAAAAATGGCTGCCCTGCCATTTTTTTTTAAATGACAAGTTAACATAATTTGCCTAACATATAGCTTGTTTTAAACTTAAAAGGCAAACATTCTTTAATTTTCCTAATATAAAAGTTATCATAAATGTAACTTTCTTTAAAATGATCTTCACAAATATAACGTACAGTCTTTGTCGACAGTGGCATATTCTTCATCGCTTGGCACTTTTTTCGAGTATTTTCATTCCGTGGTAAGTAAATGAAAATTTTGTCAGGAGTTGTTATGATTGTGCTTTTGCACATTGGGACGATACAATATTTGTAGAAAATGTTAGACATTTGAAGAAAAAAATCAATCAAATAATCTCAAAACAAATTGACGAGAAGACAAGTATTTGAAATTTCCATGATAACAACGTTTTAACAATCGCAACCGCCACGTGATCTATGGAGATATTTTGGATGCAGTGACGTCACAATGGAGTCGGAAAAAAAAGGTCCGTTTTCCCGCGAAAATCTGACAGGCAAGCTTAAAATGCAAATAAAAAAAAAAAAAAAAAAAAGGATGGAGAATAGAAATTTTTGTGTTAATGGTCATTTCGAGACATTTAGAATCAAATAAAAAAATGAAAAAAAAAAAAAAAAATGCGGGAACTGTCTAATATACTATTTTGACCAAGCATGCGAATTTAGTTAAACCCCCTTTTCTCAATTGCAGGAATATCGTGTTTTTTTTGTGGGTTTTGGAGGAAAATCGTAGAATTTTCGTTTTTTTTCCTTCATTTTTTTTAAGAAGTTATCAAAAAATATAAGCACAAAATTTAGGAATTTTAGGGAGAAAAAAAATGTAAGGAACATTAGGAATTTTAAACAAATACAACCCCTGTAATTGTTGAATTAATGCTAGTTTAAAAATCGTTTATGGAATTTGGAAACGGGAAAAAATCACTAATGTGAACAGTTTCAGCGAAACACAAATAAGGAATTTTTAAGTGCCCTTAGAAATGAAAACTAAAAATAAGGAATTCTTAAGGACTTTTAAGGACCCGGGTAAACCCTGATAGATTTACAAACACATATGTGATCCAAAGCTTTTGAACACTTGACATAACATCAGTCTTTCATATTGAGTTATCTATACTATAACGACTGGTAAGTTCTGCAAAAGCATTACCAAGGGGCGTAGTGAGTTTTTAAAAAAAAAATTAGGCAGGAATTTTAGGAATAATTATAAAAACTTTAGGGATAATTCCTAAAAAGTTAGGGAAAATTATACCCATCAAAAACTTCCAATTAAAAAAAATTGAACATCAAACAATTTTTTTTTAGCAGAACAACAGTTATATAATTAAACAATTATGCTATTTTCACAAACATGCAAATATAATTCAATTTTTAAGTATTAATATTTTTTCAACTTTAAAACGTAAACTAACATGAGTTTAACTACAATTTAAAAATGTTGGTCAATAATTAAAGTTTTAGTAATTAAAATTAAAGAAAAGATTTTCTCCTCTGGAAGAATGTTGGAGTTTTTATTTAGGTTTTGGGGTAAAATCGAGGAATTTTCGGGTTTTCATAATTTTTTTTTTAGGAATTGGTGAAAAATTTAAGTACAATTTTAGGAAGAAAAAAAATGTAAGGAATAATAGGAATTTTAGAGCGAATGCGACCTCAGCATCACAAACTTACTTTATTCTTGGCCCTCAAGGTCAAGGAGACCGAGTTCTTCCTAGGAGTACCACAAAACTGCATGTCTTCAGTGATGTTGGTGTAGTCAGAGTACGCCTGCTTCTGTGGAAGTGGCGGGGGCTTTTCTTCGCAGTTTTCGGCAGCGTTTGTGAGAGAGACGCAGGATAAAGTAGAAGGTGTGGAAGGAAGAGATAGCGAGTACAGGGAAGCACTTGGCGCTGGAAAAAACAAACAAGAAAACTGGCAGGAGTGTGCTAAAACTTTATTACATGGTTGTTAAAAAAATTAAGTGTACAAATTTCAAGAAATTTCCCTAATCAGGGTTCCCACTCAAATCACAGAATGAAAATCAAGGACTTTTAAGGACCTACTTAATGTTTTTAAGGACCTATGAAAATTTGTTTTTAGACATCATGTCTGTATTTAAGTTTTTAATAAAGTATATTCTACCAAAAAAGTTACAAGTTAGTGGATGCGTGATACAAATATGTCGGGAAATTCTGATAGGGTGCAGAAAGTGGCGGTCACGTGGGGATAGCAAGTCAGAGTTGTATTTTTATAAATTTTGCAGTTGGACAATATCTGTAAAAATTAAGGACTTTTAAGGACCTCTGAGCATTTTCAAGGACTTTTAAGCACCTCTAAGCATTTTCAAGAACTTTCAAGGTCTTGAAAACAAGTTCAAAAATATAAAGCACTTTTAATGACTTTCAATGACCGTGGGAACCCTGCTAATTTTTCTAATAGATTTGACTTTGTGCAGGGTGATAAAAAAATTCATGAAAAAGATTTCCCTGACAATTCCCCGATAGATTTCTAAAAAATTCCCAGATTTTATGACAATTTTTTTCCCTCAAATTTCATAAACTTTTCTAGATGTGTAAACACCCTGATCAAATAGATAATGTAAGCTAAAGATATAATATGGCAATTTTTCCAAAACAGTTTTGGCAGTACTGAAAAGTTTAAATTATTCCGTAACATTAAGCTTTTAACGATTACCACCACAATTCTTCGGGAAAATGAGGATATCAGGGAAATACGGATGAGCATACTTTCAAAGCAATAGAAAATTCCCCCGATTTTTGTGAAATTTCATAAAAATTCCCTGATATTTTCCAGAATCTGAAAGCTCCCTGACATTTCCCTGATTTTCAGGTTCTGCGGCCTCTCTGTTGTGGTTATGTTATTAATCAGGAAAAGAAAGTACTAATGTGCATGAAGGTTCTTATGAAAGCAATTGTAAGTTTTGTGATAAAATATTTAAATTTAATATCAGAGGTAGAAAAACCTGAAACTTTTATCATAGTCTATAGAGTAATATGTGCAAGAAGGCAAAAGTCTCAAAATTTATATGCCTGACATTTTGAGCAACGAGTTTTCAATACAGATAGTAGGCATAGAAAATTAGGTATTATTTTTAAGAGGATGATTTTCACTCAAGGTAAGCTCAGTAAGGGCAAAACTGCTGCTTAATTATTATTTATATGCCTACAGGGTTCCCATTCAAATCACAGAATGAAAATCAACGACTTTTAAGGACCTAAATAATGTTTTTCAAGGACCTTTGGAAATTTGCTTTCAGGCATCATGTCTATAAATAAATTTTTAATAAAGTATATTCTACTAAAAAAGTTAGAGAATTTTTCAATATTATGTGTGTGAAGTATTAATAAAATTATTGAAATAATATTTTTATTAAAATAGGGGGATAGCTAGTCTGAGTTGTATTTTTATAAATTTTTCAGTCGAGCACACAACATCCGCAAACAAATTAAGTACTTTTAAGGGCCTATAGGCATTTTCAATTACTTTTAAGCACCTCTAAGCATTTTCAAGTATTTTCAAAGTCTTGAAAACAAGTTAAAAAATATTAAGCACTTTTAATGACCGTGAGAACTAGGGCTGGGTGATTTAGAGATTTCTTAAATCGATTTATCATTAGTCTAACATCGCGATTTAATAATAAATCGATTTAACACCGCTGTAGAATTTGTCCCTATCTTGACCCCCCCCCCCCTTTCCTGCTAACAACCACCCGTAATTACATTTCTTTTTTCTTTTTTAGCAAAATAATTTAAAAGAAGCTGAATTATGCTAAAATATGATTGGATGTAGTTTTTAGTTTCAGAAAAAACATGATCTTAAAGGATATTTTTGGCTATGAAAAGGATCCAAATGGATTTGAAATATCTGTTTAATCTCGGGAGATCGTTCAGATATCGGCAAATTAATTCCAAAATAATAACAATATATCGAAATATGAACATTCTCCAAAAGTTATTAATTCACACACACACACATAAAATGCAGTACATGCAAACTAAAATCCGATGTACTAGGATTGAAAATTTCAATAATAATAGATCGAGCAATCGAGCGTGCGTCTCCTGGAATGAACGTTTCCGTAAATTAGAAGTGGTGGAGATTTAGCAAGCACGCGCTGCTTAAATTGAATTCTGGAGCGCAGATCGATATTTGGAACATCGTGGATGTTGGCATCATTGGTTTGTATCGATGTAGTGCTTACATGAGAATTTCGATATTTCGCAAACGATGTTAGCTCTAAGCTGCATCGTCGATATTAGTACCAAATCGATATAAAGCCCAGTCCTAGTGGGAACTCTTGGTCTAGCTTTAACATTCATTTCTATCAGAAATCCTATTTTTAATAATTTGATTTGATTTTTTAAAACCCAATCTGTTCAAGTCAGCTTAACGCTTAGAATTGCTAATGCATAAGGATATAAAAACATTTATTTAAAATTATAAAGGTTACAAGACATCTTCTAGACCAGAGTTCGTCACTAATTTTTAGAGGCGTATGACTTATGTTGGAGCTTTTCGCGGGCCGGATGCACCAATACATATATATTTAATTATTATCGATTTAACAATATATAATATTTCTAAAAACTAAAAAAAAAAATTGTTAATTTTATCTTTGTAAAATTATAATTCATATTTGATTCTTTTTTTTCAAATAATTAAGAATTTTTTTTTTCATTACTAGTCAATTAAAATCTATAAGAAAGATGTGAATCTTTTGTTCCAACACTTGATAATGGGACTTGATCGAACTTTTAATAAAAGTATTTAAACTGCACTTCCAGATTACTCTGTTTTAGTCGATTTCAATTACGAGACGATGGCGGTCGAAATCGTTCAGTTTATTTTTTTGCTCGAGTCGATGTCTGTAGCAGTATTTGTTACAGCCAATCTTAGTAAGTTGTCCAAATGAGATTCCGTTTAGTTATTCCTGTATTTATTCTTGAAAAAAATCATCTTGCTGAAAGCTTCTTCATATATAATTTCTTTAAGTACGAAGTGGAGAACTCTGTTCTACATAGTAAACATGTACTATTCTGGACGAATTACAATTATGTAAAAAAAAGTCCATATTGTGAAATTTGAATTTTTAATCTTCTGTACTGCCTTCGGGCCACCGAAAAATCTGTCAAGGGCCAAATCCGGCCTGCAGGCAACGTAGTGGCTGACGCTGTTCTAGAAGGACAAGGGAAATTTGTCACACGAATTAAAAATAGGCTCCTTAGGTGGGTAAGGTAAGTAATAAAAAAAACTATATTCTGTAAAATCTTAAAACTAACAAGATCAGACTTTGGCTAAGGGGATGAGTACATTTAAGAATGAACAATTCTTCTAAGAAGAAAAATAATTGTTAACACTTGGAACAGTTCGTTAATGATAATCTAGTTTCAAGTAAACATAAAGGATTCAAAACATGTCATTAACATGAAAGGTATTTATAGAATATTTGGGTACCATTATTGCCCTCTACATAGACAATATTGAAAACATCTGAATAAATAGTTCATGCACATATCACACAAACTTAACTCAATCTTTAATAGACGAGTTAATTTATTATCTAAGATTGATTATATGTGGTATGCGTAAAATTGATTACAGTTTATATCGATTTTATGTTCACCGCAAATTATTTGCTCATTAAGTGACAAATTGAGCAGCATATATCAAATATACATAATATTTATAATAAGAAATTACACCCAGCTAGACATGTAGAGAAAAACAAAACATGTCTTATCGTTACAAGCCTTGGACTAGAGATTTTTCTATGACAAACATAAATGAAACTTGAATAAATATGTTTAAATATACCGTTTAAAAGTGAAAGTTTTTATCATAGAAATATGGTATTTTTTATTAAGAGTTTCATAAAATTACTTACACCTGCTCATTCCTGTTGGTGAGGGAGTCTGATGTCGAAATTGGCCGCTGGAGGGTCGACTGAGCCGCTTCTCCATTTCCGATCTAAGAGGGCGCTGAGGGGTTAACTGCGAAATTTTTTCAATTAGGACAACATAGAATTTGAAACAGAGCCTAGATTGCACTATAATGCTTTATTAGAAATCAAGCCCATTTCAGTGGACGCAGTGAGTTTTCTAAAAAATTTAGATACAAATTTTAGGGATAATTCCGAAAATTTCAGGAACATTTTAGGGATGATTTTCAATAATTTTAGGGAAAATTCCATACATTTTAGGGATATTTCTTTTAAAGCTGATATAGGCTCCTAACACCGACATATTTTTTTCCAAAGCTTGTTTTATTATCCGCAAAAAATTACCAATTTTCAAAACTTGAATGTCTAACAGCTTTTTGAGAAAACAGTTGCATAATCAAAAAATTATACAATTTTGACATACATGCAAATTTAATTAAATCCACTTATTTAATTTTTAAGCAACATTCAAAGTACTTGAATATTGTTTTAACTTTAAAACTTAAACTAACATGAGTTCGGCTACAATTTAAAATTTAGTCAATAATTAAAATTCCAGAAAATATTTTCTTCCCTGTTTTTTTTTTTTTTTGCGGTTTTGTAGGAAAATCAGTCAATTTTTTAGGAATTTTGAAAAATTCAAGTACAATTTTAGGGAGAAATAAAATTTTTAGAAATATTAAGAATTTAGGATGAATGCAACCCCTGTCATTCTGATAAGCATGACACATGCAAATGCCAAGGTTAAACAATTGTATGTGTACCACAGAGTCCAGTTCCTGCGTACAATGTACGCAGGAAATCGGCATATCCCGTAGGAAATTAAAATAAAAAATCGTGGGTGTTTTTTAATTTTTTTTTTTATGTGCCAAACAGATCGAGCGATCCGCTTTCCGGCAAGAGCGACATTGTTCCGCAGGATTGCTATTCCCCATATAGTTCCCCACTAGTTACTTCTAGGAAGAAGGAGAAATTTCAGTTAGGGAGGGTGGGGAAGGGAGAGGTGTTGACTCCCGTAACTCCGGGAGGGAAGAGGTTTGGGGGGGAGATGCTATTCCTCACATAGTTCCTCACCAGTTAGTTCTAGGAAGAAGGAGAAATTCCAGTTAGGTTGGGCGGGGAAGGGAGAAGTGTTGACAGCCGTAGGGATTCATTTTCTAATTTTGGAATCTGAACCTATTGAAACATGTAATTACAAGTTTTTCTTTTACTGTAACTTTTTCAATCTATTTGCATCTTGAGTTTTAGGCACTTGAGAGTTTATTTCCTTCAATATTCTTTTTAATTTGAAAGAATTCTTGTTATATTTCATTGCAATTTAAAAGAAACCACATTTTTCTTTAAAATAAAAAGAAGCAAGACAGGGAAAATAAAATGCTGTATTTGCAATGAAGAAATGTTGGAGCAAAACTATTTCCATCACTTAAATCGAAATCACAAAAATGAAAACAGTTAGAAAAGGAGGCATGTTAGAAAAGCATCAATGTTTGCTTCTATTTCACAAGTTCAACCTTGAAGCCAACTCAGTACTAATGAACCTAATATTGAAGCTGAAAATTTGCCATTGGAAACCGATGTTTGCAGAGTTTGATGCAGATATCTTGCAGAGTTTGATGCTTCCAAAATAAATGCCAAGGAGGTTTTGAGTTAAACAACTTTAAATCCTCAATAGTACGTAAAAATTAATTTTCTGCAGCGGTATAATTTAAAGCGTACAGACTCGCGGGAAATTTTTGGTAATGGTATTGGTGTACGCAGGAAGAAAATATTTTTCTGGAGCCCTGGTGTACCACTTGGAAGGTTCGGTGGCTTACCAAAAATTTCGGGAATGAACCAAAAGTTCAAATCAAATAATAATTTACATTATATATTGAAGATATTGTAAATAATACTTGGAACAATGTACAATCCGAC